>QJPP01007571.1:0-552996 GCA_003996215.1 Jaltomata sinuosa | reverse complement strand
TACCACCAGTTGAGGATTAGGACGGAGGACATCCCTAAGACAGCATTCAGGACACGTTATGGCCATTATGAGTTCTTGGTGATGTCTTTTGGGTTGACTAATGCCCCCGCAACCTTTATGAATTTGATGCACAGGGTTCTTGGCCCGTATTTGGACTCATTTGTGATAGTTTTTATAGATGACATCTTGGTATACTCGCGTAGTAGAGATGAGCATGAGCGGCACTTGAGGGTTATACTCCAGACTTTGAGAGATCATCGGCTTTATGCCAAGTTCTCAAAGTGTGAGTTTTGGCTTGAGTCAGTTGCATTCCTAGGGCACGTTGTGTCTAAGGATGGGATTAGGGTTGATCCGGGAAAGATTTCAGCGGTTTGTGAGTGGCCTAGACCTACTACTGTTACCGAGGTTCGCAGCTTTATTGGGCTAGCAGGTTACTACAGATGGTTCGTTGAGGGATTTTCTTCCATAGCAGCACCCTTGACTATGCTGACTAGGAAGGATGTCCCATTTCAGTGGTCGGATCATTGTGAGGATAGCTTCCAGAGGCTTAAGGCCTTATTGACTTCAGCTCCAGTTTTGACTTTGCCGGTTGAGGGTCAGAGCTTCTCCGTGTATTGTGATTCTTCTGGGGTTGGTCTTGGTTGTGTGTTGATGCATCAGGGTCGAGTAATAGCATATGCGTCGAGGCAGCCGAAGGTTCACGAGCGCAACTACCCCACTCATGATTTAGAGTTGGCGGCGGTAGTTTTCGCGCTCAAGATCTGGAGGCATTATTTATATGGAGTTCACTGTGATATCTTCACCGATCACCGTAGTCTTTAGTATATCACGAGTCAGCGGGAGTTGAACTCGAGACAGAGGAGATGGGTCGAGTTACTGAAGGACTATGACTTCACTATTCTGTATCATCCGGGCAAGACGAACGTGGTAGCGGATGCCTTGAGTCGGAAGACAGTGAGTATGGGTAGCCTAGCTTCTCTTTCAGTTTCAGAGCGACCATTGGCCTTGGACATTCAGTCCTTGGCTAACCGTTTGGTTAGGCTTGACTTGTCGGATCCTAGCAGAGTTCTTGCCAGTATTGAGGTTCATTCTACTTTGATTGACCAGATTCAGAGCTGTCAGTTTGAGGATCAGCAGTTGTGTGACCTTCGTGATCGGGTCGTTCAGGGTGAGACCAGTCGGGCTACTCTAGATTCAGATGGGGTTCTGAGGTTTGATAGCCGCCTTTGTGTTCTGAGGATTAGTGATTTTATTCAGTTGATACTTCACGAGGCACATTGTACTAGATACTCCATTCACCCTGGCACAGCAAAGATGTATAGAGACTTGAGACAGCTTTACTGGTGGAGTGGTATGAAGTGGGATATAGCGGATTTCGTATCTCGGTGCTTGAACTATCAGCAGGTTAAGTTCGAGCACATGAGACCTGGTGGTTTGATGCAGCGACTTCCCATTCCTGAGTGGAAGTGGGAAGGGATTACTATGGACTTTGTTGTTGGTTTGCCTCGTACTTCT
The DNA here is from genome assembly GCA_003996215.1 of Jaltomata sinuosa. Lineage (NCBI taxonomy): Eukaryota > Viridiplantae > Streptophyta > Magnoliopsida > Solanales > Solanaceae > Jaltomata > Jaltomata sinuosa. Next base: position 551,481 of record QJPP01007571.1, on the reverse strand, counting down.
TATGGGTTTGATTCCATATGGGTGATTGTTGATAGGCTGACTAAGTCAGCACATTTCTTGCCGGTTCAGACTTCTTATGGCGCAGAGAGGTTAGCTCAGATCTACCTTCGTGAGATTGTTCGATTGCACGGGGTCCCAGCTTCTATCATTTCGGACCGTGGCACTCAGTTCACATCTCAGTTCTGGAGGGCTATTCAGCGAGATTTGGGTACAGAGGTTCATCTTAGTACCGCTTTCCACCCTCAGACGGATGGCCAGTCCGAGAGGACCATTCAGGTCCTGGAGGACATGCTTCGGGCCTGTATTCTTGACTTTGGAGGTTCATGGGATCAGTTTGTTCCCTTGGCAGAGTTTGCTTATAATAACAGTTTCCATTCGAGTATCGGCATGGCACCTTTTGAGGCTTTGTATGGCAGGCGTTGCAGATCACCGGTAGGTTGGGTTGATGGTTTTAGTGCTGGGCCACAGAGCACAGATTTGCTTCGAGATTCCTTAGACCGAGTCCGAGTGATTCAGGACAGACTTCGGGCAGCTCAGAGCAGGCAGAAGAGTTATGCTGATCGTAGGCTTCGTGCCTTGGAGTTTAGTGTCGGTGACTTGGTGTTTCTCTGTGTATCGCCCATGAAGGGCATGATGAGATTTGGTAGGCGGGGCAAGCTTAGCCCCAGGTACATTGGGCCGTTTGAGATTCTTCAGAGGGTGGGTAGCGTTGCCTATCAGCTAGCCTTGCCTCCGATGTTTTCAGCTATACATCCTGTATTTCATGTTTCGATGTTGCGTCGGTATGTACCAGATGAGTCTCATGTGTTGCAGTGGGATTCAGTTCAGTTGGGTGAGGATTTAGCCTTTGTTGAGGAGCCGACAACTATTTTGGCCAGAGATGTCAGGAGATTGAGGTCTCGAGAGATCCCGGTTGTTAAGGTTCAGTGGAGGCACTGTCCAGTCGAGGAGGCTACCTGGGAGACCGAGAGAGATATGCGGGATCAGTATCCGCAACTATTTTAGCCTTCAGGTACCCCCTTGACCTTGACTTTCGAGGACGAAAGCCCCTTTTAGTAGTGGATGATGTAATGACCCTTCCGGTCATTTCCACGTTTAAGTTTTGAAGTCAAGCAAATCGACAAAAGATATCGTAAGACCTTTAACAAATTTTCTGAACTTTGGGTCAAATGTCTCAGGGCTTTCCTCCCAATATATAAAGAGTTAGAAGTCCCCCGAAATACCAAATCGAAGGTCTACGAGTCTAGTTTCCAACGCACAAAACCTCACGTCCAACTGATCTCGGAGAAAAGAGTTATGACTGTTTTACCGCGGACTGTCTGGCAGAAAACGGGTTGCGAACCGGGTCGCGAACCGGGTCGGGTTAAACTCGATTTAAGCCTCAACTTCACGTTTTAAAACGTCATTTCAGCTCCGAAACAGTGATAAAATATAAGGGAGGTTCCCGAGAGAATTCTTGAGTATCGAAATCTTGCGTATTTGAAAATATCTTATTTAAAAGTTAAGGTGGTAGGAAGTTATATTATATTATTATTACCCTCTCAAATATTTTAAAGGTTTATGGAAAATATTTTTGATACGTTATAATTGTATATGTATTTATTTTATAAAGTTTTTATACATTGTAATATTTTAACGGAGGTAGTAAATTTAATTATGTTGAAATTTATTATTATAATATAGTAGGTTTTGTTTGAAATAATTTTCTACGAATTATGGTATATTTAAAATATTATATTTATTTTGCCACGAATTTATGCAATACCCGAGTATATACTTAACGGATCGGATTGGTTGCCACCTCCACCTCCACGTGGAAGTGGAGGGGCTAACACAACACTTAGCAAGTGGAATGGTGGCATCACTGGACTTTTATCTTATTCATTGCCAAGGATAAGGATTATTGAAAAATCCTATATACTTAAGTATGCTCATCTGCCAAACTTCCAAAGTTTGGCAGAATTTAAGTTACTCAAAATTCACCCACACGTTAGTGGGTATTAAGATTCATTCAATTTGATTTCATTTCGGAGCGGTTCGGACTCGGAGATCATCATTCTAGCAGCTTGTCGTCGGACGACAGGTAGGTTACGGTTTAATTTCCCTAGACTCCGCATATATAAAATAAAATTGTATTAATGGGCATCCTTGGGTTGGTTTGTTAGGTTGGTACCACAGACCTTGACCGCTTTATTCATGTCCGCCTATTTTTATTCCGCCGTTGCTTGTAGTATTTACCGATATATTTTATTTACCCTTGTGGTCCTGTGAGGACTTGTTGACTCTGGAACATAGAAGGTGGGATTTTGGAAATGTCCGCGAGTCCCGGGCATAGAATTATCCTTCTAGGCTGGTTATGCTTGCTGAGTAGCTGTGGGCCTGTGCAGGGTCGGTAGGTTGATTGTGAGCTGCGGGGCAGCTATTGTGTGTGATCATACCATTTCCATGCATATAAAGAGGTTTTATCCGTGTTTTACTGTGGTTTTGGCTTCGGGCCCACTGACACTGTTTTCTAAACCTTGCATGGCCCGGGGGGGGGGGCGTTTTTGATGGAAATGATTTGGAAATGGTTGATTTCACTTGTGGAGATTTTTGGGCAAGAAAGTAAAATTATGTTTAAAATCATCAGTTTTACGATTATCGCTAGACTCGGCAGGGCCGGGGTGCTAGTTGAGTTTTCTTGTCATTTGAGATGACTTTTTACTATTTAGACCCGGTTACTCCCGGGCACCCTTGGAGGGGTTTTTTTTTGAGATATTTTCCTACTATTTTTAGTCCTGGACAGGGTCTGGGCGTGCATATTCGAGACTGGGTCTCTATCTTGATATCGAGACTGGGTCTCTATCTTGATACCGGACTTGCTTCCGGACGACATGCTCTGATACTGAGTTTTAGTATGGGGTCTGGGACCTCCATGGACCTTGCCATCCGGGCCAGGGGCTACGGGCTGCGTGTGCCGGAGGAGGGGTATACGGTGGGTAGAGGTATACGGGCAGAGACCTTCCATGGAACCTACCTGCTGGGCCGGATCGGCGCCGGAGGAGGTACATACAGAGATACTATGGCACCTGAGATCTTCATGCATCATATCATTCATGGTTCGAGGTTCCACCCTTGTTTGCTGTTTGCTGATTGTACGCTCCGGTAGTATGGGATGCCGGAGGGTTTGTTTTCACTTGTTTGTGTTCCTCGGTTGTATGGGCGGCCGAGGGACTGTAGGTAGACTTTTGCTTTTTACTTACAGAATGTTCTCTATTATGGATAAGTATGAGATTGGTATGATTAGTTGAGTTTGATTCATGTCTCTGAGCATGCCTATTATTACTCTTTCTCTCTTCTTCTTACACTTGAGGTTACCGGTATACCGTCCATTTCGTAAACTTATTTTATATACACTGTTATTGCAAGGACCCCAGGTGCGTTATTTCTTACTTTCACCTGTGCCTTTGGTGTGTATATTCTGCTTGCTAGCCTCACATGTTGTTCTGTTGATTTCCCTCTGGGCTAGTTCCTGTGTACCTTTCGTTGATTTCTGTGACTGATTGCTTCTATTCTGTCTGTTACTAAACTTTTATCTTATATGTACCCAGTCGGCCTATGATACCTACTGGGTACCTTATGCTTCGCATTTGGTGCTCACCCCTACCCCCTGCATCTTTGGGTGCAGATCCTAGCGTGGGCCATCGCCGTTAGATCGCTGTGATTCGTGCTTAGAGATCTGTTGGGGACTACCTCAGGCTGAGGGTGAGCTCTTGGCGATCGGAGCTTAGCTTTAGTTTATCTGTTGCTTCATGTACTCTATTACCATTCAGAGACATCTGTATATATTCTTTTGGTTTATTTGCACTCCATGTATGTAGTTTGGCTCTGTACTATGATACCAGGTCTTGGGTTTGGTTTAGTTTCCGCATATGTATATATTTATATCCCTCTTATCTATTTTATTCGTCTTATTCCCTTATTTGCTAGATAGTAGCCCATTACTAACTGTTTTGGGCTACGGGGATTGGTTCACCTACCGGGAGTTGTAGGTGCCATCATGACCGAGAAATCGGGTCATGACAATAATTATAATTTAAGTCACCTAATTAAATCATAATTTAAAAAGGAAAAATAAATGACTTTCCTAAAAATATAGGTAGAATATAATGTTATCTCTGATGAGATAGAATACCTGCCATAATCATTTACATTACCTCTCTTATATCTAGGATCACTTTGATATATGAAAAGATAAATGACTTTCCTTATCACAGATAGTATCACGTCACCTCTCTTTTGTCCATAAATATATAGATAGATAGATAGATTGTCTATCATTATCACTTAAGTCAGGTAATTAAATTATAATTTTAAAAGAAAGAAGATAAATGAATTTCATAGTCAAAGAGAGTACCACATCACCTCTTTATGGCCATAATTATATACATTAATAGATATAGATAGATTACCTGTCATTATCATGTAACTCACTTAACTACTAATAATTTAAAAAGGAAAATGATAAATCACATTCCAAAGCATATACAGAGAGTATCATATTACCTCTTATGAGATAGATTACTTGTCATAATCATTTAGTCACCTAATTAATCATAATTTTATAAGAAACAAGATAAATGAATTTCCTAATCATATAAAGAGAGTGTCATGTTACCTCTCTTATGAGATAGATTATCTATCATAATCATTGAAGTCACCTATTAGTGAAAAAGAAAAATAAATAAATGACTTTCTTAGTTATAAGGAGTGACACGTCACCTTGAATTATATTAGATAGATTACCTACCATTATATATATAGGGACGTTTCCCTCACTAGGCACTTCAAACAATATATAGAGCATAAAGTTGTAATGACCCTTCCAGTCATTTACGTTATTTTGCCCTTCTTGTACTGTTAGAGCTTGCCTGTAACTGCCCCAAGTCATTTATGGCTTGCTGGGACTAGTAGTTCGGTGCTCGGGCCATTCGTTGGGTCTTTTTGGCCGTTCCTTGTTTTAGAGCTTTAGGTTTTTGAAATTGTTGACTTCAGTCAACATTCTTGGTGAACATGCTCGGAATTAAATTTTGACAGTTCTGTTAGCTCCGTAGTGTGGACCTTGGTCTAGAGGGACCTTTGGTCGGGATTTGGGGGTCACGACCCGATTTCTTGGTCATGATGGAACCTACAACACCCCAGTAGGCAAACCAATTCCCGTAGCCCAGAACGGTTAGTAATGGGCTTCCTTCTAACAGTTCAAGCGGAAGATTCGATACATAAGCGGAAACAAGGGCATAAGGAAAAGAAAATAGATACAAGAGAGATATAAACAAACCGGAATCTAAACCAACCCAAAAGACCTGGTATCATAACATAAAAGGGTCGAACTACATCAGGAGTACAAAGGTCCAAAAGTAATATATACATAATGTCTCCGAAACTATAAGAGTACAAAATACATCAAGGATAAACTAATGTCAAGCTCTGAACGCCAAGAGCTCACCCTCAGCCTGGATGATCCAAACACAACACCCCGCACTAGTCTACGACATTCTATCGATGATGGCTCACACTAGGATCTGCACTAGAAGATGTAGAGGGTAGGGTGAGCACCAAATGTGAAGCATAAGGTATCCAATAGGTATCATAGGCCGACTGGGCACATATAAGGTAAAAGAGAAATAACAGACAAAATAGAAGTAAACAGTCACAAAAATCAATGAAAAGGTACACAAGAACTAGCCCTGAGAGAAGACAAGAAAAAGCAACATACAAGGCTATCAAGTAAGATATATACACAAAGGCACATGTGAAATAAGAAATAACGCACCTGGGATCCTTGCATTAACAGTATATTCGTGATAAGTTCTAGAAATAGACGGTATACCGGTAACCTCATGTATAAAGAATGGGAGAGAAGAATAAAGGTAGCCATGCTCGAAAAAAAGGAATTAATAACCAACCAAAACATACCAATCTCGAATCTAGAAGTAATAGCCTAGCGGAGTCCAAATCCACCCTTATAACCGTAATACAGGACAATTCCAAAATAAAATAATGAAAGTCTACCTACAGTCCCCCGGCCGCCCATACAACCGAGGAACGCAATCAAGTGAAAACAAACCCTTAGGCATCCAATACGACCAAAGCGTACAATCAACAAATAGAAAACAAGGGTGGAACCTCAAACAATGAATGATATGATGCATGATAACCTCAGGGTGAAATAGAACCTCTGTATGTACCTCCTCCGGTGTCGATCGAACCCAGTAGGTAGGTTCCATGGAAGGACTCTGCCCATATACCTCTACTCCACCGTATACCCTTTCCCCCATCACATGTATCCCAAAGCCTCAGGCCCTGAGCAACAAGGTCCATAGAGGTCCTGGACCTCATACTGTAACTCAGAATCAAAATGTGTCCTCCAGAATAGAGTCGGGGTTCAAGCCAGTGGCTAAGTGTCAAATATGCATGCCTAGAACCTGTCTAGGACTAAAGCAGTGAAAATCTGTCTCAAAAACCCCTCAAAGGGAACCCGGGCATAACCTGGTCTAAACCAGTAGTAAAATATCTCAGATGCTCGACCCGGCCGAGCCTAAAGTCATTTCAAATCAGAAAGAAAACTCAGCTTGCACTCCGACCCGGTCGAGTCTAGCAATAGTACAAAAATCATGATAAAAGCATATTTTGACCTTCTTTTACCCTATGAAGATCCACGTATCAAGTCAAATCATTTCCAAATCCAATTTCATCAAAAATGGGCCTCAGGGGCCATGCATGTTTAAGGAAAACAGTCCCAGTAGGCTCGAAGCCAAAACCGTAATAAAATGTGGGAAAATATCTTTATATGCATGGAATGATATGATCAACACACAATAGCTGCCCAGTAACTCATAACAACCTATCGGCCCTTAACAGGCTCCCGAAGCTACTCAACAAGCATAACCAGCCTACAAGGATAATTCTATGTCTGGGACTCGCAGACATTCCTAATGATGCCACCGTCTATGTTCCAGAGTCAACAAAGCCTCATAGGACCACAAGGGTAATGATATCAAGTAGTACTACACACAACAGAGGAAAGAAATGGGATGGATCATGGAGAAGCGGTCAACGTCTGTGGTACTAACCTAATAACCCAACCCAAGGATGCGAACTAGTACAATTTTACACGATATATGCTAGGTGTAGGAGTTTAAACCATAACCTACCTGTCATCCATCGACAAGCTGCGCGAACGACAATATCTGGGGCCAAGCTACTCTGAGAAGCTCTAAACGAGGATCCAACTATCAAATTTATGAATAAAACATTAAAACAAGTCTAACGATACCTATGTTGCTACAATTGTAGCCACGTCAAAATTCAGGTCAAAAGCAGGCCCGCCGGGGGTGCTCACCCGAAACCAAAAATGAAAAGAATCACGATGACCCTAATGATGCCAAGAAGTCATGCTCCAAATTTGAACACAATTGGCCAAGAGAAGGAGCAAAAACAGCCCGCTCAACTTGGGGTTTAAAGAATGGAATTTAGGAACTAAGAAATGGAAATTTAGGGGGAATTGCTTACCAAAACAATGGAATTTCAGCCAAGAAGAGCAATTCTTCGCACCCACGAACATGCACAAGCTACAAGGCAGCCACTATGACAAATTCCCAAGGTTGGAAGAAGAGCAACAATGGAGGAACTTAGAAAATTCAAGGAGGAAGAAGCTTACCAAAAGACGAAGGACTACGGAAAATCCACGAACAATAAATTTCCCAAGGCATAGAATTGATTTATAACAAAATGGTAGAGAGAATTTTGAGTTTTAGAGTGAGAAAGGTGTGGAGAAATGGCTGGAAAAATGAACATTCAGCAATTTATAGGTGCTGGAAAATGGCCAGAGCCATCGGCGCTGAAGGCCTGCCACAGGCTAGCGCGATCGCGCTGCCTGGGTACAGTTGGCGCTGAAGGCTGGCCTGCAACTATTTTTCTGCAATTTTAGAAAATCCCACGGGGCATTCCGGGCACAATCGGAAACCGATATCAAAAACCAATAATGCTAATAGAGTGGAAACGCGTTCTGAACTTAATGGAATCGACGAAACATCCATACGAGGTCGTTTCGGAGAAATGTTGACCCAAGTCAACACTAACGAAAAGGAACTCAAAGGCTCGAAATGAGTCTGGCTCACATGGAACCAAAACCAACCACCTTCCTAGCCCAAACTCAACATTCCGGAGTTGATGGAATCGTCAAATTTTGAATCCGATACGCTGGTCATCGAAAGTCACCCGAAGTTACACTTTCAACTTTAAATGGCCTAAAAACTGAGAAAACAACACAAAACCCACACCAAAAGTTCTCAGGCCTCAACTAAAGGTCCAACTAGACCAAACTCAATGCTCCAGAGTTAACGGAACTGTCAGAATTCAATTCTGAGCACGTAAGCTAAGAATGTTGACTAAAGTCAATGATATTCTAAATTTAAGCTCTAAAATAGGCAAACGACCAAACGAACGACCAGGGTACACCGAACTACCAGTCCCAGCAAGCCATAAATGACTTGGGGCCGCTATAGGAAGGCTCTAACAGTGCAATACATGAAAAACACGAAGATTACCAGAAGGGTCATCATTACATCCACTACTAAAAAGACTTTCGTCCTTGAAAGTCAAGATGGAGGGAGTACCTGAAAGCTCGAACAGCTGCAGATACTGAGCACGCAACTCACTCTCGATCTCCCAAGTAGCCTCCTCGCCTAGACGGTGCCTTCACTGAACTTTCACAACCAGAATCTCCCTAGATCTCAATCTCCTGATATCTCTAGCCTGAATAGCTATCGGGTCCTCAACATCATCTAACTTAACTGAATCCCAATGCAACACGTGAGACTCATGTGGCATATACCAGCGCAACATCGAGACATGAAAAACTGTATGAAAAGCCAAAAACATCGGAGGCAAGGCTAATATGTAGGCAACACTACTGACCCTCTGTAAAATCTCAAATGGCCCAATAAACCTGGGGCTATGCTTGCCCCGTCAACCAAACCTCATCACGCCCTTCACGGGCGATACTCAAAGGAAAACCAAATCGCCAATACTGAACTCTAAGGCACGAAGTCTACGATTAGCATAGCTCTTCTGCCTACTCTGGGATGCTCTAAGCCTATCCTGAATGAAACAAATTCGGTCCAAGGAATCTCTAAGCAAATCCGTACTCTGTGATCTAGACTTTAACTCTTTAAACCAACCAATTGGCAATCTGCAATGCCTACCGTACAATGCCTCGAAAGGTGCCATGTCGATGCTCGAATGAAAGCTATTATTATACGCAAACTTGAACAATGGCACAAACTGATCCCATGAACCCCCAAAGTCAAGAACACAAGCCCGAAGCATGTCCTCCAGGACCTGAATATTCCTCTCGGACTGGCCATCTGTCTGAGGGTGGAAAGCAGTACTAAGATGAACCTATATACCTAAATCCCTCTGTATAGCTCTCCAGAACTGAGATGTGAACTGATTTCCATGAAATGATAGAAGCTGGGACCCCGTGCAATCGAACAATCTCATAAATATAGATCTGAGCTAGCCTTTCTACCCCGAAAGAAGTCTGAACAGGCAAGAAGTATGCTGACTTAGTCATCCTATCAATGATCACCCAAATAGAATCAAACCCACGAGAAGTACTAGGTAAACCAACAACAACGTCCATAGTAATACCTTCCTATTTCAACTCAGGAATGGAAAGTTGCTGCATTAAACCACCCGGTCTCATGTGCTCGAACTTAACCTGCTGATAGTTTAAGCACCGAGATACAAACTCCGCTACGTCCCACTTCATACCACACCACCAGTAAAGCTATCTCAAATCTCTATACTTCTTCGTGGCACCCGGATGAATAGAATATCTTAAACAATGGGCCTCATGAAATATCAACTGAATTAAATCACTAACCCTTGGAACACAAAGTTGACCATCATACCTCAGAATACCATCAGAACCCAAAGTAGACCAGCTGGCCCCACCCTGAACTACCTGATCACGAAGGTCACACAAACCGTGATCCTAAATCTGTCGGCTCTGAATCTGATCAACCAGAGTGGAACGAACCTCAACACTAGCAAGAACTCTTCTGGGATCCAATAAGTCAAGCCTAACCAAATGGTTAGCCAAGGACTATATGTCTAAGGCAACAGTCGCTCAGAAACTGAGAGTGAAGCTAGACTACCAATACTCACTGCCTTCTAACTTAAGGCATCCGCTACCATGTTTGCCTTGCCCAGATAGTATAAAATAGTGAAATCATAGTCCTTCAGCAACTCAATCTATCTCCTCTGCCACAAGTTCAGCTCACGTTGACTCATAATGTACTGAAGATTACGACGGTCAGTGAATATCTCACAATGAAATCCATATAGATACTGCCTCCAGATTTTGAGCATGAAAACTATCGCCGCCAACTCTAAGTCATGAGTGGGTAGTTGCACTCACGAACCTTCAGCTACCTCAGCACATATGTTATCACTCAACCCTGTTGCATCAACACACAACCAAGACCGACCCCTAAAGCATCATAATACACGGAGAAACTCTGACCCTCAACTGGTAAAGTCTAAACTAAAGCCTGAACCGATCGACTAGACTGACCCTGGTGCTGCTGTGGCTAATAACCTTGGCCCCACTAGCCTGAAACTTTACCCACATGCCTGGAACCACTGTAGCCACTCTGATAATAAGGTCTCTTATCTCTGGCCCCCTGATCAGGTCTCTGTAAGTCCTCCACAATACATGCATAGTTAGTGATAACCTGAAATGACCGACCGCCGACAACCAATATCTTAGCTATATTCCTAATCTCTAGCATCATCCCCCATACAAACCTGTGAATCTTGTCTGCCTTGGTAGGAATGATCATAGATCTAAAAGGCGCTAACTGATGAAAATGGGTGCATACTCCGAGACAGTCATAGAATCATGTATAAGCCAAGTAAACTGCTCTCTGCGACTCTCATAATCACTCTCAGGTAGGAACTTGGCCATAAAGACCTCTTAAAACTCAGAACAGGTCAAAGGAGCTGATGTAGAAGACCTTCAAGCAAACTATGCCCTCCACCATAACTTCGTTGTACCATCCAGTTGATATGAAGTATAATCAACCCCTTGAGTCTCCAATAGGCCCAAATGGTGCAACATCTCCTCACAGGTGTTGATAAAGTCATGTGGGTCCTGACCTTGTGTACCAGCAATTCTCGGCGGTGCCAATCTCAAAAACCTACCCAAGGCCATCTGCTCCATCTCGGTCATAGTAGGGTGAGGAGTAAGAGTCTGGGCAATTGATGGTACTGGAATAACCTCAGCATGGGGAGCCGCAGTAGCAGGCTGCACTCCTGAACTCTGAACACCTAGGCCTTCCCCCTGAGCGGATGTCTGGGTTGTCTCAGAAGGACGCTCCCCAATCATAGCCATCAACTGAACAAGTAAACCCCGAATATTCGAAGACTGAGCTAGGGCTGAAGCTGGTGCTGAAACTGGTACTAGAGCTAGTGTTACCTAGGTTACCTCCGGGCCAACATTTTACGGCTCTGGAGCAAACTTTGGGTTATAGTCATACTCTAGATCTACCTCAACTGTAGCAGCTCTAGAAGGTTCCACTACTCTGGGGCGTCCACGACCCCTACCTCTGACCTTGTGACCTCCCCGACCCCTAGCTGGAGTCGGAGGTGCAGGGTCAGGAGGCTCTCCTCCGCCAGAAGCTAAAGATCTCATACGAATCCTCTACAAAAGAGTGAACTAGAATAAGTGACATTTCCAAAAACTTTCAAGGATACTACGCACAAAAGAAAAACAAGAAAGGTCCATTTTCCTAATATGTCACCATAGCCTCTCGAAGATTGAGTACGTACGTCTCCGCCCCGATCTTCAGGACTCTACTACATATTGGATCCTATATCGATGACACCGGTGAACCTAGAGCTCTGATACCAAGTTGTCATTACCCAATTTCTCGATCATGATAGCACCTACAACCCCCCAGTAGGCGAACCAATTCCCGTAGCCCGGAACGGTTAGTAATGAGATACCTTCTAACAGTTCAAGCGGAAGATTCGATACGTAAGCGGAAGCAAGGGCATAAGGAAAAGAAAATAGATACAAGAGATATATAAACAAAGAGTAATCTAAACCAACCCACAAGACCTGGTATCATAGCTTATAAGAGTCGAACTACATTAGGAGTATAAAGGTCCAAAAGTAATATATACATAATGTCTCCAAAACTATAAAAGTACAAAATACATCAAAGATAAGCTAAAGTCAAGCTCTAAACGCCAAGAGTTCACCCTCAGCATAAATGATCAAAAAACAACACCCTGCACGAGTATCTGACGCTCTATCAGTGATGGCCCACACTAGGATCTACACCAGAAGATGTTGAGGGTAGGGTGAGCACCAAATGCGAATCATAAGGTACCCAGTAGGTAACATAGGCCGACTGGGCACATATAAGGTAATAGAGCAATAGAAAACAGAATAGATGTAAATAGTCACAAAAATCAATGAAAAGGTACACAAGAACTAGCCGAGGGGGAAGACAACAAAAAAAACATACAAGGCTAGCAAGTAAGATATATACACAAAGGCACAGGTGAAAATAAGAAATAACGCACCTGGGATCCTTGCAATAACAGTATATACATGATAAGTTCTAGAAATGGATGGTATATCAGTAACCTCAAGTATAAAGAATGGGAGAGAAGAATAAAGGTAGCCATGCTCAGAAAATAGGAATTAATAACCAGCCAAAACATACGAATATCGAATCCAGAAGTAATAGCCTAGCGGAGTCCAACTCCACACTTATAACCATAATAGAGTACAATTCCAAAATAAAATAACGATAGTCTACCTACAGTCCCCCGGCTGCCCATACAACTGAGGAACGCAATCAAGTGAAAACAAACCCTCCGCCATCCTATACTACCGGAGCGTACAATCAATAAATAGCAAACAAGGGTGGAACATCAAACAATGAATGATAACCTCAGGGTGAAATAGAATCTTTGTATGTACCTCCTCTGGTGTCGATTGGGCCCTGCAGGTAGGTTCTATGGAAGGACTCAGCTCGTATACCTCTACTCAACCGTATACCCTTACCATCAGCACACGCAGCCCAAAGCCTCAGGCCTATAGGGGCAAGGTCCATGGAGCTCCCGGACCCCATACTATAACTCAGAATCAAAACGTGTCCTCTGGAATTGAGTTCGGGTTCAAGTCAGTGGCTAAGTATCAAACATGCATGCCTAGCCCTTGTCTAGGACTAAAGTAGTGAAAAGATGTCTCAAAAACACCTCCAAGGGCGCCCTAGCATAAATGGGTCTAAAACAGTAGTAAAATATCTTAGATACTCGACCCGTAAGAGCCTAAAGTCATTTAAAATCAGAAAGAAAACTCAGCTAGCACTCCAACCTGGTCAAGTCTCGAAATAGTAGAAAAATCATGATAAAATCATATTTTGACCTTTTTTTACCACAAGAAGATCCACGTATATCATTTCCAAATCCAATTTCATCAAAAACAGGCCCATAGGGCCATGCAAGTTTAAGGAAAATAGTCTCAGTAGGCCCGAAGCCAAAATCATAGTAAAATGTGGGAAAATCTCTTTATATGCATGGAAATGATATGATCAACACACATTAGCCGCCCAGCGGCTCACAAGAACCTATTGGCCCTACACAGGCTCCCAAAGCTATCAGTTAGCATAACCAGCCTAGAAAGATAAATTATATATCTGGGACTCGCAGACATTCCCAATGATCCCACCGTCTCTGTTCCTGAGTCAACGAGGCCTCACAGGACCACAAGGGTAATAATATCAAGTAATAAGAGTACTACACACAACAGAAGAAAGAAATGGGTTGTATCATGGAAAAGCGGTCAACATTTGTGGTACCAACCTAATAACCCAACCCAAGGATGCCAACTAGTACAGTTTTACCCGATATATGCAAAGTCTAGGAGTTTAAATCGTAACCTACCAGTCATTCGATGACAAGCTGCGGGAACAATGATATCCAGGGCTGAGCTGCTTCGAGAATCTTCGAACGAGGATCCAACTATCAAATTCATGAATAAAACATTAAAATGAGTCTAACGATACCCATGTTGCTATAATTGTAGCTGGGTCAAAATCCGGGTAAAAAGCGGGACCGCAGGGCCCACACTCAAAACAAAAAATGAAAAGAACCACGATGACCCCAATGATTCCAAGAAGGCATGCTCCAAATTTGAGCACAATTGGCCAAGAGAAGGCGCCAAAACAGCCCACTCAACTTGGGGTTTAAAGAATGGAATTTAGGAACTAAGAAACAGAAATTTGTCGGGAATTGCTTACCAAAACAACGGAATTTCAGCCAAGATGAGCAATTCTTCCCACCCACGAACATGCACAAGCTACAAGGCAGTGACTACAACAGATTCCCAAGGTTGGAAGAAGAGCAACAATGGAGGAACTTAGAAAATTCAAGGAGGAAGAAGCTTACCAAAAGACGAAGGACTACGAAAAATCCACGAACAATAAATTCCCCAAGGCTTAGAACTGATTTATAGCAAAATGGTGGAGAGAAATTTGAGAGAAATTTATAGCTGCTGGAAAATGGCCAGCGCCATTGGCGCTGAAGGCCTGCCACAGGGCAGCGTGATCGCGCTGCCAGGGCGCCGTTGGCGCTGAAGGCTGGCCTGGTACTATTTTTCAGCAATATTTGAAAACTCCACGGGGCATTCCGGGCACAATCAAAAACCAATATTCAAAAACCAATAATGTTAATAGAGTGAAAACGAGGTTCTGGACTCAACCGAATCGATAAAACTTCTATACGAGGTCATTTCAGAGAAATGTTAACCCAAGTAAACACTAACGAAAAGGAACGCAATGGCTTGAAATGAGTCCAGAACACCCGAAACCCAAACCAACCACCTTCCTAGCCCAAACTCAACATTCTAAACCTGATGGAATCATCAGATTTCAAATCCGATACTCCAGCTATCGAAAGTCACCCAAAGTTACACTTTCATCTCCAAATGGCCAGAAAATTGAGAAAATAACACAAAACCCACACTGGTAGTCCTCAGTCCTCAACTAAAGGTCCAACTAGACCAAACTCAATGCTCCGGAGCTAATGGAACTATCAGAATTCAATTCCGAGCACATTAGCTATGAATATTGACTAAAGTCAATGATATTCTAAGTTTAAGCTCTAAAACAGGGAAACAACTAAAACAACCAAACGAATGACCAGGGCACCAAACTATCATCCAAGCAAGCCATAAATGACATGGGGCCACTATAGAAAGGCTCTAACAGTAAAATAAATGCACAAATGCGAAGATGACCAAAAGGGTCATCACAACAGGGGGCTTTTCAGCTTGGGATTCTCTCTCATTCTGTGTTTTCAAGCCAGTTGGTCTTGTTGGGTTTACTTTTGTCAACATTTGGAGAAGACAGCCTCGAATAAAAATTCCATCAGTGTTGTTAGCTCCGGAATGTCGAGTTTAGGCTAGAGGGACTATTGGTTTAAGTCTCGAGGCTTCCGTACTTGATTTCGGCCCTTGAGTTCCGCTTTGGGATTATTGGCCTAAAGGTTGATTTTGGGTGTGGGGACCACTTTTCATTAATTCGACCTCTGATGGGATTTTCATCGATTCCATTGGATCCAAAATGCCATTTCTAGTTGAATAGCTCAGTTTGTTTTTGTTTGCGTGACCCCGGATACATTCCCGGGGATCCAAAATGACAAATCCATGCCTTGGCTTGTTGCTGCAGCTGGAAGCTGCTAGTATGGCACCGTGGTGGAAGGGCCAGCACCTCTGTGCCTGCGCGCTTGCGCCAAGGACAGCACACCTGCTCTGCCACCCGTCTCAGCATGCCAGTGTCATAGTGCCTGGCTAGCGCCTGTACGCCTTCGCCCGACTGGGCGCCGTGGCGCCAGCGCGCCAGTGCGCCTGCGCTTGGCCTGGCCGCATCTGCACCCATGCGGGTTAATTTAAGGGGCTGGCAGCCTCTTTCCATCTTCATTTCCCCCATCTTCCAACTTCATTTCCATGGTTAAAAGCTCATAAAATCTCCATTTTTCAACATGTATCCACCTTACTGCTTGAGAAGCTTGCTTTTTCATAGAATCTTGATCAATTTTTGGCTTCTAGTCGGGTAAGTCTCCTATAATTTCCCCTTTTCTCCCCTTGATTTCCTTTGATAATTTTTGGCTAGTAGGGTGTTTTGGAGCCCCATTTGGTGTCTGATTCTGCTCAATTTTTGGGCATGTGCTCCGGGGATGGCAGGGAACACGTTGGTGTTTTTTGTTTTTTGTTTTGGGTTGCGGGGCCCATGGGCCCATTTGTGACCCGGTTATGTCTATAACATTATGGGTATCGTTAGTATTGTTTTGACATGTAGATTACTGTTTTGATAGTGGTTTTGTGAATTGGAGCTTTCTGGAGCAGTTCTAGCCTAGGCGACGCCATCTCCGCAGCTATTCGTCAGACGACAGGTCGGTTACTGTTTTCCTTACCCAAACTCTGCATATATAGGCTATAACTGCATTAATTAGCATCCTTGGGCGGGTTGTCATAGGTTGGTACCCTAGACCTTGTCCGCATTTTTCTATCCATTTATTTCATACATTATTTGTAGTATTCGCATAGTATTGTAGATTACCCTTGTGGTCCTGTGTGACCTTGTACTGACTCTGGAACATAGATGGTGGGTTATTTGGAATGTCTGCAATGTCCCGGACATAGAGATATTCTTTTAGGATGGTTATGTCTATTGAGTAGCTGTTGGGCCTGTGAAGGGCTGATAGGAAATGTTTGTGAGCCGTTGGGCTAATTTATATTTGTGTGCGAGCATATCATTTATAAAAAAAGGTTTTCCCTGCATGCTTTACTTTGGTTTTGGCTGTGAAACACTATAGATGGTTTTCCTAAACTTGCATGGCCCCAGGGGCCCATTTTCAGTAAATTGGATGATAAAAATGGGGTTTTGGATGATTTTGCACTAATTTTTGTTACTAGTACTAATCTTTACTGGGCAGAGTACCAGACTTGATTTTTACTACTGATACTAGGATCTGCTGGGCAGAGCACTAGACCTGATTTTCTACTGATATGAGGCTCTGTTGGGCAGAGTATTAGACTCAATTTCTGACTGATATAGACCTAGACACGCTCTAGGAACCCTTTGAGAGGGTTATTAAGACTTTTATTGTTGATTTAGACCCGAATATACTTCAGGCACCCTTGGAGAGGGTCTTTTGAGATTACTACTACTGTTTTAGACCCGGTTCAATCCAAGGCATGCATAATCAAGATTTAGCCACTGGCTTGAACCCAGACTTGTTTTCAGATGACATGTTAGAGATTTTGCGTTCGCTACTATATGTGGTCAATGACCTCCATAGACCCTCTATTCCAGGGCCTGGCTACGAGTTGGGTGTGCCGGAGGAGGGGTATACAGTGTAGGACAAGGTATAGCGGGCACGTCCCACCATGAGTCCTCCTACCAAAGTGCCGAGAAGAGGTGCATATAGAGTTACTATTACCAGTTCCATCATTATCACATCATCATGCATATTTCACTCAGATTCCACCCTTGTTTGTTGTTTGTTCAGTGTACGCTCCGGTTGTTTGGGCAGACAGAGGGTTTGTTTTCACTTGATTGTATTCCTTGGTTGTATGGGTGGCTGCTGGAACTGTAGGTAGATTATATTTACTCCTGTCTTTATTTAGAAGCTTGTCATGGCTTTCGTTTCTGGTGGATTAACAGTTTTTAGCCTGTTGAGGCACTTTCCTTGGGACTGAGATTATTGAGGGGCTTGTGGGTCCCATCTTTTGATATGTTGGTTTCGCAGCTTTCTGAGCGATTGTGGGGTCTGATTCGTGTTTTATCCTTGTTTGAGTAGTAGTTTGGATACTCTTTGGTTAGTTATTTCATCTTAGGCTTGACTGGTGAGTGGTTTATGGCTATTGTTCCTTGGTTTTTGTATCTTAGGCTCGTTTCTATTAGTATTTGATTTCAGGCTCGATATGTTGGTTTGCTTCTCTTCTTTTAGTTAAATCGAGGTTACCGATATACTGCCTATCTCATTAAATTCTCTTTACTTACAATTATTATTTCTACAAGAATTCCAGGTGCATTCTTCATCCTTACACTTGTGTTACTATGTTATGTATATGCATGTGCTAGTATTTTTGCCTTGACTCTTGGTTGTCTATTCTCCATGCTAGTTTTCATGCGCCTTATCCATTGTTTTCCATGACTGCTTTCTTGCTATTTGCTATTTACTATTTTTATATCTTATATGCTCTCAGTCGGCCGATGATACCTACTTAGTACCTATTATCTTGGTGCCCATACTACACTTCTGCACTTTTTGGTGCAGATATTAGTTGAGCTTTCACCGTTGATTGCATTGGAGACTCGTGCAGCTTTTGGACATCGAGAATAGGGTGAGCGCCTGCCGATCGAGGCATGCCTACATCTCATCTTTTGTATTGTTAGTCCTTGTATTTTCAGAGATAGATTTATATTGTATTTTATTACTTCTGGAACTTGTATTCCATTAGAAGCTTATGTACTACCTATATCAAGTCTTGGGGTTGGTGTAGTATCTTCGTATATATATTTTGGGTTTTTGCTTCCGTGTGTCTTATCTTTACATTCAACTTCCACTTATATCTGTTTGTCGTGCGTAATTGGTTAGGTGGTAGCCTATTACTAATCGTTCCGGCCTATGGGGATTTGTTTGCCTACTGGGGGGTTGTAGGTGCCAACATGACCTAAGAAATTGGGTCGTGATAGCTTGGTATCAGAGCTCTAGGTTCGCCAGTTTCGTGTTACAGAAGCAAGTGTCTACGTAAAATCGCGTGGATTGATATTATGACATCCGTATCCTATCTGTGGGAGGCTATAGGGCATTGTTAGGAAAAGTTTCATCTTCTTAGCTCCTTATTGTGTGTTCCTCGATCTATTGACTTCTAAAGTTTGGTTGTTTCATTCCTTCTCAGATACCTAAGATGAGTTCAACAACAGGGGATGTCAAGGCTTTTGTTCCTGTTGCTTCAGTGTTTCCGTCAGTGTCGAGACTTTAGAATGAGAGTTTGTCGCATCAGATAGGGGGTGTGGGGCCATCCCATGCTCTGATTGGATTTACAGCTACCCCAGTTCTTTAGGACACCATGGATAAGACTATGAGTCCTTCGGTGGGTGTTTCAATACCCAGTTCTATGAGCAGTGCTTCAGCTAGGGTTGAGCTACCTAATTTTCAGCAGGGTTATCTATCGGTATTGGACTATGAGGCGATGTTTCATGAGATGGTTAGGCATACTACTATGACTGTGCCTTCCGAGTTTTATAAGGTTCAGAGTTTTATTGGAGGTTTTATTTCACCGCTCTATCTGGCGACCGAGAATTTGGTTACGGTTGGGACTACCTTCCTTCAGGTAGTGGATCATGCTTGGGCTATCAAGGTTTTATGCCACGAGACTTATGGAGGTAGTGCTAAGAAATGTCATCGCCAGGACAGTTCTCGGGGTTCACAGACTCGAGGTGGAGGATTCTCTACCAGAGATAGGTTCCATTGGTTCTTATCTATTAAGCCAGTTTCAGTTACTCCACAAGTTCTAGAGAGTGGTTATATAGTGCATGTTGAGCAGAGTGGGCAGGGTACGGATTATTTCTCTGGGATTTGCCTTTAGAGTGTGCAGGGCATGGTGGATGATCAGGTCCAGTAGGATCATCCTATCAGACTCCACTTGGTAAGGCTTGTTATTTGTGTAGGAGCATGGGCACTTAGGTAGGGATTGTCTCGTGATTCTGCTTCCCAGTTAGTAGGGTCACCAGGTGTTATCTCTCAGGGCTTTAGTTCCATCGGCCAAAGATAGAGTACGGGGTAGTAGGGGTGGTCCCCAGGAAGCGAGAGGTAGTGTCTAGAGTTGTGGGGGAGGTCCCCATTTGGTTAGAGGTGACTTTTAGCCAGGTAGTTCAGGTAGCCGTCCAGAGTCGACAGGCACCATGCGTCGGAGTAAAGCTTCTTTGGGTTGCTATGGTTGTCGGGTGATGGGTCATTATGCTAGAGACTGTCCCCGGCGGGATGGTTGAGCCCTCAGCTTTGACTACTCCAACCAGTGTTAGACCCCATCAGTTCGATGCCCCTCTTGGTAGGCCCGAGGTTGAGGTTCCTGATATCATTGCTCCAGGTTAGGCTTTTGCTACCTTCGGCTTGTGATAGTTCTGCTCGTGTTGTGATCCTATCCCTTCTGTCATTTATTTGCCTATATGCCTACCTGCTACTCATTTAGTTATTTGATTTCTGAATTGTTGTATCTATGTGTGCTTTATTTGTAGTTTATTCTTTAGTAGTGGATGAGGTGAGATGTCCTTGAGAGGTGTTTACCCAGAGTTGTAGCTCGTGGGTAGTTCTTGTTGGTCTGTTTCTGGTTGGGTTTATCCCTGTTTCACTGTGGCTCTAGACCTGTGATTGAGCTATCCTTGTTGAGCGGTCCTAGACGGTGGTTTCCTAGGCTGTTATCTAGCGTGGCTAGAGGTTCTTGTGTTTGTTAAGTGTTAGCAGTAGTTGTGCTGAAGTTTGAGCTTCTGTCTTAAGATGAGAGGTGTGGTTATGCTAGTGAGCATGGTTTTGTTTTGTTTTTTGGATTATTAGAGTCAACCCTCATTGTTTGGCTAGTTTAGGAGGTTGGAAGGTATATGGGGTGTTCCCATAGTCTCCCTAAGTTTCTTGTCCGGTTGGGTTGTCTTATCATTTTTCCCTAATTCCAGTTGGAACGAATTTTGATCGTAGCTCTCTGGATGAGATTTTGATTTTTGTATTGTGATTGAGTTGGGCTTTAGAATTTTTGACTAAGTATTGATCGTAGCCTTGTGGGTGAGTTGTATTCGTAGTATTCTTGTGAGCCGGGCATCCGTTCCATTTCCTTCTGCCTTGTTGAATTTTGGCAATGTAAGTTTTGGGAGCCAAGGGAATGGCTCCAGGTTCTTAGTTTTAAAAAGGAGTTGTAAGGTTCAATACATGCTACGCAAAGGTTTTGTTTAGTTGAAAAAGGAGGGAGATGACTCCTTGTTTGTGCTTATGTGTTTTAGTAGTTGACAGAGGTGATGACAAAGGATTGCTTTGGGATTGTGTGTTGGTGATTTGATTTGGCTATCTTCGGATTGCAGTGGTTTTCCTTCTATTGGTTTGAGATTTCAGTAATAGCTGTGGTTTTGGAAACTTATGAATCAAAGCCTAGTTGGCTTTGGTTCCTAGAGGTTCATTAACAGCATATGGGTTTGACAAAGGCTTTGGTTGGCAATTTTAAAGTTAGGTTTCAGAATCGTGGGCTAGTAAGCTACTCCGGACAATTCGTGGTTTGTTCTTTGGGTTGCAGCTTACCTATTTTCCGTTATGGGGTGGCAGTTTGTTTTGGACCCCTTGTCCTTGGCTAAGCCTTAGGTAAGATGACTTCAAATAAGAATGGTGTTCGAGTACTCAGAGTTACAGCGGTATTCTTAGAGCTTAGGGCTTAGCCGGTGATTTCGAGCTTCGTGGTAGGCTTACCACACTCCTTCCAGAGGATTGGTTTTGGTTTTCCTCTATTGGGCAAATTGCCCTGGTTCATTCGCTTCCAGTTGACTCAGACTCGGCATGGTGCAACGGTTGGGTTCATTCTACAGTTTAGAAGTTTCTTCGTCAAGACAAGGTATTCATATATGCCTTTCCTAACTTTGGTGTACGGATTTTCAGTCAGATTCAGATGGGTTGTTCAGTTGGGTTCCGTTATTGAGTTTGATGTTAGAGAAAGTGTTCATTTATTGGTTGATGGCCAGTCGGGCCAGGTAACTCCAGTATTTGGTAATATGCTATGGTTTGTTATCTTGGATGGAAAAAGTTAGTAGACTATAGCTTGATTTTGATAGGACTTGAGTATAAAGGGTGACTTCATTCGTGATAGAATATAAGCGGGAACTGTAAATCTCCTTCGTGTCATCTGATGCTTAGAGGGTGGTTGAGTGTTCGACTTATGTGCAACTTCTTATTATGGTATGGAAGGATTCTGTTCAGAATAAAAGAGATTTGTAGACTAATGGGTTCATAAGTTGGAGTTTTGGGTTGATGACTCTTTTGGTAAATTTGGTTGTGGTTTCGAAGGTTCTAGTTCTGCGTGTTGATCTCCTTGCTTCTCTGGTTTTGGTATTGTGTCGGTGCTTTCGCTTGAGATTCTCGAGGTTCAGTATGGGTTGGCAGAACTTTGGAGTTTGGAGGTAAATCTTGGAATCTAGCTTGGCTAGTAATAAGTTTAGGCTTGGTTTCTTTCTTTGGTTCTATTCTGTTGGGTGTCGTCCGGTCGTGGAGGATACCTGGGTTGTCCGAGACAGAGTAGTGCACGTTGTGTTTCCACTGTTCTTTTAATCTTTAGTCTATCCTTCTTTCTTAACTTTTGGGGACGAAAGTCTTTTTAGTAGTGGATGATGTAATGACCCTTTCGGTCATTTACGTGTTTTTTCCCTTCTTGTACCGTTAGAGCTTGCTTGTAGCGGCCCCAAGTCAATTATTGCTTGCTGGGATCGGTAGTTCGGTGCTCGAGTCATTCATTTGGTCTTTTTGGTTGTTCCTTGTTTTAGAGCTTTAGGTTTTTGAAATCATTGACTTCAGTCAACATTCTTGGTGAACGTGCTCGGAATCAAATTTTGACGGTTTTGTTAGCTCTGGAGCGTGGACCTTGGTCTAAACAAACCCTTGGTCAGGATCCGGGGGCTTTTCATCTTGGAATTCTCTCTTATTCTGTGTTTTCAAGCCAGTTGGGCTTCGTGGGTTGACTTTGGTCAATGTTTGGAGAAGACGTCCTCAAATTAAAATTTCGTCAACACTGTTACCTCTGAAATGTCAAGTTTAGGCTAGGGGGACTATTGGTTTGGGTCTCGAGCCTTTCAGACTAGATTTTGTCCCTTGAGTTCCGCTTTAGGAATTGTTGGCCTAAAGGTTGATTTTGGGCGTGCGGTCCACTTTTTGTTAAATAAACCTTCGATGGGATTTTCATTGAGTCTATTGGATCTTGAATGCCATTTCTAGTAGAATAGCTCAGGTCATTTTTGTTTGTGGGACCCCAGATGCATTCCCGGCGACCCGAAATGCCAAATCCATGCCTTGGTTTGCCGCTATAGCTGGAGGCTTTTTGTATGGCATCGTGGCGCCAGTGCCAGCGCCCCTGCTCTACCACCCGCCTCAGCATGCCAGCGCCGTAGTGCCTGGCCAGTGCCGCAACGCCAGTGCGCCTGCGCTTGGCCTGGCCGCACCTGCGCCCATGCGGGTTCATTTAAGGGGCTGGTAGCCTCTTTCCTTCTTCATTTCCCCAATCTTCCAACTTCATTTCCATTGTTAAGAGCTCATGAAAGCTCCATTTCTAAACCTGTATCCACCCAACTGATTGAGAGGCTTGCTTTTTCATCGAATCTTGATCAATTTTTAGCTTCTAGTCGGGTTAGTCTTTTGTAATTTTCCCTTTTCTCCCCTTGATTTCCTTTGATAATTCTTGGCTAGTTGGGTGTTTTGGAGCCCCATTTGGTGTCTGATTATGCTCAATTTTTGGGCATGTGCTCCGGGGATGGTGGGGAACACGTTGGTGTTTTTTGTTTCCGGTTTTGGGTTATAAGGCCCACGGGCCTGTTTGTGACCTAGATTTTGACCTGGTTATGTTTATAGCATTATCGGTATCGTTAGTCTTGTTTTGACATGTAGATTACTATTTTGATAGTGGTTTTGTGAATTGGAGCTTTCCGGAGCAATTCAACCTGGACAACGCCATCCCCGCAGCTATTCATCGGACGACAGGTAGGTTATTGCTTTCCTTACCCAAACTCTGCATATATAGGCTATAACTGCATTAATTAGCATCCTTAGGCGGGTTGTCATAGGTTGGTACCCCAGACCTTGTCCGCCTTTTTCTATCCATTTATTTCATACGTTTTTTGTAGTATTCGCATAGTATTGTAGATTACCCTTGTGGTCCTGTGTGGCCTTGTATTGACTCTGGAACATAGATGGTGGGTTATTTGGGAATATCTACGATGTCCCAGACATAGAGATATTCTTTTAGGCTGGTTATGTTTGTTGAGTAGTTGTCGGGCCTTTGCAGGGCTGATAAGATATGTTTGTGAGCCGTTTGGATAATTTATATTTGTGTGTGAGCATATCATTTATAAAAAAGGTTTTCCCTGCATGCTTTACTTTGGTTTTGGTTGTGAGAGACTATAGAAAGTTTTCCTAAACTTACATGGCCCCAGGGGCCCATTTTTGGTATATTGGATGATAAAAATGGGATTTTGGATGATTTCACACTGATTTTTATTACTGGTATAGTCTCCGCTGGGCAGAGTACCAGACTTGATTTTTACTACTGATACTTGGCTCTATTGGGTAGAGCACTAGACCTGATTTTCTACTGATATGAGGCTCTACTGGGCAGAGTACTAGACCTGATTTCTGACTGATTAAGACCCTGACATGCTCTGGGCACCCTATGAGAGAGTTATTCAAACTTTTATTGTTGATTTAGACCCGGGTATAATTCGGGCACCCTTGGAAATGGTCTTTTGAGATTACTACTACTGTTTTTGACCCGGTTCAATCCCGAGCATGCATATTCGAGATTTAGCCACTGCTTGAACCCGGACTTGTTTCCAGATGACATGTTAGATATTTCAGGTTCGTTGCTGTATGTGGTTAGGGACCTCAATGGGCCATCCATTCCGAGGCCTGGCTAGGAGTCCGGTGCATCGAAGGAGGGGTATACGTTGTAGGACGAGGTATAGTGGGAACGTTCCACCATGGGTCCTCCTACCAAAGTGTCGGGAAGAGGCGTATAAAGAGTTACTATTACCGGTTCCATCATTATCACATCATTATGCATATTTAACTCAGATTCCACCCTTGTTTGTTGTGTGTTTAGTGTACACTCCGGTTGTATGGGCGGCCGGAGGGTTTGTTTTCACTTAATTGTGTTCCTCGGTTGTATGGGCGGCCGCTGGGATTGTAGGTAGATTATATTTACTCCTGTCTTTATTTAGAAGCTTGTCATGGCTTTCGTTTCTGGTGGATTAGCAGTTTTTAGCCTGTTGAGGCACCGTCCTTGGGACTGAGATAATTAAGGGGCTTGTGGGTCCCATCTCTTTGAGATTTCAGTTTCATAGCTTTTTGAGAGATTGTGGGGTCCGATTCTTGTTTTATCCTGGTTTGAATAGCAGTTTGGATACTCTTGGGTTAGTTATTTCATCTTAGGCTTGACTGGTGAGTGGTTTATGGCTATTTTTCCTTTGTATTTATATCTTAGGCTCCTTTCTATTAGTATTTGATTTCTGGCTCGATTTGTTGGTTTGCTTCTCTTCTTTCCGTTAAATTGAGGTTACTGGTATACCTCCCATCTCCTTAAATTCTATTTATTTACTTATATTATTGCTGCAAGAATTCCAGGTGTGTTCTTCATCCTTACACCTGTGTTCTTATGTTATGTATATGCAAGTGCTAGCATTTCTGCCTTGACTCTTGGTTGTCTATTCTCCATGCTAGTTTTTATGCGCCTAATCCATTGTTTTCCATGACTTCTTTCTTGCAATATGTTATTTACTATTTTTATATCTTATATGCGCTCAGTCGGTCAATGATACCTACTGAGTACCCATTGTCTTGGTGCTCATACTATACTTTTGCACTTTTTGGTGCAGATATTAGTTGAGCTTTCTCCATTGATCGCGTTGGAGACTCGTGCAACTTTTGGACATCGAGACTAGGGTGAGCGCATGCCGATCGGGGTTTGTCTACATCTCATCTTTTGTATTGTTACTCCTTGTATTTTCGGAGACAGATTTATATTGTATTTTGTTACTTCTGGCACTTGTATTCCATTAGAAGATTTTGTACTGTCGATACCAAGTCTTGGGGTTTGTGTAGTATCTTCCTATATATATTTTGGGTTGTTGCTTCCGCATGTCTTATCTTTACATTCAGCTTCCACTTATTTCTGCTTGCTATGCGTAATTGGTTAGGTGGTAGCCCATTACTAATCATTCCGTGCTACCGGGATTGGTTCGCCTACTGGGGGATTGTAGGTGCCAACATGACCTGAGAAATCGGGTCGTGACAAAAGTTCAAATAGGGATTGATTTATGCAGGAAATAGCAAGGAAAGAACTCGTATATCACTGATATATGTTGCTGCTATACAAGCACAAAAATGGACCAAAGTCCACAAAATTGAGTCTATTCAAATGGGCCAAAGAAGGGGCCCAAACCTCAACTCTTCTTTATTTTTATGTATTTATTTGAATTATTTGTATTAACTAACTCTTTTAATTAACCTAAATAGATCCCCTAAAGTGTTATTTTTAGTTTTATCTTTGCTTATTCATCGCAATGTGTTGTTTTTCAAGTCTCTAAATCAATTTGGGTTTTTGTTAAAATGAACGAAATGGACTTTGTGTTAACTAGCCTAAAAATGGGGTTTTCAAACAAAAATGCTTTCTTTTCCTCATTTGGGTGTTAGTCTAGGATTAAAATAATCCTTGAATATCGTAATAATATTTTCCATCATGTTAGTTAATTTTTTTAAATAAGTGGAAAGGTTTCTTTAATTATTAATTCTTTCAAATTAGTCAAAGAACGAATCTTCTTTTAAGAATAGGTTGTGTTAGTTGCATGAATAAAAAATGAGTTCTTTAAGATCTTTGTTCAAAAAGTAATTTTTAAAATTTTGATTTTGATCATTCCGTTTTCTTTGAATAATATTTGTTTTAAATAATTTACAATCCTTTATTTTTACTTCTAATTGGAAAGAGAACCAAAAAAATTCAAATCTTTTCTGTCTAAGAATGAATTTTCTTTAGCTAAATAAACTATTTTTTGCCTTGAATTGGGTGATAGCATCTTTCTTGAATCATTTTTCTTCATAATAAATCTCAAATATTTTTCATGATCTCAACTCTATCGAAAATTAGTTAGTCAAAAGTGTTCTTTAGTCAACCATTTTTAAACAGACGTTCTTAAGTGCCTTAAACACCTTCTTAAGACGTTACTTGAACCCTTGTCCATTTTCTCCAATTTTAAAGATTTATTTTTATTTTTAAGTCTTTGAAACTTTTTAAAGTTTTCTTAATTTCATTATAAAAATTAAGTGGTGACAATATTTGTGTTAAAATTATTTTAGAAATTCTTTTAAGTTTTGAAATGTTTTAAAAGTCAAAAACCATTTTATTTTAAATAATAAATTTCAAAAAGGGATAAAACAACGCTGTCCCTCGCTTTTGGAAAAGAGACTGACCACTTTCCCATGGAAGTGGATCCGTCGTTTTTTCATTAATATTTGCCAAAAATGCGACGGACAACATTGTTTTAAGCCATCGCTTTTCAGGATTTTTTTAGTAGTAGGTACCAATCTAGTAAACCCAACTCAGGGATGCTAATTAGTACAATTATATCCTATATATGCAAAGTCTAGAAGAGTTAAACCGTAACCTACCTGTCGCCCGCTGCCAAGTTGCTAGAACGACGATGTCCGAGCCTGAACCGCTCCGAGAAGCTCCGAACGGAAATCAAACTATCAAGAACATAAACTACACGTCAAATGGTACTACTAATACCCATATTACTATAATTATAGCCGGGTTGAAATTCGGGTCACCGACAGGCCTGTGGGCCCCACAACTCGAAGCCGTAAATGAACGAGTGCAAAATGATCACAATGTTTCAAGGAGTACATGCCCAAAAAATTAGAGCAAATGAGCCAGAATTTGGGGCTAAAACATCCCACCCAAGCTAAGAGAGCAAAGAGGGAATTTAAAGGGATAAAATCGGAAATTAGCAAAGCACCTTACCGAATTAATGACGGGAAATCAACCACGAACCAAGGGTGATCTTCCTCAAAAATTTTGATGGCCAAAAGTTGAGAAAAGTGGAGCTTTGAGAGCTTGTTTCAATGGAGAAACCGGAGTTGATGTTTAAATGAAATGAAAAAAGGAGAGAAGACATTTTAAAGATGCTAGTCGATGCCTGTGCGTACGCGGCCCAGGCGCCGCCTAGGCGATGGCCGAGAAAAAATGGGGTGGCTGGCATTGCCCTACGTGGATGCAGCTGAGGCGCTGCCTAGGCTATATCAACAAAATAGGGGCTGGCATGATTCATCACGGACGCGGCCAAGCCTTGTGTAGGTGATGGCCAGCTGATGCCATGATAGCAACCAGCTGCCAACAACATCTCCAACTAGGAATTTGACTTCGATGGACCCTCGAAAATACATCTGGAGTCCCGCGAACACAAACGAGCTACAGTATTCTACTAAAAATGGCATTCTGGATTCAATAAAATCGATGAAAATCCTAAGGAGGTCGATAAGAAAAAAAGTAGGCCCCACGTCCAAGAACCAACTTTAGGTCAATCTTGCCAAAACAGAACACCAAGGCCTAAAATGAGTCTGAAAGCCTCGAGACCCAAACCAAAGGTCCCTCTAGCCCAAAGTCAACATTCTTGAGCTAATAGCGCTGTCAGAATTTCCATCCGAGGCTCTTTTCTCCAAATGTTGAGAAAAGTCAAACTTTCAATTTTAACTGGCTAGAAAACATCAAAAGTAACACAAAGCCAAACCGAAAGACCCAAGATCCAGACCAAGGGTTCATCTAGACCAAAATCCATGCTCCGGAGCTAACGAAACTGTTAGAATTTGATTCTGAATGCGTTTACCAAAAATATTGACCAAAGTCAATGATATCCTAATTTAAAGCTCTAAAACAGGGGAACGACCATAACGACCAAACGAACGGCCAGGGCACCAAACCATTGGTCCCAGCAAGACATAAATGACTTGGGACTGCTACAAGTAAGCTCTAATAGTAAAAGGAAAGTGTATACGTGTGAATGACCGGAAAGGTCATTACAAATTTATTAGTATAACAAAATAAATCCGAGTACATTTGTTTTAACCTATTTTTTTATTAGTTTTATTAGAATTAACATAAATTTAACAACTTAATATATTTACAAGACATAATTTATGACAAATTACCATAAAGAAAATTGTCTTAATTATTTTATTAGCAATTATTGATAAATTTAACATTTATTATAATTTAGGGCATTTTAGTAAACTTACCAGTTATGATACCACACGATACAGTAAAACCAAATAATAAAACTATTACTAAACAATAGAGAATGATACAGTCTATCCAAATATTGTATTTACAATATAGTACAGTTATACATTATGAAATCATGGGTAATAAACATCCAAACACAGTGACTAAAACACTAAGATCGTGTATCCACAATGTGTAACAAGTAGATCCGTCATTATTTTAGAAATCACAATATCGCAAAAATTCAAGAACGATTTAAAAATGTTTTATATTAAGTGGTGCAACGTGACGGAAATTTTTTAGATTTTTGGAAATCAACCGGGCTGACGTCACTTTGTTATAGCGGTATTTATTCCGCTATAGTGCCACCACTGTAGCGGAAGGCCGTCCTCTATAGCAGAATGACGGGAGGCAGTAGCCTCAGAATGTGATTTTAATAAAAGACTTCTCCTGCTAAGTTGGAAAACATACAAGCTTTTTTCAAAAAACCCTCCTACGTTGCTCCAAGGCTTAGATGCCATGGGGAGGAGGGATTCTGGCTAAAGGGATGCAAAAGCTCGGGTTTTAGGCTTGACATCCGGTGGGGAATGCCTTCACAGAGTCAGAAAATGCATCAGGCAGTTGCTTGGCGTCCAGGTAGGCTAGGTTTTCTTCAATGAATAGATTGATCTACTTTCATTTAGTATTATTTGTATAGTCTGAAAAGGAGAATACATTCTTAGGCCTTCGGGCATGAAGTCTGGAGAATTATTCTGGTTGGATTGGATGAACTAGGGAATAGTTGAGTTGGAATAATGTGTGTAATATTTTGGGCTGTCTATAATTATTTATGTGTTGGGTTGATGATAGAATTATGGGACTGGGATGTCGGGAAGGTTCGGGGAACCGGAAGTCCTTGGGTGAATAAATGACTAATAAGAAGAGAGTTCCGGACATGAGTTGTTATAATAAGGTAAAATAAGTAGAAGGGTGAGACGTCCAAGGTTAGGGGAGGTTTTCCCCATTTTTTTATTTGGCCCTAGAAAATTTTTTGGAATTCAATGTAATTGCTAGTGATATGTTAAAAAAGGGAGAGCGGGGGCTTGGTCTTTGGATGGGATTCAAGGTTGAGTCTATGTACCCAGAATGGGGGTAGGTGATGGATACTGATTTCCAATATGCATTATGTGTTCATGTACCATTATTTAGTAACGTATGAGTTGCATTCTTAGGGAATGAGTTGTGAATGTCTAATTGTCCAGTTATCAGTCTTGTGAAATGAACTTGTTTGTTGCCTGTTGGTTTACAAGTATGTTTGTTCATTGCTTTTGATTAATTAGATTTGGTGTGACATTCGATTGACTCAAGTACAACACCTTGTACGGGAATACTAATGGTTGGCTCGGGTACCACGCATGGTACGGGAATACAAATGGTTGGCTCGGGTACCACGCCTAGTACGGGAATTTATAATGGTTGGCTCGGGTACCATGCCTGGTATGGGTTGTTTAAATTGCATTGTTGTGTGCTTCGATGGTTCCATGAGTGGACTGGGTTGTAATTCTTGACTGTGACTAATGCATATGGTCCATGAGAGGTCGTGTGACTATCTCTAGTTTTAAGGTTGGTCTTAGTGTTGGCCGGGATTGCATGTCTAACACTTAGGTGATGTTAGGTGGATCCTTGGTGGGTCTGAGTTGGGTGAAATGAATATATGTTGTGGTCATCATGTGTGATCGGAAGTATGTTGCTGGGTATTATTATCAGGTTGGGGAATCATCCTAGGTATCCTTGAGGGGTCTAGATATTGTGAATAGTACTAAGAGTGTAGTTGGTCTGGTCTGGCCATTAGCTGGGTTATTAGTGGTTCTTGGTCATAAGGATTTACTTAGGTAACGGAGTGGTAGTCCAGATCTAGACTTAGGGGTTGGACTAGTGTAAGCTGACTTGGGAAATCTAAGGGTCAGTGTGACTTGGGAAGTCCCAGGAGTCAGGGTGCAGAGTCCCCGAGTGAGGGAGTTGGTAGCAGAAGGGATATGAAGGGTTGAGGTATGAGTTATAAGTATATGGTAGGGATGAGATTAGGATTGGTAAAGGTGAAAGTCGGAGGAACGTGACTATCGTAGTTGATTTCATGCTTTCCCTTAATTTCATTATATAATGGTACGAGTGGATTCGGGTCGACGGATAATGCCTACCCGTATGTTTGTTTGTACTGATTCTACTCTTGCTATATATTTTTGTGTATAGTCTGGTTGCAGGGTTGGTGATGTTTCTTAGGTACATGACGATGGCGATCTTCAACAACTTCTACTTCTTGTTCTTATGATGGAAGTTGTGTCATTTTACATTTGCTTGTATTACTCCTGTAGTAGATCTTGGACTGGCTTAGAATAGATTCTATGAAGGGTTTATTTTCAAGTTGTAAATTGTTTTCCTAGTTTTTAAAAAGAATTTACTGTATTTCTTTGTAAAAGATGTTTTCTGAAACATGTTTGTAAAGGGTTTCACGTATAAAAATAAGGTTATTTAATTGTATACTTTATTTTCGGCAAGTACCTATTTGATCGGGTTGTAAGATTTTATCTATCTAGTTGGTTAGAGTAGGCACCCACACGGCCCGGTAGTTGGGTCGTGACAGATGGTATCAGAGCCTAGGTTACCGATCTCCTAGTACAAGAGCAAAATGTTGAATACAGTGCTGCGGATTGGTGTGTTGATATCCAAGATAGATACATCCCCGACTTACCCTTTAGACACATATTCGCAGATCCATCAATTCCTGGCCCTTTAATTAAGACAGATACAACATAGGAAAGACACCCCCAACATTGATACTTTAACCATTCTAGTTTACTCTACTTCTTTTATATCGAAACGTTCTCTTAATTCTCTTTAACTAGACATTTCCTTACCCAAGGCATTTACGATTCCCCGAACCTTCCCCAACAATATAGTTCCTAGATTCTGGCTTCACACATCACATAACAATCATTAGCAATTCAAAATATGGCAATTCATCATCCCCAACCCTATCAATTTCTATTCCAATCCAGCCAACCACACTACTCCTTCAGACTCCGTGCCCGAAGGCCTAGACATGGTTTCTCCTTTCCGTCTATACAACAATATAAAAATGAAAGTAGGCCAAATATACTCAATGAAAGAAAACCTAGCCTACCTGGATGCCAAGCAGTTGCACCACACATATTCTAGCTCCGTGAAGGTGTTTCTTGACGGATGACAAGCCCGAAATTCATTGTTTCGCATCCTTTAGCCAGAATCTCCCTTCCCTATGGCTCCCAAGCCTTCGAGCAGCCTAAGAGGGTTCTTGGAGTAACCCTCATCTGTTTTGGGGGCTGAAGGGGAGAGAATGAAATTATAAACCCATTTTTGGGTTTTCTGGTCATGTCCTTCTGCTATAGCGGCCTAAATACCGATATAGCGACACCACCGTAGCAGAAGCAGCCCGCTACAACGGGTTGACTGCCTTTGATTTCCGCTATAGCGATTATTGCTGTAGCAGAGTGTCAACTGCTATAGCGGTTGACACGGAATAGAACCTCGAAAAATCCCCCAAAATGGCCCATTTGGCAAAACACATCAAATCTTGACGTTTCAAACTAACCCGTTCACATTAACTTTGATATCGGAGTTCCACTCACAGAAATTCACTTCCAAAAAGTCCTATGGACTCTTTAATATCTTATCTAATAGAAAATATTTCTCAAACTTAGACATTTTACCTAATCCCTTCTCAGATTTTCCTAGACCTTACTTTGCTCAGAATTCGTCCTAGACTAGCCTAGCCTAAAATTTCCAACTCCCCAACTCAGAAGTTTTCTAAATCGTTTCTTTGCACGAATAACTCTCCCATAATGAGGTGCCTGTTTAATAACGATTGAATAGGTCATTACATATAGGTAGACTTATTATTACTCTTTTGCGATACTGGTTCCTATTGTGATTACTTATGAGATGGATTATTTAGGGTCATATTGGTTATACTGGGTTCCCTTGAGAAAGTTGTACTTGGGCTACCGATTGATAGTTTCATGAACTAAAGTTAGCATGTTTCGTATGGGTTGATTATGATTCTTGTTTTTGAGCATGTTATTATTATCATTCGTTCTTCCTTCTCTCCTCTATTCACTTAAGGTTACCATATACCTCCTATTTTCTAAATCTCTCCTTATATATTGTTATTGCGAGGATCCCAGGTACATTATTTCTTTCTTTCACCTATGTATGTAATGTATTTATATCTAGTAGATAGCCAAGCATGTTGTTTGCTTTCTGTATCCTTCTGTGCTATCTTCTGTGTACCTATTCGTTGTTTCCGTGACTATTTGCTTGTTTTCTACTATATTACTATCTTTATATCTTATATGTGCTCAGTCGGTCTATGATGCGTACTGGGTACCCGTTGCTTAGAAATTGTTACTCATACTATACTTTGTCATCTTCTGGTGCAGATCCTTGTGTGGGCCATCGTTGTTAGCTCGTGGAGACTCGTGTGAGGAGCTTTTGGACAATTTCGGACTAATTGTAAGCTCTTAGCGGCCAGAGCTTAGCTTTTAGTTATCTTTTATATCATGTACTCTATTACTATTCGTAGACATCTGTACATATTGTTTTGGATCTTTTTTACTCCGCTGATGTATTTCTGGCTCTATACTATGATACCAGGTTTTGGGGTTTGGCTTAGCTTCCGTAATTATTATGTCTATTCCTGTTATCTACTTTCTTCATGTGTTTCCTTTGCATCCGCATATTTATCCTGTTCTTCTGCCTAATTGTTAGCTGGTAGCCTATTACTAACCATTCCAGGCTACGGGGTTTGGTTTGTGTACTGGGGGGTTATAGGTGACATCATGACCGAGAAATCAGGTCGTGATATGTAGATGTAAATGTTCATCTCCTGTATAACATTTATGACCTTTATTTTTTTATTCTTTGCATTACACAAATGAATAAGTGATAGTATTAATGTTATAACCCCCACTAATGCAAATATAAAGAATTAGAATAAAATTCTAGGCAAAAGGAAGGAACTTCTACTTAAGCGTCAATATCTTTTGATTGGAATTAACACGTAGTGAAACGAGGCAACAACTAATATCCATAAAGTGAAGTACTCTTGAACTGAATGGATATAAGTTGAGACCCCCACAACACATACCATATCCATAAATTTAAGTAACCCCTGCAATTGTCACGACCCAATTTCTCAGGTTGTGATGGCACCTACTATATCCTACCATTAGGTAAGCCAAGACCCTTAGTCCGGAACACCGAGTAGCAGAGAATTGGGTTTAAAGTATCCTAAGGTGTCTAAAAGTCATGTTAACTAGAGTCTTTTTCATGGGTGTGAGGTGCGCCAACTTATGAGAGAGAGCCTACGAGATGTTTTTAGGAAACTCCACTTCTTTCATGTTCCATATCATGCAATAGATTTTAACTCTATTTCTCCCTTCTAATTTGTTCATTATGTGTTTCAGATTATGCCTCTTTGCATAAACAACGCTCGCAATTCTAATCCTCAAATTTTAGACCACGAGGTCACAAATGCTGAATTCAAGAATGTTATTCAGATGTTGGCTCAAGCTATGACCAACCAAGCTAATTAGAAGGCACCTATTACTGGTAACCCAACTGGTATGTCAGCTGCCGCTAGAGTTAGGGACTACATCCGTATGAATACGCCAGAGTTCTTTGGGTCGAAAGTCGATGAGGATTCGCAGAACTTCAATGATAAAGTGAAGAAGGTTCTTGAGGTGTTGCAAGTGATCATTACCAATAGTATTAAGCCAACCTCCTACAAGCTTAAGGATGTGGCTCACATCTGATACACTCAGTGGAAAGATAGTAGAGGTAGAAATGCAGCTTCTACAACTTAGGACTATTTTGTTAGAGCTTTTCTGGACAGGTTCTTCCCAAGGGAGTTCAGAGAGGCTAAGGTTGAGGAGTTTGTGAATCTGATATAGGGATCCATGTTTGTTAAGAGTATGGATTAAACTTTACTCAGCTCTCCAGATATGTTCCAGCAATGGTGGTCGAGCCGAGGCGCCGGATGAGCAAGTACATTTTCGGTATCTCCAATTTGGTTAAGAAGGAATGCACCGTGTTGAATCCAAGGTGTAGGCTCAGGGCATGACAGCTACGTTTCTAGCTAGTTGGGCGTTGCTGTCATTGTTGTTAGTTCATATATACCTATTTTAAGTTTTTATATAGAGATCATGGAGCCTCGACAGCTCGCATTGAGTTTCTAATTTCTTAGATATCATGGTGGCCTCGACGGCCTAAACAGGACTTGTGTGCTACATGTTTATTGCCTTATATGAACTGTTGGGAGCAAATGTTTTCTTTATAGAGCTATTTTGTAATGACCCTTCCGGTCATTTCCACGTATAAGTTTTGAAGTCAAGCAAATCGACAAAAGATATCGCAAGACCTTTAACAATTTTCTGAACTTTGGGTCAAATGTGTCGGGGATTTTCTCCCAATATATAAAGAGTTAGAAGTCCCCCGAAATACCAAATCGAAGGTCTACGAGTCTAGTTTCCAACGCACAAAAGCGCACGTCCAACGGATCTCGGAGTAAAGAGTTATGACTGTTTTACCGCGGACTGTCTGGCAGAAAACGGGTTGCGAACCGGGTCGCGAATCGGGTCGGGTTTAACCCGATTTAAGCTTCAATTTTATGTTTTAAAATGCCATTTCAGTTCTGAAACAGTGATAAAATATAAGGGAGGATTCCGAGAGAATTCTTGAATAATTGAAATCGTGCGTAGGCGAATTACGAGCCTAAACTTAAGAACGTCATTAGCATCGTGCGTGTATTTGAAATATTTATTTAAAAGTTTAATTTGGTAAAAATTATATTATTATACCCTTTGGAAAATATATTTGATACGATATAAGTGTTTACGTATTTATTTTATAAAGTTTTTATACTCCGTAATATTTTAACGGATATAGTAAATTTAGTTATGTTTAAATTTATTATTATAATATAGTAGGTTTTATTGGAAATGATTTTCTAATAATTATGGTATATTTAAAATACTATATTTATTTTACCACGAATTTATTCAATACCCGAATACGTACGTAGCGGGGACCCCACCCATCATTAATTGGATAAGGGGAGATGTGGTGTTGACACACACCCCCCCCCCCCACGTGGAAATCAATTAAGTGGTGGCTGCCTAATGTAAATTGCTGGCAGTAAGTATACATATGTATATATGTTGCCTTTAGCAAAAGAGGTTAGGCATTGTACACATATAGAAATAGTACTACTATACGTATCTTTATGAGTTAAAGTAATTGGGTGTGGAGAGATTTTTGGATGCGATATTAAGATTCAATCAATTATCTACGTTAAGTTATTCCGTCCCAAATCCGAATCCGATTCCGATTTAGTTTTGGATTTTCTCGGAGCGGTTCGAGCTTGGACATCGTTGTTTCAGCAGCTTGTCGTCGGACGACAGGTAGGTTACGGTTTAATTTCCCTAGACTCCGCATATATAGAATAAAATTGTATTAATGGGCATCCTTGGGTTGGTTTATTAGGTTGGTACCACAGACCTTGACCGCTTTATTCATGTCCGCCTAATTTTATTCCTCCATTGTGTGTAGTATTTGTCGATATATTTTATTTATTTACCCTTGTGGTCCTGTGAGACCTTGTTGACTCTGGAACATAGAAGGTGGGATTTGGGAATGTCCGCGAGTCCCGGGCATAGAATTATCCTTCTAGGCTGGTTATGCTTGCTGAGTAGCTGTGGGCCTGTGCAGGGTCGATAGGTTGATTGTGAGCTGCGGGGCAGCTATTGTGTGTGATCATACCATTTCCATGCATATAAAGAGGTTTTATCCATGTTTTACTGTGGTTTTGGCTTCGGGCCTACTGGCACTGTTTCTAAACCTTGCATGGCCCGGGGGGCCGTTTTTAATGGTGAAATGCATTTGGAAATGGTTGATTTCACTTAGTGGTTTTAAAATCATCAATTTTACGATTATCACTAGACTCGGCAGGGCCGGAGTGCTAGTTGAGTTTTCTTACTACTTGAGATGATTTTTAGCCTCGGTTGGACCGAGCACCTGAGATGACTTTTTACTGTTTAGACCCGGCGACGCCGGGCACCCTTGGAGGGGTTTTTGAGATATTTTCCTACTATTTTAGTCCTGGACAGGGTCTGGGCATGCATATTCGAGACTGGGTCTATATCTTGATATCGAGACTGGGTCTCTATCTTGATATATGTTCTGATACTGAGATTTGGTATGGGGTCGGGGACCTCCATGGACCTTGCTATCCGGGCCAGGGGCTACGGGCTGCGTGTGCCGGAAGAGCGGCGTATACGGGGGAGTAGGGTATACGCGGCAGAGTCCTTCCATGGAACCTACCTGCTGGGCCGCGATCGGCGCCGGAGGAGGTACATACAGAGATACTTATGGCACGAGATCTTCATGCCATCATATCATTCATGGTCGAGGTTCACCTTGTTTTGCTGTTGCTGATTTGTATGCTCCCAAGGTAGTATGGCGATTGCCGGAGGTTTGTTTTCACTTGTTTGTGTCCTTCGGTTGTATGGCGGGCCTGGGACGTAGGTAAGACTTTGCTATTTTATTTACATGAATGAGTTCTCTATTTATGGATGATTATGAGATTGGAATCTAAGGGTGTTAGTTTCTGTATTTGAGGTTGATATGATTAGTTGAGTATTGATTCATGTCTTGAGCATGCCTATTATTATTCTTTCTCCCTTCTTCTTACACTTGAGGTTACCGGTATACCGTCCCTTTCGTAAACTTATTTTATATACACTGTTATTGCAAGGACCCAGGTGCGTTATTTCTTACTATCACCTGTGCCTTTGGTGTGTATATTCTGCTTACTAGCCTCATCTGTGGTTCTGTTGATTTCCCTCTGGGCTAGTTCCTGTGTACCCTTCGTTGATTTCTGTGACTACTTCCTTCTATTCTGTCTATTACTGCTCTTTTATCTTATATGTGCCCAGTCGGCCTATGCTACCTACTGGGTACCTTATGCTTCGCATTTGGTGCTCACCCCTACCCCCTGCATCTTTGGGTGCAGATCCTAGTGTGGTCCATCGCCGTTAGATCGTTGCGATTCGTGCTTGGAGATCTGTTGGAGACTACTTCAGGCTGAAGTGGGCTCTGGCGATCGCGAAGCTTTAGCTTTAGGTTTTATCTTTCGCTTTTATGTACTCTATTAAACCATTCAGAGACATCTGTATATATCTTTTTGGATAGTTTCCACTCCATTATGTAGTTTGCTCTTGTACTATGATACCAGCTCTTGGGTTTGCGTTTAGGTTTCCCATTTATAATATATTTACATTCATATTATCTATTTTTTATTCGTCTTGTTCTCTTATTTGTTAGATAGTAGGCCCATTACTAGCTGTTCTGGGCTACATGATTGGTTCACCTACCGGGGGTTGTAGGTGCCATCATGACCGAGAAAACGGGTCGTGACAACTTGGTATCAGAGCTTTAGGTTCACCGGTGTCATCGGTATAGGAGCCAATGTCTAGTAGAGTCCTACGGATCGGGGCGGAGACGTCCGTACTCAATCTTTGGGAGGCTACAGTGGCATTTTAGAAAATTCGACTCTTTCATTGCTTCTGTGTCGTGCGTACTACCCTTGAAGTTTCTGGAGATCTCATTTGTTCTACTTCATTCTTCCGCAGATGGTTCGTACGAGATCATCGGCAGCACGCGAGGATGAGCCTCCCACTCCAGCTAGGGGTCGAGGACGGCCTCGAACAGTGGCACCTGCTAGAGCTGCTAGCGTGGAGATAGAGCCCGAGCAGCATGTGGTTCAGGGGGAAGCCCAGGTACCACCAGCTCCAGTGCCAGCTCCAGCGCCAGCTCCAGTACCAGCTCCAGTGCCCACTTCTGTGCCAGCTCCACCCACAGCTCCGTCTCCAGATATTCGGGGATTACTATTGCAGCTTTTGGGTGTGATTGGAGAGCGGCCTTCGGAGGTAGCGCAGACATCTGCTCAGGGGGCAGCCCTGGGTGCACAGAGCTTAGGTGCGCAGTCGACTACTATGGCTCCCCGTGCGGAGGTTATTCCGGTTCCATCTGTTGCACAGCCTCTTGCTCCTCGCCCAGTTATGACAGAGACAGAGCAGAAGGCGTTGGGCAGATTTTTGAGGTTAGCACCCCCGAGATTTGCGGGTACTTCTGGGCAGGATCCACATGATTTTATTACCACCTGTGAGGAGATGTTGCATCATCTGGGTTTATTGGAGACTCACGGGGTTGGTTATACTACCTACCAGTTAGAGGGCCCAGCGAAGTTATGGTGGAGGGCCCAGGTTGCTTGTAGACCAGCGTCGTCACCTCCTTTGACCTGGTCTGAGTTTTATGAGGCCTTTATGGCCAAGTTCCTACCCCAGAGTGATCGGGAGCGTCGCAGGGAGCAGTTTACTCATCTTACGCAGGGATCTATGACTATATCGGAGTATGAGACCCGTTTTCATCAGCTAGCACCGTTCGGAGCTATGATCATTCCTACTGAGGCTGATAGGATTCGCAGATTTGTATGGGGTTTGAGGCCAGAGATCAGGCAGCCAGCTGAGATATTGATTGCCAGTGGTCGGTCATTCCAGGCTATTGTAGACTATGCCCGCACTGTGGAGGACTTACAGCGACATGATCAGGGGTCCAGAGATAAGAGGCCTCGGCATCAGGGTGTCTATAGTGGTTCTAGATATGGTGGTAGAGGTCCGGGCCAGTGGAGTCGGAGTTATCAGCCACAGCAGTACCAGGGTCGGTCCAGCCGACCGGTTCAGTCTTCCCTTCAGACTTTTGGTAGTACCCAGTTCGAGCAGGGTCAGGGCAGCCATCAGGGCTATAGCGGCCAGTCTTCGAGGGGTACAGTTTCTGGGGCATCAGGTCGTGGTGGTCATTCGGGATTTGCGGGTTCATCTCGACTGAGCAGGCCGTCAGGGGCTTGTTTTACTTGTGGTGCGATGGGTCATTTTGCTATAGATTGCCCTCATCAGGGTACAGTTCAGTTAGCCGAGCCTTTACGGGCAGTTCAGCCCCCTGCTAGAGGGGGTGGTCGTCAGAGTAGAGGTGGTGTGCCACGCGGTAGAGCGGGTGGTAGGGATGGCGGTCGGGCAGGTGGAGGTCGTCGTCAGTTTTATGCGGTCCCTAGGAGACCAGAGGCAGAGGCCTCAGATGCTGTGATTACAGGTACGATTTCTGTGTGCCATCAGCCTGCTATGGCTTTATTTGATCCTGGATCCACTTGTTCATATGTATCTGCCTACTTTGTGCCTTGTTTGGGGTTGGCTAGTGAGCCATTATCTGTTCCTGTTTCTGTTTTGACCCCAGTAGGAGATTCTTTAGTAGTGGATCGGATTGTGAGATCCTGTATGTTATATATTGGTGATTCAGAGACTTGGGGTGATTTGATGATTCTTGATATGCTAGATTTTGATGTGATACTGGGCATGGACTGGTTATCCCCTCACCGTGTGGTTTTGGATTGTTATGCCAAGACCATTACCATAGCCGTGCCTGGTGTATCCCCGGTTGTGTGGCAGGGTTCTGTTAGCCATGCACCATCTGGGATCATCTCTTGTCTTCGAGCTAGGAAGTTGATTTCCCGTGGGTGTTTAGCTTATCTAGCATATGTCCGAGATGTTAGTGCTGACCCCATTTCCCCTGAGTCTGTTCCTGTGGTTAGAGACTTCCTCGATGTGTTTCCTACCGACCTGCCAGGCCTTCCACCTGAGAGAGATATTGATTTTCTATTGAGTTGGAGCCGGGCACTAGGCCCATTTCTATTTCTCCTTACCGTATGGCTCCTGCTGAGTTGAGGGAGCTTAAGGAGCAGCTCCAGGATCTGTTAGCTAAGGGATTTATTAGACCTAGTGTGTCACCTTGGGGTGCTCCTGTTCTCTTCGTGAAGAAGAAGGATGGGTCGATGCGTATGTGTATTGATTATCGGCAGCTAAATAGGGTGACAGTGAAGAATAAGTATCCGTTGCCGAGGATTGATGATTTGTTCGACCAGCTTCAGGGTTCAGTCGTGTTTTCGAAGATTGATCTGAGGTCTGGCTACCATCAGTTGAGGATTAGGGCGGAGGACATCCCTAAGACAGCGTTCAGGACACGTTATGGCCATTATGAGTTCCTGGTGATGTCTTTTGGGTTGACTAATGCCCCCGCAGCCTTTATGAACTTGATGCACAGGGTTCTTGGCCCGTATTTGGACTCATTTGTGATAGTTTTTATAGACGACATCTTGGTATACTCGCGTAGTAGAGATGAGCATGAGCAGCACTTGAGGGTTATACTCCAGACTTTGAGAGATCATCGGCTTTATGCCAAGTTCTCAAAGTGTGAGTTTTGGCTTGAGTCAGTTGCATTCCTAGGGCACGTGGTGTCTAAGGATGGGATTAGGGTTGATCCGGGAAAGATTTCAGCGGTTTGTGAGTGGCCTAGACCTACTACTGTTACTGAGGTTCGCAGCTTTATTGGGTTAGCAGGTTACTACAGACGGTTCGTTGAGGGATTTTCTTCCATAGCAGCACCCTTGACTATGCTGACTAGGAAGGATGTCCCATTTCAGTGGTCGGATCAGTGTGAGGATAGCTTCCAGAGGCTTAAGGCCTTATTGACTTCAGCTCCAGTTTTGACTTTGCCGGTTGAGGGTCAGAGCTTCTCCGTGTATTGTGATGCTTCTGGGGTTGGTCTTGGTTGTGTGTTGATGCAGCAGGGTCGAGTAATAGCATATGCGTCGAGGCAGCTGAAGGTTCACGAGCGCAACTACCCCACTCATGACTTAGAGTTGGCGGCGGTAGTTTTCGCGCTCAAGATCTGGAGGCATTACCTATATGGGGTTCACTGTGACATCTTCACCGATCACCGTAGTCTTCAGTATATCACGAGTCAGCGGGAGTTGAACTCGAGACAGAGGAGATGGGTCGAGTTACTGAAGGACTATGACTTTACTATTCTGTATCATCCGGGCAAGGCAAACGTGGTAGCGGATGCCTTGAGTCGGAAGACAGTGAGTATGGGTAGCCTAGCTTCTCTTTCAGTTTCAGAGCGGCCGTTGGCCTTGGACATTCAGTCCTTGGCTAACCTTCTGGTTAGGCTTGACTTGTCAGATCCTAGCAGAATTCTCGCCAGTGTTGAGGTTCGTTCTACTTTGATTGATCAGATTCAGAGCCGTCAGTTTGAGGATCAGCAGTTGTGTGACCTTCGTGATCGGGTTGTTCAGGGTGAGACCAGTCGGGCTACTCTAGATTCAGATGGGGTTCTGAGGTATGATAGTCGCCTTTGTGTTCCGAGGGTTAGTGATTTGATTCAGTTGATACTTCGTGAGGCACATTATACTAGATACTCCATTCACCCTGGCACAGCAAAGATGTATAGAGACTTGAGGCAGCTTTACTGGTGGAGCGGTATGAAGCGGGATATAGCAGAGTTTGTATCTCGGTGCTTGAACTGTCAGCAGGTTAAGTTCGAGCACATGAGACCTGGTGGTTTGATGCAGCGACTTCCCATTCCTGAGTGGAAGTGGGAAGGGATTACTATGGACTTCGTTGTTGGTTTGCCTCGTACTTCTCGTGGATTTGATTCCATATGGGTGATTGTTGATAGGCTGACTAAGTCAGCACATTTCTTGCCAGTTCAGACTTCCTATGGAGCAGAGAGGTTAGCTCAGATCTACCTTCGTGAGATTG
The DNA here is from genome assembly GCA_003996215.1 of Jaltomata sinuosa. Taxonomy (NCBI): domain Eukaryota; kingdom Viridiplantae; phylum Streptophyta; class Magnoliopsida; order Solanales; family Solanaceae; genus Jaltomata; species Jaltomata sinuosa. Next base: position 508,617 of record QJPP01007571.1, on the reverse strand, counting down.
TTCGGTTGCACGGGGTTCCAGCTTCTATTATTTCAGACCGCGGCACTCAGTTCACATCTCAGTTCTGGAGGGCTATTCAGCGGGATTTGGGTACAGAGGTTTATCTTAGCACCGCTTTCCACCCTCAGACGGATGGCCAGTCCGAGAGGACCATTCAGGTCCTGGAGGACATGCTTCGAGCCTGTGTTCTTGACTTTGGAGGTTCATGGGATCAGTTTGTCCCTTTGGCAGAGTTTTCTTATAATAACAGCTTCCATTCGAGTATCGGTATGGCACCTTTTGAGGCTTTGTATGGCAGGCGTTGCAGATCACCGGTAGGTTGGTTTGATGGTTTTAGTGCTGGGCCACAGAGCACAGATTTGCTTCAAGATTCCTTAGACCGAGTCCGAGTGATTCAGGATAGACTTCGGGCAGCTCAGAGCAGGCAGAAGAGTTATGCTGATCGTAGGCTTCGTGCCTTGGAGTTTAGCGTCGGTGACTTGGTGTTTCTCCGTGTATCGCCCATGAAGGGCGTGATGAGATTTGGTAGGCGGGGCAAGCTTAGCCCCAGGTACATTGGGCCATTTGAGATTCTGCAGAGGGTTGGTAGCGTTGCCTATCAGTTAGCCTTACCTCCGATGTTTTCAGCTATACATTCTGTGTTTCATGTTTCGATGTTGCGTCGGTATATCCCAGATGAGTCTCATGTGTTGCAGTGGGATTCAGTTCAGTTGGATGAGGGTTTAGCCTTTGTTGAGGAGCCGACAACTATTTTGGCCAGAGATGTCAGGAAATTGAGGTCTCGAGAGATCCCGGTTGTTAAGGTTCAGTGGAGGCACCGTCCAGTCGAGGAGGCTACCTGGGAGACCGAGAGAGATATGCGGGTTCAGTATCCGCAGCTATTTTAGACTTCAGGTACCCTCTTGACCTTGACTTTCGAGGACGAAAGCCCTTTTTAGTAGTGGATGATGTAATGACCCTTCCGGTCATTTCCACGTATAAGTTTTGAAGTCAAGCAAATCGACAAAAGATATCGTAAGACCTTTAACAATTTTCTGAACTTTGGGTCAAATGTGTCGGGGCTTTTCTCCCAATATATAAAGAGTTAGAAGTCCCCCGAAATACCAAATCGAAGGTCTACGAGTCTAGTTTCCAACGCACAAAACCGCACGTCCAAATAATCTCGGAGCAAAGAGTTATGACTGTTTTACCGCGGACTGTCTGGCAGAAAATGGGTTGCGAACCGGGTCGGGTTAAACGCGATTTAAGCCTCGACTTCACGTTTTAAAATGCCATTTCAGTTCCGAAACAGTGATAAAAATAAGGGAGGATCCCGAGAGAATTTTTGAATATCGAAATCGTGCGTAGGCGAATTACGAGCCTAAAAACTTAAGAATTTTATTAGCATCGTGCGTGTATTTGAAATATTTATTTAAAAGTTTAATTTGGTAAAAATTATATTATTATACCCTTTGGAAAATATATTTGAACGATATAAGTGTTTACGTATTTATTTTATAAAGTTTTTATACTCCGTAATATTTTAACGGAGATAGTAAATTTAGTTATGTTTAAATTTATTATTATAATATAGTAGGTTTTATTGGAAATGATTTTCTAATAATTATGGTATATTTAAAATACTATATTTATTTTACCACGAATTTATTCAATACCCGAATACGTACGTAGCGGGGACCCCACCCATCATTAATTGGATAAGGGGAGATGTGGTGTTGACACACACCCCCCCCACGTGGAAATCAATTAAGTGGTGGCTGCCTAATGTAAATTGCTGGCAGTAAGTATACATATGTATATATGTTGCCTTTAGCAAAAGAGGTTAGGCATTGTACACATATAGAAATAGTACTACTAAACGTATCTTTATGAGTTAAAGTAATTGGGTGTGGAGAGATTTTTGGATGCGATATTAAGATTCAATCAATTATCTACGTTAAGTTATTCCGTCCCAAATCCGAATCCGATTCCGATTTAGTTTTGGATTTTCTCGGAGCGGTTCGAGCTTGGACATCGTTGTTCCAGCAGCTTGTCGTCGGACGACAGGTAGGTTACGGTTTAATTTCCCTAGACTCCGCATATATAGAATAAAAATGGTATTAATGGGCATCCTTGGGTTGGTTTATTAGGTCGGTACCACAGACCTTGACCGCTTTATTCATGTCCGCCTATTTTTATTCCTCCGTTGTTTGTAGTATTTGCGGATATATTTTATTTACCCTTGTGGTCCTGCGAGGCCTTGTTGACTCTGGAACATAGAAGGTGGGATTTTGGGAATGTCCGCGAGTCCCGGACATAGAATTATCCTTCTAGGCTGGTTATGCTTGCTGAGTAGCTGTGGGCCTGTGCAGGGTCGGTAGGTTGATTGTAAGCTGTTGGGCAGCTATTGTTGTGTGTGATCATATCATTTCCATGCATATAAAGAGATTTTATCGATGTTTTACAGTGGTTTTGGCTTCGGGCCTACTGACACTGTTTTCTAAACCTTGCATGGCCCGGGGGGCCCGTTTTTGATGGAAATGATTTGGAAATGGTTGATTTCACTTGTGGTTTAAAATCATCAGTTTTACGATTATCACTAGACTCGGCAGGGCCGGAGTGCTAGTTGAGTTTTCTTACTACTTGAGATTATTTTTAGCCTCGGTTGGACCGAGCACATGAGATGACTTTTTACTGTTTAGACCCGGAGACGCCCGGGCACCCTTGGAGGGGTTTTGAGATATTTTCCTACTATTTTTAGTCCTGGACAGGGTCTGGGCATGCATATTCGAGACTGGTTCTATATCTTGATATCGAGACTGGGACTCTATCTTGATACATGTTCTGATACTGAGTTTTGGTATGGGGTCGAGGACCTCCATGGACCTTGCTATCCGGGCCAGGGGCTACGGGCTGCGTGTGCCGGAAGAGGGGTATACGGGGAGTAGAGGTATACGGGCAGAGTCCTTCCATGGAACCTACCTGCTGGGCCGGATCGGCGCCGGAGGAGGTACATACAGAGATACCATGGCACTTGAGATCTCCATGCATCATATCATTCATTGTTTGAGGCTCCACCCTTGGTTGCTGTTTGCTGATTGTACGCTCCGGTAGTATGGGATGCCGGAGGGTTTGTTTTCACTTGTTTGTGTTCCTCGGTTGTATGGGCGGCCGGGGGACTGTAGGTAGACTTTTGCTATTTATTTACAGAATGGTTCTCTATTATGGATAAGTATGAGATTGGTAATGCTAGGGTGTTAGTTTCTGTATTTGAGGTTGATATGATTAGTTGAGTATTGATTCATGTCTTGAGCATGCCTATTATTATTCTTTCTCCCTTCTTCTTATACTTGAGGTTACCGGTATACCGTCCCTTTCGTAAACTTATTTTATATACACTGTTATTGCAAGGACCCGAGGTGCGTTATTTCTTACTATCACCTGTGCCTTTGGTGTGTATATTCTGCTTACTAGCCTCATCTGTGGTTCTGTTGATTTCCCTCTGGGCTAGTTCCTGTGTACCTTTCGTTGATTTCTGTGACTACTTGCTTCTATTCTGTTTATTACTGCGCTTTTATCTTATATGTGCCCAGTCGGCCTATGATACCTACTGGTACCTTATGCTTCGCATTTGGTGCTCACCCCTACCCCCTGCATCTTTGGGTGCAGATCTTAGCGTGGGCCATCGCCGCTAGACCGTTGCAATTCGTGCTTGGAGATCTGTTGAAGACTACTTCAGGCTGAAGGTGGGCTCTTGGCGATCGGAGCTTAGCTTTAGTTTATCTTTCGCTTTATGTACTCTATTACCATTCAGAGACATCTGTATATATTCTTTTGGATAGTTTTCACTCCATGTATGTAGTTTGGCTCTGTACTATGATACCAGGTCTTGGGGTTTGGTTTAGTTTTCCGCATTTATATATATTTACATTCATATTATCTATTTTATTCGTCTTGTTCTCTTATTTGTTAGATAGTAGCCCATTACTAGCTGTTCTGGGCTACAGGGATTGGTTCACCTACCGGGGGTTGTAGGTGCCATCATGACCGAGAAAACGGGTCGTGACATTTTGTTCCCAATACTTGGTAAACTCTTGAAATATATTTTTAGATGATTTTCTCAAATGGGCCTTTCTTTCGCAAATATTTTATTAATTATGCTCATGATGTTATGATAAGGGGTCTTCTTGGGCCTTCATTGGTCTGGGATGCCCGTTACGTCCAGGGCCTGGTCTCGGAGCGTGAAAATTTTAGAGTTGAAAAAGAATTTGGCAAAAACTTAACTAACATGTCTGAATTTTCATCCCATCACATGACTGAAGAGTAAATTTAAAAAAAGTAAAAGTGTGCTAAATGAGTTTATTAGATTTGTGTATTTTTGATTAATTGATGATATATAAAACTTATGATTCAAATTTGAGCTTATTTAGAGTATATTTGAATGTTGAATAGTGTGTTAAATTTTGAAGAACAATATTTTTTTTGTTCAGATGCACATGTCAGGAATTTTAGTCATGTATGACTGAGGGCAAATATACATGAAAAGATTCAGACATACATGACTGAAAGTGTAACGACCTGTTCAGTCGTTATTAAAAGGCACCTCATATCGGGTGAGTTATTCGTGCAAAGAAACAGGTTAGAAAACTTCTAGATTGAGAAGTTAGAAATCTTGGGCTAGGCTAGTATCGGATGAATTCTGAGCAAGATAAGGTCTAGAGAAATCTGGGTGCAGATTGGGTATTATATCTTGGGTCAAGCTAGTTTTTTGTTAGCCAAGACCTTAAGAAGTCTGGGAGACTTTTAAAAATGAATTCGGGTGAGTAGAACTCCCATTATCGAAGTTAACGTGAAAGGGTTGGTATGAAACGTCAGGAATTTTGTTCCATGTCAACTGCTATGGTGGTTGACATAGAGCTATAATGGCCTCCACTATAGCGGAAGTCAACACTGGTCAACACTACTATAGCGGTAGATTTCTCTACGGCGGTACTGCTATAATGGAGCATGGACCGCTAAGCGACGGAATTAGAAAACTCAAAAATGGGTTTTATATTTTCATTCTCTTCTATTCAGCTCCAAAACAGATGAGGGTTACTCCAAGAACTCTCCTTGGCTGCTCCAAGGATTGGGAGTCATGGGGAGGGAAGATTTCGTCCAAAAAGATGCAAAATCATGGATTTTGGTTCTGTCATCCATCAAGGAACGCTTTCACAGAGCCAGAAATTATACTGCACAACCGCATGCTTAGGCCTTCAGGCACGGAGTCTGGAGGATTATTGTAGTTGAATTGGTTGAACTAGAAATGGTTGGGTTGTTATAATGTGTGATAATATTTTGGGTTTTCATGATTAATTGTGGGTTGTATGATGATAAAATTCAAGGTCTAGAGTGTCGGGAAGGTTTGGAGAACCGTGGAAAGCTTGAGAAATTAATGACAGGTTAAGGAGAGAATTTTCTGAAATGTTTGTTATAAAGGAAGTAGAATGTCATAAATGGTTGAATTACTAGGGTTAGAAGAGGTCTTCCCCATGTTGTAATTCTGTCCTATGGGAAGGGTTAGGAATGAGTGTACCTGCTAGTATGCATTAAGGGGTGAACTGGGGTTTATCTTCGAACGAGATTTCAAGGTTGACTTTATGAACCTAAAATGGGGGGTAGGTGATGGTTATTGATTTCTAATATGCATTATGTGTTCACGTACTATTTCATAGTAGTGTATGAGTTGCATGTTTAGGTAATGAATTGTGAATGTCTAGTTTTTCGATAATCAGTCTTGTAAAATGAACTTGTTTTGTTTGCTTGTTGGTTTTACAAGTATGTTTGTTCATTGATTGTGATTGATTGGACTTGGTGTGACATTCGGTTGGCTCGAGTACCACGCCTGGTATGGAATTACTAATGGTTGGCTCGGGTACCACGTCTGGTATGGGTACACTAACTGTTGGCTCGGGTACCATGCCTGGTACGGGTATACTAACGGTGGCTCGGGTACCATGCCTGGTACGAGTTTAATATGTATTATTAATTGTGTTTATCAATGGTTCCATGAGTGGGTTGGCTTGTATTATTGACTTGTGATTGATTATATTGGTCCTTGAGCGATCGGGTTATTACACTTAAATATGGGGGATGGTCCTGGGGTGAATCGGGCATTGCATGTTAATACTAGGTGTGGATGTAGGGCTCCTTGGTTGATAACGATCTCAATCGAGTGACTAAATCAATAGCGGAAACACGGAATTCAACAACACAAAATAAAGATAGTGGAGAAATTAAGATGAGAATTAGAAGAAATTGAGATGAGAATAGAAGAAAGAAAGGCTAATGAATCAACAATCAACCAAGGAAGAAGAGAACTCAATCAAATGCATGAGAAATCAAATTTAATCCACAAGATGATAACTCGATGATCAATTAAGCAAAGAAGATAACACAAGCAATTCGAGAATTCACCCTAATCATTCGATCTAAGCTAACAATTGGAATTTAACCCAATCACTATCCTAACCTAGAGTAACTAAAATATCAAGTCTATTCAAGACAATTCAATCATCAATAATCTAAGTATGAAAATGACTAAGGCATCTATTTATAGTTATTGCATTTACACAAATAGCCTATTACAAAAATAGCCCAAAGGTGACTATTTTGGAAATAACCCACAAGGGCCCTTCTTCATTGCCCAAATGGCATCTTCATCGCCCATGGCCTTATGCATTTGTTGCTCCATGGCTTCCTTCGGGCTCCAAGCTATCATCCATATATAAAAGCCCCTCTTAATATGCTCCAAGCTAACCATGATTGTATCATCCTCCCCTTCTTCAAAAGGATTCGTCCTCGAATCCGAACCTTGCAAAAATATGAGAAGGACAAACAACAAATATATCCTCATAGCATGAGGGTTAGCACATGGGTTATCAACCATACCAACTTGCCAAGGAGGCACACATTTGAAATACAACCAACTATCCTTTGTGTCAAATAAGATCAATGCATTGTAGAACATACAAAGGATCCGACTATGAGAAATATCATGAAATAAAGAGGGTTCAAACATCCATGAGGATTTACCGGGGTCAAGGATATGAAAAACTCACATAGTTTGATCACAAAAGCAAATGGGCCAACCCAAGAAACCCCTACCTCTATATAAAATAAATTCCATAAATACATGGACATCATCATATGCAAAGAGGTAGTAGAGAAATGTGTTAGTTAAATGAACTTCATTCAAGGTGTTCCCACATATAGAATCACCCTTTGATCCACAAGCATTAAGGCCTTGATCAATGATGGGGTCACACAAGAATGAATGGGTCATTGGAGAACATACACTCCTATCCTTTTGACCACTAACCCCTCTAATAGACATACTATCATCTTTCAAGAAGAGAGTTTCATCTTTGAAAAGTGTGTCATCATACCATAGTGGATTTTCAAACAATTGGTAGCCTTCAAGGGTGGCTACACTTCCAATATTATAAGACACACCACTATCTTCATCATTCACATTAGTCATGTCATCATTTAATAAGGGATTATCCCTAAGTACATACTCCACCTCAAGATCCTCATGACAAGAATTAGAAATGGAATCAACACTCAAGAAATCATCACCTCTAAGTAAATATCCTACATGACTAACTACATGACCAACTATATCATTATCATTACTAAATTGAGGTTCATTTATCACATCACACAACTCCTCAATTAGTAGGTCATCATTACAAGCAAGTTGGTCAATACCACAATAAACACTATTTGGTATCATATCAAGCTCAAAAGAATCACACATATGATTACCACCATTATAACCAACTAGCATTTGACTACACTTATTACATGACAATATATTTTCACTCAAGTCACAAGTGCTAACACTAGATGGACTCAAATTGATCTTACTAGAAGAATCAATCAAGTCATCTATAGGATCAACTAGTGTTTAGGCACTCAAAATAGTGGCATCATCATCATGCAACAAAGTTTCATCAAGATCATCACAAGGTAAATGCTCTTTAAGCTCACACATATACAAGCCATCACTTACACTCAATTGTCCCCTAACCACGTGAGGATCTTCTACTTTCGACAAAGTGTAAGGTTTAGCTTTGTTGCCTTGTAGCTCATAGGAAGGATTTTATTCACCTTGTCTTTCAACATTGGCACACATTTACTCCTTTGGGAAGCTTTTTAACAACACCTCATGATTTTTCATTGCTTGAGGTGCCTCACTAGGCTTGCTTCCAAGTATACCTGCACAAGAATCAAGACAACTAGAAAAAGAAGAAAGGTTACAAAAGTTAGTATAAGGTTGTGACAACCCTCTCACATCACTCCACACAACCTCTCCTTTTTCAACTCTAGAGTTGTCACTTATCACACCCTTACTCCTCTCAATCTTTTGTCTCTCAATTTCATTGGAGTTCGAACAAGTGCCAAGTATCCCTTGTGAAGGGTTAGATGATCCCTTCACTTCAAGCTTCCACTTTGGTGCACAAGGTGTGGATGTTTTTACTTCCATGTTCAATTCCTTAGTAGGTTCATATTCATGATGCGTAGTTTTCTTCAACATCTTTTGTAACTCCTCGGGCTTAAGATTGGCAACCCATCGGATGACCTTGTCAACTCCTCTTTATATGACATTCCCTAATTCTTTAATTCTTAAAGATTCAAGATCCCTCACCGAAAGGGGCTCATTTGATTTCACTCTACTTTCATGTCCTATTGATCCTTCCATCCTACCTCCAACATCATTTTCATAAAGAGAAAAAGTCACATTAGAAGGAGAATAAGAAGTATAAGTTCTTGCATTCCAAGAAGTAGAGAATGTTCTTCTCCTATGGTTCACACGACGTCTTCGAATTGGTTTCACCCACACATCTATACCCCCTCGACTAGGATAGGAAGTAGCACAAGACAAGGATGGTAATTCATTTTCACGATATCCCCTTCTATTACAATCTTCCTCAAATGATTCATAAGAAATATGGGAGAAAGCATCATACCTCACATTGTCTTCATCACCATGGTGTGGAATATGAGAATCCCCATACTCTTCATCTTCACTATCGAATACACCATAAGATACTTCTACTCCTTCATGTTCATTATAAGAGCCATAAGCCCCATTCATTTCACATCCATCTCCGAAGTAGTAGTTTTCAACACCATATGGCTCAAGATCATGGCTATTATCATAGCCTCCACAATCCACAACATCGTCATACTCATAGCCTCCATTGCTACAAGCATAGTCTCTCATTTCATCATCATAAGAATCCGAAGCTATAGATAACATACTTCATTATAGCTCCTTTTGTACCTACAAAACTAGCAAAAAAGTTAGTAATAAAATCCTCACGACACTCTTTATGTGAACTCTCAACTCACCTTCTATGGCTTCTTTCCCAAATTGATAGTGTTACTAATTTTGCTCAATCAATCAAGGTTATTTATCCTTGTGGAGGAATGGATCCTTGTGACTCTTGAAGGAAGGACGACTGAAATAGAATTAAAAGGACTTGAATCAAGAAATTAACTACGAAATAAAACGAGAAAAGCACTCAAAGAAACGTACAAGAAAAAAAATGGACTCAAAGAACTTGATAATATTTAGTAGGGTAATCTACCAATTAAAATCAAGTTATGAACCTAAAAGAAGGTAGATTTAATGGAAAAAAAACTAATTTACCAAGATTTGGACTAAGAAAATCATTTGGGAAGAAATTTGGTTGAAATCCATGGAGAAAAGCTTAAAAAATGCTTCAAATTGAAGCTGGCTGGGCGAAATAGGCTTTGGAGCCGACGCTGGGCAGCCTGAAGCCGTCGCTGGGGTGTGGAGCGGCTGGAGGGCGGAAGCTGATGAGGCTGTGCGGAAGCCGACGCTGGATCGGCTGGATGCGGAAGCCGTGTGGCTTACACGGAAGCCGACGGTCTCATCGGCTAGCAGGAGGAAGCTATTGACGTGGCGAGGCTGCACGTGGGGCCTGGACAGCTGACAGCTGCTATTTGGGCGTTGAATTGAGCTGGAAAAAAACTTTTTATTTTTTGCTCAATTTTTCAGATATTCTTTGTACTCTTTTGGCCCCACAAACACTTTTACACTTTCTCTTTTCTTTTCTTTTGGATTAAACACCGTTTTTTTAAAGATTCTTCCTCAATAACATATGAATTTCATGAAGAATACTATGAATATTGATGAATTTCAAAAATTTATAACTCACTCAATTTAACTCCAATTTCTACCAAATTTTAACCACGAACTCCTTTCAACATAACAAACAAACTCCAATAATTTTTAGCCTTCAATTCCAATCCGAAAATAAACTCATTTTCTCCATCTTCAAGCTATGGAAAAACATCATGAACAAGTGAATTTCAAATCTTCATAACTTCTTCATTTTAGCTTCAAATTCCACGAAATTCGAGATTTAGGCTCTCCTTGCTATAGAGAACAAATCCAATACTTTTCAAGCTCTAATTTAGCCTCAAACAACAAACCCACTTCACCTTCTTCAAGCTTTTTCAAGCTCAATAATGGTAAAATTTTGAAATACCTTCAAATCAACTCGAAATCGTCTCAAATTTTAGGAGAAGCTTCTTATTAAACTATAGAACAAATTCCATTACTTTTTCTAGCCCGAATCTCTCCTAATCTTCAAGATCCATTTTTAAGTTTTCAAACCTTCAATCTCTTTTAATGGTAGAATCTTCCCTACAACTCAAAATCACTTGAAATCTTGAATTTAGACTCAAAAAATACTAGAGAATACGAATCTAGTGTCAAAAACAATAAATAAAACACACAAAAATTTGAATTTTTTTTTTTGGACGTTTTTTTTTCCTTCAAATTTATGAACCTAAGACCTAAGAATTGATGGAACAACTCTTAAAACCTAAGCTCTGATACCAAGATGATAACGATCTCAATCGAGTGACTAAAATTGATATCAGAAACATGGAATTCAACAACACAAAATAAAGATAGTGGAGAAATTAAGATGAGAATTAGAAGAAATTGATATGAGAATAGAAGAAAGAAAGGCTAATTGAATCAACAATCAATCAAGGGAGAAGAGAACTCAATCAAATGCATGAGAAACCAAATTGAATCCACAAGATGATAACTCGATGATCAATTAAGCAAAGAAGATAACACAAGCAATTCGAGAATCCACCCTAATCACTCGATCTAAGCTAACAATTGGAATTTAACCCAATCACTATCCTAACCTAGAGTAACTAAAATATCAAGTCTATTCAAGAATATTCAATCATCAATAATCTAAATATGAAAATGACTAAATCATCTATTTATAGTTATTGCATTTTACACAAATAGCCTATTACAAAAATAGCCCAAAAGTGACTATTTTGGAAATAACCCACAAGGGCCCTCCTTCATTGCCCAAATGGCATCTTGATCACCCATGACCTTGTGCATTTGTTGCTCCATGGCTTCCTTCGGGCTCCAAGCTATTATCCATATATAAACGCCCCTCCTAATGTGCTACAAGCTAACCATGATTGTATCATTGGTCGGTCTAAAAAAGATAAAAAAGGTATATGCTATTGTTACTTGTTCATTGTTTAAGTTGGTTGTGGAACCTATTCCATGTGATTGATAAGTGTAGAAGGAAGACTGAGAGTCTGGAATTATAGTGTTACAATTTTACTTATCGTTTTATTACATATTGGTTCCTTGAGTGAACCGGATATATCTGCGATTGTTGTTCCTTACATGTTGGGTTCCTGAGAGGGCTGGGAGTTATTATTATTTGGCGTATAGTTGGTCCTTACATGTTAGGTTCCTGAGAGAGCCGAGAGTTATTATTATTTGGCGTATAGTTGGTCCTTGAAGGACCAGGTTAGTGTGCTTAAGTGACAAGGTGGTTCTTCTGCGAACCGGGGTCGCATGTTATTGGCATACGTGGTGTCCTAGGGATCCTTGTTGGTTCGGGTTATGTAAAAAGGATATATGTTTGTTGTTGCTGAGATTTGTCAATGTCAATTAGACTTGTTACGCGCGTTTGATAAGCTAAGAAGGAGACTTGTGGTCTGGTTATAATGTTGACTGTGGTTACTTGTCAAGTATAACCCTGGGGGTCATTGGGACGGTTTGTATTAGTAGGTGGCTGTATGACGATTGTGGTCTATGTCACTAAGTAGTGGGGTTTACTCCGAGTTGTTGAGTCATAGTGATTGACTGGGGTAAAGGAATGGTGGCCCGAGTATGGGCATATGTCGGGTAATGACAAGTATGACTTGGGAAGTCTAGGTATCAAGTGTGACTTAGAAAGTCTAGGTGCCAAGGTGACTTGGGAAGTTTAAGGGATATGCAGGCTTGGGTTGAGTATTGTAATTAATCATGCATTTTCCTTGATTTCTTATATGATGGTATGAGTGGATTCGGGTCGATCGATTATGCCTACCAGTATGTGTGTTTGCACTGATTCTACTCTTGCTATACCTTTTTGGGTATAGTCTGATTGCGGGGTTGGTAATATTTCGTAGGTACACGATGATGGAAATCTCCAATAGCTCCTACTTCTTGTTCCTATGGTGGAGTTGTGTCCTTTATTATTTAATTTGTATTACTTTCGTAGTAGCTCTTGTACCGGCTTAGACTAGGTTCTAAGGAGAGCTGTTTGAAAATTGTAAAATATTTTCTTATATTAAAAAGGCTGTTTTCATGATTTTACTTCTTTTTCCTCATTACTCGTTTTTACTTCTTTTTTCACATTACCTGTTGGATCGGATGGTAAGGGTTCTCCTATCTAGGTGGATTAAAGTAGGTTCCCGCACGGCCTGATAGTTGGGTCGTGACAGAAAATATAATCAATTTTTACATGCACCTTATTCAAAAATGTCTGAACGTTTACCCATGCAAGCCATACTAAATATCAGGCAAAAACGTCTGATGTTAAGCCTTCACAAGGCCACACTTTCAGACATGAATGTCTGAAATTGTCAAGTTTCAGATGCGATTGGCCTTTATTCCAAAGTGCATAAACTTGCAAAAATAATTATGAAGTGGGTATTAGTTAAATGACGACATTAAAAGCAGGTATCGATGCACTTCTCCCCAATTTATGTGATGTTATTTGATTTGATACGAAGTTTAAGAAAGAATTTTTAAAAAAAACTTGTGGTCAAAAACAGGTAATAGATGTTTTTGTGGCTATATATCATCCCATTAAGGGTAATATGAGAATTTTAAAGTGAAATGGTTACTAAATATAGAAATGTATTATTCTTTTTGGAACTGACTAAAAAAGTGTGTCATATAAATTGGGACAGAGGAGATATTCCCTCCAAACCACTTTACTTGTCGTCCTTACTAAAAATACATGCTCCAAAATAGTTGTCATTTTACAAAATCAAGTTTATAATTAGTTGTTTGTTTTTACCTTTACCCTTAGTCATAAATATGTAGAGATATTAATGTAGTGCAAAAAAGAGAAATATTAAATATTGAGAGTAATAAATAAGGATAGTTTAATTAAATTACACTCTAATCAATATTTTTCTTAAGAGGCGTGTAAACCAAAAATATGACAATTAAAATCGTCCTAAGAGAGTAATCGAAAATGGCCCTTTGCTCTATTTGATTTTTTCAAAAAAAAAAGTATCAAAGTCTGAGTCAGTACCAATGGAGCAAGAGGTTTAAAACACGAACATGAAAAAAAATTTGTACTTTATCAACCTTGTACTACCCACCTTTAATAAAAAATAAAAAGGAGATTTAACTATAATTTCTTCTCTTCACACAAACTACCGTTCCCATATTTTTTCACTTCAAGCTGTGTTCTTCTCTTATTTGGTCCACTAAATTATATTTCAGACAATATTTGTTTGATTTCTAAGGAAAAAGATATTAGACACGTAAGAAATAATGAAACATAAAAACCTTGTGTGTAAAAAATATATTTAATCAAAATTTCCACTTTATCCAAAATTTTAGGCCTTTTAACAGAAATTTGTACTTCTACCTAGAAACTGATAATATAAGAGATATGTCCTAACATTATATATGATTTTCTTTTCTCTAACAAAAAATCACATTGCGGACAAATTTTTAACTAAATAATGCAAATAGTAGATTTAAGAAAGTAGATTTTACTTTCACTCTAATTCATTACTTTGGCTTTGATGTTTTATGGTCTTCATACCGTTTCACTTCTAATTGTGCTTCTTTGTTTTATTTAGTCCACTAAATTACATTTTATATCATATTTTTTTGATTTTTAAGGAAAGACGTAAGATGTTAGACACGTAAGGAATTGTGAAACAATAAAAGCTTGTGTGTAAGAAAATATTTTTTAAAACAAAAAATTTTCACGTTACTCAAGAATTTAGGACTTTTAACAGAAATTCGTACTTTGTACGTATAAACTTATCACATAAGAGATTTGCCCTAACATTATTTATGTTTAATTGTATAAAAAACCACATTGGGGGAAAAATATTCTTAAATAAATAGTGAAAAAAGGATAGATTTACGAAAGTAGAACCCACTTTCATTGCCACTTTCTCTATAATTCATTACTTTGACTTTGATGTTTTACAGTCGTCATACTTTTTCACTTTCAACTGTGCTTCTTCTCTGGTTTAGTACTCCACTAAAATACATTCCGTACAATATTTAATTTGTTTGATTTCGAAGAAAAGAAGTAAGATATTAGACACATAAGAAATAGTGAAACAAGAAAAGTTTGTGTAAAAGAATATTTTTGATTCTAATTTTTCACCTTATACAAACGTTAAGGATTTTTAACAGAAATTTATACTTGTACATGGAAACTTAACACATAAAAAATCGACCCTAACGTAATTTATGAATTTATTTTTACAAAAAATCACATTAGGGAAAAGATCTTAAATAAATATTGGAAATAGATAGATTCAGAAAGTAGAACTCACTTTGATTGCCAGTTTCTCTCTAATTCATTAATTTGGCTTTGATGTTTTAGTCTCATAGAAAATAATGTTCTATCACACTTGCCTCTAAATGCTACAAATTATCTTGTATCTGATCAATGTAGATGTGGGTTAGGAATGGTTGTGAGCGTAAAACTTGTTTTTTTTTTATATATTTTTTTGACCCCTTCCTAGGAGCTCCCACCCCTTTTGTTCCCTTGGTGACTCGAACTACAACTTTCAGGTTGAAAGTGAGAGATGCTTACCATCCGAGCAACTCCCTCTTGTCTTGGAGTTGTTTTATTAGGGGTCAGGTTTTGTTGATAAGCGGTGGCAATGTTTGCCAAGAGACGCGTATGAAGTGTTGACTTTTATACGTAATTATTAGTGTTTTTCTTGTTAAGGTATTTAAGTTAACAAAAAGGGTATTTAGGTAATTTAACTTTCCAATCAAGTAAAGCATAAGTTTCAACTATTTGAGATTTAATCGAGGTTGGTGTCTGTTCAAGTTGTGAGAGTTGAAGTGGTGTCTCTTTGCTAAAAGTGTCTGTTTTTTCTTAATTTGGGGGTAATTTAGTAGTTTCACTTTCATGTTTTTGAGTTCATGCTTTTAAGGTAGTATAGATATAGATAGATTTGGGGGTAGTTTAGTAATTTCACTTTCAAATTTTTGAGTTCATACTTTTAAGGTAGTATATATATATATATTTATCCGTACTAGTATAAAGTTAAAGATTTTCAAATTCATTTATTCTTTTTCCATATTTCATGAATTGGTAAAAGATTACATACGTGATATATGGATGATTTGTTCTAATTTTTGTTTATTACAAGGAGAAAGCTTCACGTATGGTTCTGCTCATAATTAATTGAGTTCTTTGTTTTTCAACTCTGAACCCGTTAGTACTATCGAGGTATAAGGTTTTACTTTTCTGTAACCTGAATTCTCAAATTTTAGATCTATATAATTTGTTGAACTTGTTTTTGTATAATTTCACCATATCTTTGGAATGAAACTGAAATGAGAAGGAAAGAAAAGGAGGACCGTAAGAAGATGGCGGAGAACTAAGAATCTGATGCAAACAGTACTGACGGAAAAAAGAAAAAGGTGATGATGCAGAACCAAAAATCTTATGTAGATAGTAAAGGAAAAAAGGAAAATGATCAACACGATTCTTCTTAGAAGACAGTTGCCAACAAAGAATAATAAAAAGATATCAATAGTAACTATTAGAAATTTTACATCTTACAGACTTATATTAGTTTGTATATTTTCTTTTTCTATTTAGGAGGGAAAGTTAGTGTCCCGTTTGGACATGATCTTATTTTTCCTTCTTTTTTTTTGAAAAATAATAGTTGTATTTTCAAAACAATTATTGGTTATACATAAGAATGATATTTTAGTTAGATTTAGAAGAAGATTTTTTTCAATTTATAAATATGTCCAAATGCCTACTGAACATAAATATATTTGGAAGTATATAATTCCCAAATTGTGATTCCATGTAGGGGAAGCTGCTAAACTTGGAGCAACTACAAATAACGTCAATGACAATGCTGGGATTGGTGTATCTTCTAGACCTAAAAGTGTTGCTGAATTAGTTGATGAAGTTAGAGTATTCTCTTGGTTAATACTTAAGTAACCTACATAGAATTTCATTCCACATCGCCATCAACTTTTATTTTGAGAATCATTGTGTGTACAACCTACCAAGAAAGATGTCGGGACCTCTTATCAACAAAACGATGTTGTGAAGTCTATACGTGGGACTATGACTTGATACATTTTGTTACATCAAGAAATGACTTGATTATCCTTTAAGAATAATATATTTTGATAAATGAAGTGCAAACTCAGTATATTTTGATGGATCATACTACAAGCAATATCACTAAGTAAAATTAGGAAAGAAGAGAAAATCTCAGGAATTAGGAAATGTAATATCCCAAAGTGATATTATATCACAAGAATCTACTCCTTCACATGCCAAGAAGAGGAAAACTAAACTCAATAAAGCATCTAGGCATTCTAGTCGAGAAACGAAAAATGAGGAAGATGGTAGAGGAACATCATTTGTGATTCTGATGGTGACATTTTCAACTAGTGTTTCGTTGCCATCAGAGGATGAAATTATCCAAATATATAACAAGTTTGGGGATCTGAATAAAAAAGAAACAAAAGTGTTATCTGATTCAAATACTGTTCAGATTGCCTACAAGTGCAGTTCAGATGCTTTAGATGCCTTCAGAGAATTAGTAAAGCAAAGTCCTTCAGTGCTGCAAATGTGAACTTTTATCACACTCTCCAGCTCTGATTTCTCCTTAGTTGTAATCTTACCGTTGCATTTTCCAATATTGATGCCATCCCCTTCAGCTTCTGCTTAATTACTTAAACCTGTGACTTCCCCTAACTTGCATTCAGCGAGGAGAGTGGAATCTCAGAGTTTGAGGAGGGATAACTGAGCTTAAAGTTAACATATGCAGCACTGAAAGGACTTTGCTTTACTGATTCTCTGAAGGAATCTAAAGCATCTGAACCACACTTGTAGTCAATCTGAACAATGTTTGAACAAGATAAAACTTTTGTTTCCATTTTATTCAGGTCTCCAAACTTGTTATATATTTGGAAAATTTCATCCTCTGATAGCAATGAAATACAGTTGAAAATGTCACCATCAAAATCACAGATGATGTTCCTCTACCATATTCCTCATCTTTTGTTCCTCGACTAGAATGCGCACATACTTTATTGAGCTTAGTCTTCCTCTTCTTGGCATGTGAAGGAACAGAGTCTGGTGATTTAATATCATTGTGAGATATTACTTTTTCTGATTCTAAAGATTTTCTCCTCTTTCCTGATTTCACTTTGTGATATTGCTTGTAATATGATCCATCAAAATATACTGAGTTTGCACTTCTATATCAAAATATATCATGCAGTATAAGGATGATCAAGTTAGTTCTTCACGTATCAAAATGTATCAGGTCATGCACTTTCTTGAAGCATTATTCTTTTCATTCTTAAAGGATGATCAAGTCTTACTGGATATATGATCAAGTCATTTCTTCCTGCAGTATCCTTTTATACACTTCATATATTATATTTAGTATAGTTATAAATGCATCGACTTATGTCATTCTTTTTTCTTCTGTTATTGAGCTTTCATACAGGTCTGCCTCAGTTATTTATGGGTCTTTGCTCTTATTATTTTTAATTATTTTCCCTATTGGATACTTAACACTAATTTAGATGTTCAACATGGTGATGCTTTGCATCTGGTTTGCACCGTCCTGGGCATGTCATCCAATGGTAGTTCATCTAGTCGTGCAGGTTTAATGAGCTTTCTTTAATATGTTCCCGTTTATATTGGTTTGTTCTTTTGGATACTTTTTGATCATGTTATTCTATTTAACCATATGAATGAAAGAAAATATTCATTCCTTACTAATTGTTCTTTAGTTAATTCTTTTGGTATCTCGAAGTAGAAAATTTCAAAACCATATAGTACTTCTCATATATTTGTTCCTGTAAACAACAATTTCTAGCTATGAGTATGTTTTTGTCGTATCAATGTTCTAAGATAGACATCGTTGGATCGAGGTAGATTTTGAAGATTGACAAAGCTGTGAAACACGTGCAGGGAACATGTATCTGTGACTTGTTCCTCTCAAGTAGAATCCAACTAGGATCAGGAGAAGGCAGATGACACGGAGATAGGAGCAAAGGCGTGTGGAGAAAATGTGTTTATGAGGAGAGTCCAGCTTGCACAAAGTTTCCTTTTCATAAGGAGGAATCCCACAAGGAAAGAAATCAAGGAGATTGACTAGACAAGTCCTACAAGGATAAGGATTCCCAATTATGGAAGGAAATCAACCAAAAACAAGGAGAAGACTCTCAACATAAATACAAGAGAAGTTTTACAAAAAACTTCACGCACTTACAAAGATAACTACAAGCAGAACACAACCAAATTGAGTGAGTTCATATTTGAAAAGAGTTCTGAGTGAAGATCCAAGTGCACCAAATACAAGAAACCAGATTGAAGAACGTGTTTCTTAAAGTCTATGCTTTACTGTTCTTGAGTCAAGTTAATTGTATTGTTTTTCATCGAGTTGTAATCGTTCATTCTTAGTGCCAGTGAGTTATAAACTGGCATAGGAGTTAGTCTTCAAGTTGGGATAACTCGAGGATGTGGGCACATAAACCTGGGGAGGTTTGTGTGGTGTTTTAGGAATTAAAGTTTATAATTCCTTAGGTTACAGAGTTTGTAATCTTGTGTTGAGGCTCATTGTTTTAGTGGAGTTGGATTAAATCCTACAGAGGTGTAGGTCATGGTTTTTATCCTTTCTGAGCTGGGGGTTTTCCACGTATAACATCGTGTGTTCTCTTTACTGCTTTTTAAGTATTCGATAAAAGAACAGATCGCGTAACCTGTTCCTTAGGTAAATTAGGGGGTCAACATTCTAACAATTGATATCAGGGCGAGTTATCTTAATAAGAGTCTAATAACTCAAGATAAGATCACTATGAATTCTGCACCTCCTCTTGGACACGGTGAAGGACAACACATCAACTGACCACCTCTCTTCAATGGTCAATACTACCAATGGTGGAAGGCTAGGATGGAAGACTTTCTTCAGGCAGAGGACTATGAGCTATGGACCAGAGTTACTGATGGTTCTAAATTCCCAATGATCAAGGATAATGAAAACAAGGAAATTCCCAAACCAAAAGATCAATATGCTGAGGCAGATTTTAAGATGCTGGGGAAAAATGCCAAAGCCAAGTGCATTCTTGTATGTGGACTTGGACCAGATGAGTTCAATCGAATCTCCAACTACACCACTGCTAAACAGATTTGGGATACGCTTGTCAATGCTCATGAAGGCACTACTCAAGTGAGGAAATTCAAAATTGCTAAACTCTCCACTGAGTATGGAATCTTCAAAATTAAGAATGGTGAAACTCTCTAGGAGATGATTACTAGATTCACCACAGAGGAACAGGTTGACAAGGTTCTAAGGACTCTGCCCAAACCATGGGAAATCAAGGTCACTGCAATCAGAGAAGCAAAAGATCTGACAAACATGTCATGAGATGAATTGGTAGGCAATCTAAAGACCTATGAAGGGAATATTGAGAGCACTAAAAGAGGTGAAGGAAGCAGAGACAAACCTCTTACTCTTAAGGCAACTGAAAGTGATGAATCTGAGTTGGATGATGATGACATTGCCCTGATAAGCAGGAACTTCAGAAAGTTCTTCAAAAAGAGGAAATTTTGAAAAAAGGAAATCATACCAAACAAAGAAAGAAATGTAGACGAGGGACAAAATGGTGGGTGCTTCAAGCGTGGAAAAACTGACCATCAAGTCAAGGATTGTCCTATGTGGGAAATTGAATGGAAGAAGGAGAGAGCTGAAAGGGAAAGAAAAGAGCAAGCCAGTAGAAAGAAGAAAAAAGATGCTGGTAAAGCTATGTATGCTGCTTGGGGACCAGGTTCAGACCACTCAGGAGATGAGGACACATAAGATGTTACCCTGATGTCCATAGAGGACAATGAATCAGACTCTGAGTCAGACACTAAAGAACCTGAGGTAAATCCCCCTGATCTCAAGGACAAGCTAAAACTCTTCTCTAAGAAAAAACTGTCCTCTCTAATGATGACCTTTATTGATAATTTTCAAGAATTGAGTGAGAATAGAGATCAATTGTTGGCCTCCTTGACCAGTTTAAGATTTGAGTACATTAACCTTGAAAAGATCAACTCTTATCTAAAAGGGAAAAATCAATCTCTCAAGGAACATATCCAGCAACTTGAAACTGGCACTCTCTCTCTCAAGTCTGAAATTTTGAGACAAATAATGAATAGAATTTGTTGGAAAAATTTGATGCCAGAAATGATGAGGGAATCTTTCTAGGCTACTATTCACATAGTAAAGCTTATAAGGTGCTTAATAAAAGAACAAAATTTGTAGAAGAAAATGTGCATGTTGTATTTGATGAAAGCAATGTTATGGCTAACCAATGTGTACAGGAAATTGATGAACTATCACAGGCATATGAACCAGTTATGCAGGAACAGGTTCAACTGATGCTTAAACTGACAAACACAACAAGGTTGATGAAGCTCCAGTAGCTGACCAAAATGATGAAACCATGAGTCAGCCGGATGAAGATGAGAAACAAGTTGAGGAGGCACAAGAGCTAGTACTCAAAGGGTACAAATATGAAGGCTCACATCCAATAGACAACATCCTTACTGATTTGAGCACTGGCATAACAACCAGATCTAGACTGAAGAATCTCTGTGCCTTTGAATCCTTTTTGTCCATGATAGAGCCCAAGAAAATCAATGAAGCCTTGCAAGATGCTGACTGGATCATTGCAATGGAAGAAGAGCTCAATTAGTTCAAAAGGAACAAGGTATGGTACTTGGAACCTAAACCAAAGAATAGAACCATCATAGGTACCAAGTGGGTGTTCAGGAATAATTTGGATAAAAATAGAACAGTCACAAGGAACAAGGCCAGACTTGTGGTCCAGGGGTATAATCAGGAAGAAGGAATAGACTCCTCATAGCCTTTGTAGCCTCTATGGAATTCACTCTATACCAGATGGATGTGAAAAGTGCCTTCCTCAATGGGTTATTGAAGGAAGAAGTGTTTGTCAAACAACCTCTAGGCTTTGAAGATTCTGACTATCCTGACCATGTTTACAATCTTTATAGAGCCTTCTATGGAATCAAACAGGATCCAAGAGCATGGTATGAAATGTTGTCAAAGTTTCTTCTTGATCATGACTACACAAGAGGTAAGATTGACAACACCCTATACCCAAGAACAAAGGAAGAGACTTGTTGGTGGTGTAGATATATTTTGGTGACATCATATTTGGAGGTACTAGCAAGGCTCTCACAAAGGAGTTTACTGCCCTGATGAGCAAAGAATTTGAAATGAGCATGATGGGTGAGCTCAACGTTTTCTTAGGGCTTCGGATAAAACAAATCCCTTCTGGAATAATGATTCACCAGCAGAAGTATGCCAAGGAGCTGCTCAAAAGGTTCATGCAAAGGAGATAGACACTCTAATAGCTACAATAACAAAGTTAGGTCTGGAAGGAACAGGTCCAGCAGTGGAGCAGAAGCTGTACAGAGGAATGGTTGGCTCTCTCCTATATCTTACAGCCAGCAAACCTGATATTGTCTTCAGTGTAGGTCTTTGTGCAAGATTCCAGGCCAATCCTAATGAACCCCACTTGAAGACTGTCAAAAGGATCCTCAGATACTTGAAGGGCACTACTGACTTGGGACTGTGGTATCCAAAAGGTAGAAACTTTGAACTTGTAGGATATGCTGATGCAGACTATATAGGCTATTTGGTGGACAGAAAGAGCACTACTAGAATGGCACACTTATTGGGATTATGTCTGATCTCATGGGCAACTAAGAAGCAGAACTCTGTATCCCTCTCCACAACTGAAGCTGAATATGTGGTTGCTGCCTCATGTTGTGCACAATTACTCTGGATCAAGCAATAACTCAAGGACTTTGGGTTGAACATTGACTGTGTGCCTATCGTTTGTGACAATACAAGTGCAATAAATATTGTCAAAAATCCAGTTCAGCGCAAAAGGACCAAGCACATTGAAATAAGACACCACTTCCTGAGGGATAATGTGGAAAAAAGATTGATCTCCATGCATTTTTGTGCCACAGAGAAGCAAATTACTGACATATTCACAAAGGCTCTGGCAAGGGATCACTTTGAAAGGAACAGGTTGGAGCTGAGGATGATTAAGATCACATGAGTGCCCCCAGTGATTGGCTAATGGATACTGTACATATTGCATTTTATTTTTAAATTATTACGCTCAGTCTTGTACATTTAGTTGTATGTCCCTTTTCCACTTTAAAGGGTTCAAGTTGCTTAAGCACTATAACTTGGTATTTGTATGTGCAACGGGAAATTAGGACATCAGATTGGGAAAAGAACTCAATGCAAAATTAAAAACCAAGCTATGTGCACTATGCTTAATGAAATTGATTGCTCAAATGGTGCTTATGTACATGTCCCTCTCACCTAAACCATCAAGAAAATCATTAACCCTAAAAGCCTAAAACTGCCACTCTCCAAAAAGGAAAAGAGATCCAATCAAATCAGGTCACTTTTGACGTGATTGGACAACTGTCAATCAAACATCTCCTCCCTAGAATAGGACTCTTCCACTTAAAGGACTCTAATAAATGTCAAACGGCTAATTGCCCTATTTAAAGTCCTTTTTGAACTCATTCTCCTCATTCACTCCAAATCTCTTCTTCTCTAATAGTTTCTTCTTCGAAACCAAAACCCTCTTTCTCTCTTTTTCTTTGTCCCACCAATGAACCATCAATCACCCTTCTATCCCAAATCACCAGAAACAACCACTAGTTCCTCCATATCATCCACTTATGCCCTTGTTCCCTTTAAGGAATAGGTCACTGTGGTCTGCCTCCCTCTTGTTATTCTTGTTGATTCTCAGGGAATGGCTCATATGGAGCAATTTTCAAAAGTTCTGGGTGATGATTTGATTGGTGATGACTGTAATGCAATGGTACTATATAAAGAACATGATGAAGCTTTGGAAATTGTTAGTGCTAGTGGAGAGGGAGAATTTGAGGATGAGGATATGGTGAGAGATGAGAAAGTTTAGGAGGATGCACATTGTGAGGGGGAAAACTCAAGGAAACCAACAGCTGAACCCAGTTCACCTGTTGGAGAAAAGGAGGATGCATCTGTTGAGGGGGAAGCTAAGGGTGAGAGGTCTGGAGCAAGGGAACAGAGTAAAGAAGTGTAAGCGATCGTTGTCAAGTAAAGAACCCAACAAAGGTTGGGGTCGAATCCCACAGAGAATATGGTGAAGATTAAATCTTTAGTGAAGTACGTGACTAGTCGTCACTTGTTTCCGGTAATTAAAGGGGGGGGGTTATAATCAACGTGAACAAAAGCAACAATTATGTAAGAGAAATAATCAATAGGAGAGAATGAACTAGGGACGTGTTCACCATGGCGTTGTAACAATGTCGATTCTAGGCTTAACCGGGTTCTTTCTATATGTGTGTCATGATGTGATTGCGTCAATTGTATCGTCTAAACGTCTCTCGACCAAATAAACAAATTTTCTTTTCTATTCTCTCGACCTCAAAAAGATGTACTTTTTAGCCTTCAATCCTAACATCAAGTAGAGTAATCCAGTTACGGCATTAATCTTTAAGACGAGAGTTGGTAATCTCGAATCCTTGTCGTTAATCAATTTTTCCCGGTTTTAATCTCTTTACTCAAGCAAATTAAACCTAGGCATGTTCTAATATTTGCAACCACTAGAAAACGTGACATAAAGTATGATTAACAATGTGACAATACATATATCAAACCCAACGCTACCCGGAATCTATATTGCTACGTTTGCCATGGCTCTCACAACCCTAGTTGCGGGAGTTTTAGTTACTCATGCTCGAAGATGAAAAGAAGAAAGTCATGTTCATAAAATAATATAGAAACAAGATCCTTACAATATATTGAGGACAATCTTCAAGTATCCAAGAACAATAAAAACCAAGAACTCAAGAACAAGATTTAGGAGAAGGAAACCGTGTGTAGCGCGTTTCCTCTCTCAAAACTCGCTCGAAACTCTCCTAAAAATATTTAATAATGTGTGAATAATCTAATGGGTCAATAATAACTAAAATAAACCTAACATAGGGTATTTATAGGAGCCAAAGAAACCAAATCCAAAACGGGCTAGGAATCCCCAAAACGCGGGTCACCGCCTGAAGCTACTGCCTTAGCGTGACGGTCAGGCTGACGGACCGTCACTGCCTTGACGGACCGTCGCCTGGACCGTCAGCCTTAAGCAGTGGCACTGCCTCCATGCGACGGTCTTGGTGACGGACCGTCACATGTGTGACGGGCCGTCACTCAGACCGTCACTCTTAGGCAGAATGTTCTTTTTAGCGTATTTTCTTCCGTTTCCGTGTTTGTTTCCATTTCCTACAAATACAACATAAAAAAATCAAAAACAACAATGGTTGCTTGAAAACGTACGATTGTTCTTAGTAAAAAGGAGTCGAAAGTGACGTAAAATGGCGTCACATCAACACCCTCAACTTAAAACGTTCGCTTGTCCTCAAGCAACATAACCTAAAACAATAAAACGACTCAACTAAGAACACAAACTCATGTCTATAGCAACTCATGGTCATTCAAACTTATTCGATTAAATCAAGCTCCCTCGTAGCACACGAATGTATGAAACACTAACTTGCAAGGATCCAAACCTGTCATTCCGATATGATAGAACATTATGCATACACACGCGCAGCTATCCTAACAATCAATAGACAATCTAGACATCTTGGTGCCCTCACCACAAAGAAATCCCACACACAAGATTTGGGACTAGGTAAGCGCTCACACTCACAAACGATTTCAAACAATGCACATGCGATACCATAGGCTTGCCCTTACTATTCTGTTTCGGTTCTTCAGAAAGCTACTCAGGATCACTACAGGACTTGTTTAGGCTTGTAATGAGGCTTCGGGTGCAGGTAGGATGCATTTAGGGTTTAGTGACTAAGCCCTCCTTGGAACTACCGACGTCTTCTTACCACATAATTTTGCTTTGTCCATCCTCATTCACCTTTTAATTTCCTTCTTTCTAGCTACAGGTGCGGCCTCTTTATTTTGACAATTCTTTTTATTTCTTTTTTCGATCTTTTTCATCTTTTTTTATTTTTCTTTTCTTAGGCACGCACCCGGATTTTTCATTCTATTCACAACCAATCATCTCCATCCTCCTTTTTTTATCATTTACCTCTATAGTAGCCACCCTCAACTTAGGCTGATTGCCTGCGTTGAGGTGCACAATATCCATGGCAGGACCAGGACCAAAACAGGGTTTACCTCTATAGTAGCCACCCTCAACTTAGGCTGATTGCCTGCGGTGAGGTGCACGATGTCCAAGGGAGGACCAGGGACAAAATAGGGATTCAAAGTTAAACAGGAACGGTGACAGGTTAATGAAAGAACAAGGTCAATTATGGCTCAAACAGGGATCAAGGGATTCTTTATATTTGGACGGTCTTTTAGGTTAAGTGGACCGCACACAAAAAGGGCCTGTGATCCTTTCCTAAGCAACCAAACTTCGAACTTAACAGAATAGACCGGGCAAGTTCTAGATGCATGCACAGAGTAAGAATTTATGACAATAATCTCACACACTCTTAGCACCAAGAAACTATATTGCTACCAACTATCAAACAACCGCGCGGCTTAAGCATACTCATACTACTCATAATCACACAATGACATACAAAGATCCAGACAGTCAATTGTTTCAACATAAGCTCAAAACCAGAAAATTTTTAAGGGGCCTCGTTTTTAGTCAAGAAAACGCATGCTTGCTATAGACAAGGACAAAAAATTTATTTTAAACAAATAACAACCTAAACATGCCGGTTCTACTAGATAGCACACCGGAGGGAAAAGAACTCGGCAACAAAAACCCTCGGTGGTGACTCATAGGTTTCCCAACACCCTCAACTTAGACTCATGCATTGTCCCCAATGCATATATGCGAAAGCTAAAAACTGTGAGAATAAAGGAATACCTGTGAAGTCGATATGACTCAGATTCTGGAATGATGTTGGAGACCACCAGGGTCTCCAAAACAAGAGAACTCGATGGAGTACGTGTGTGCGCCAACCTCATGTTGCGCTCCAACTTCCTCTTTTATTTGCTCCGCCGCTAGTCGTGACCGCTTTTTCACTCTTTCCTTGTAGATTCTCTTACGTTGTTTTCGTTTCCTTGAGCTATTTACACCGCTTTCCGCAACATGCTTCTCTTTTCGCGGCATCCTTCTCACAACAGCTAGCGTCTCGACCAAACACTTCTCCTCAAGGTGCACATCCGCAGGAGCTTCCTCAATAGCATTGATGACCGCGACCACCCTCATGTCACTTGGTTGCTTCATCAATTTGGACACATCGAACTTGACCAATTCATTGTTCAATCGGAAGGTCAGCTCGTTTTTCTCCATGTCAACCAACACTCTCGCCGTAGCTAACAATGGTCGTCCCAAGATTATGGGAACTTCGAAGTCCACTTCGCAATCCAAGATCACAAAGTCGGCCGGGAATATAAGCTTACCAATCTGGACCAGCACATCAGACAATATCCCTACGGGTCGCTTTACCGAACGGTCCGCCATCATCACTCTCATGGACGTTGGTTTAGGAGCTCCCAACCCCAATTTGTCATACACTGCTAGCGGCATCAAATTGATACTAGCACCAAGATCACACATAGCTCTTCCGAAGTTGAGCTTCCCGATAGTACATGGAACAGTGAACGCACCTGGATCATCCTTCTTTTCAACTAACGACCTTGAAGAGATAGCGCTGCAGTGATGGAGGTTGTCTTCCGGTTCAAAACTCACCGACCTCTTCTTTGTAATCAAGTCCTTCATGAACTTGGCATAACCGGGCATTTGTTCCAGCGCTTCCACCAATGGTATGTTTATTGAAATCTCTTTCAACATGGTCATGAAGTTCAGGAACTTACCATCGTCAGCTTTCTTTTTCAAACACTGTGGGAACGGAGGTGGTGGTTGAGGCATCATAGTTGGAAGCTTTTCAGCTTCCTTGCGTTTCTCCGCGGGCTTTGGAGTTTCCTCCTCTACCGCCTCTTCATCATCCTCAATATCACCTTGAGCATGAATTACCGGATGTGATTCCGGTAATACTTTTCCGCTTCTTGTGGTGATCGCCATACAGCTTGCATCATTCTTTGGATGAGTGGTGTCGCTCGGCAAAGTACCTGGTTTTCTTGGGTTTAGAGATGCCGAGATGTGACCCACTTGCTGCTCTAGTTGCTTGATCGCGGTTGAGTGTGACTCCACTACCAGACTCAATGTTGATAACTCATTCCGCATTGCCTTTACCCCAGAGTCAGTCGATTCCACCTTAAGCAGCATCTTCGCCATCATGTTCTCAAGTTTGGACATCTCAGCCTCGCTGCCAGTTTTGTCCCGATTGCCAGGTGGTATATACAATCCACCTCTCTCGGTGTTGTTCCTCCAGTTTCCTTGGTCGCGCTCTTTGTAGCCACCTTTCTCATAGTGGTTGTCTCGCCCGAAGTTCCGACCTTGATTTCCCTGGCCATTGGCCTGAAAACCCCCCAAGTAATTTGCCTCCTCAGTCTCCATACCTTGGGAACCCACAACTTGTACCTTCTCTATATTTCCTGACGTCAAGTGCCTTGTCAGGAGATCCAACTGTGTTTTCAGGTGCGCCATGTCTTGGTCGCGCTCCTCCTCTTTCCTACGCTGCTCAGCTGACATACCAACTGTATAGGTGCTAGCTGCAACCTCTGAATCTCGTGTATGCCAGGCCCTGTTGGTCTTGGTGAGCCTGTCCAACGTAGTTGTGGCCTCAACAAAAGAGAGGCCCATGAATGCACCACCTGCTGCGTTGTCCAACGTCGGCTTGGTAGCCGAATTCAGTGCCCTATAGAATGTCTGCATCAAGACGTTGTCAGCCAACTGATAGTTCGGGCATTGTGTCAGTTTCTTCTTGAATCGCAGCCAGGTTTCGTGCAATGCTTCGTGAGGTTGCTGCCTGAAATTACTAATCTCATCCCTCAACTGTATCATCCGAGAGGGAGGAAAGAACCTTTCTAGGAAAGCTCCTCTCAACTCTCCCCACGTTGCGATAGAGTTGGGGGTCAGCTCTGTCAACCACAACGCTGCCTCATCAGACAGAGACAACGAAAACAACCTGAGCCTGATCGCTGTCTGACTCACGCCCGGCAGCTCGAATGATTTGCATATGCCCACGAAGTTCATTAGGTGCTGGTTTGGGTCGTCACCAGCAACGCCACGGAATACTCATCTCAAGTTCAACAATTGATTCATCGTGCTAGTGATGTTGAACTTTGCTCCGGGCGCTAGCGGTGGAAGAATAATGGCGCCTGTAGCACCAACTCCATCTATGTCGAGCTCCTCATCATTCCGTGCGATCTCATCCTGCAGACCACCATCATTCAGATTTTGTTGGGCCTGCAGTTCTGTAGCGATCCTCGCTGCCTCTAGTTATGCGGCCATATTCTGCCTCAATGTTCTAGCAAGTTCGGGGTCGTAAGGTAAAATTTGTTCCACCAAACCTCGGGTACTTGGCATGCGCAACTGTGTACCCTGTCAAAGATAAAAACAACAAATAAACGTAAAACAGGAAATTATGACTAAAAGTCAAATAGACACACCAAACTTAATCAAAAACCGTATTCCCCGGCAACGGCGCCACTTTTTGATAACGCTCAAACTACACCTCAAATTAACGAAGCGTAAGCGATCGTTGTCAAGTAAAGAACCCAACAAAGGTTGGGGTCGAATCCCACAGAGAATATGGTGAAGATTAAATCTTTAGTGAAGTACGTGACTAGTCATCACTTGTTTCCGGTAATTAAAGGGGGGGGGGTTTGTAATCAACGTGAATAAAAGCAACAATTATGTAAGAGAAATAATCAATAGGAGAGAATGAACTAGGGACGTGTTCACCATGGCGTTGTAACAATGTCGATTCTAGGCTTAACCGGGTTCTTTCTATATGTGTGTCACGATGTGATTGCGTCAATTGTATCGTCTAAACGTCTCTCGACCAAGTAAACAAATTTCCTTTTCTATTCTCTCGACCTCGAAAAGATGTGCTTTTTAGCTTTCAATCCTAACATCAAGTAGAGTAATCCAGTTACGGCATTAATCTTTAAGACGAGAGTTTGTAGTCTCGAATCCTTGTCGTTAATCAATTTTTCCCGGTTTTAATCTCTTTACTCAAGCAAATTAAACCTAGGCATGTTCTAATGTTTGCAACTACTAGAAAACGTGACATAAAGTATGATTAACAACATGACAATACATATATCGAACCCAACGCTACCCGGAATCTATATTGCTACGTTTGCCATGGCTCCCACAACCCTAGTTGCGGGAGTTTTAGTTACTCATGCTCGAAGATGAAAAGAAGAAAGTCATGTTCATAAAATAATAAAGAAACAAGATCCTTACAATATATTGAGGACAATCTTCAAGTATCCAAGAACAATAAAAACCAAGAACTCAAGAACAAGATTTAGGAGAAGGAAACCGTGTGTAGCGCGTTTCCTCTCTCAAAACTCGCTCAAAACTCTCCTAAAAATATTTAATAATGTGTGAATAATCTAATGGGTCAATAATAACTAAAATAAACCTAACATAGGGTATTTATAGGAGCCAAAGAAACCAAATCCAAAACGGGCTAGGAATCCCCAAAACGCGGGTCGCCGCCTGAAGCTACTGCCTTAGCGTGACGGTCAGGCTGACGGACCGTCACTGCCTTGATGGACTGTCGCCTGGACCGTCAGCCTTAGGCAGTGGCACTGCCTCCATACGACGGTCTTGGTGATGGACCATCACATGTGTGACGGGCCGTCACTCAGACCGTCACTCTTAGGCAGAATGTTCTTTTTAGCGTATTTTCTTCCGTTTCTGTGTTTGTTTCCATTTCCTACAAATACAACATAAAAACATCAAAAACAACAATGGTTGCTTGAAAACGTACGATTGTTCTTAGTAAAAAGGAGTCGAAAGTGACGTAAAATGGCGTCACATCAGAAAACTCAAGGAAACCAACAGCTGAACCCAGTTCACCTGTTGGAGAAAAGGAGGATGCATCTGTTGAGGGGGAAGCTAAGGGTGAGAGGTCTGGAGCAAGGGAACAGATTTAACATATCCATTCAGCGCCTAATCCTGAGGATGATGACAACACACTGATTGCTAACTTAGTACCATAAAAGGTGAGGTCTCATTTATGCAAGGCCTCAGGCAAAGCTATTAGAATAACAGATGATGAACGTAAAGAAGCTCCTCCTGCTCCTGTAGCTACACCTGTCACTGTGCGAATGACAAGGGCCACCAAGAAAGGTCTATAAGAAAGTATGGTTGCCAAAGATGAAGAGATTGATGATATGATGGCAACCCATGATGAAAAATTGGATGAGCTTCATGACTTATATGGGGTTGAGCATGCACTACTGATGGAAGAAAATGCAAGGCTCAAGGCTGAGCTTGCACAAGCATATTCTACCTTAGCAACTGAGCAATCCACTAATTTTGCAAGCCTAAAGGGCCTTCATGAGCTGCTCAAGAAGGACCCCCTCCTCCCACTACCTAGTCTGCCCACTCTAGTCATCCCAACCTTTCCTTTTGTTCTCACATATATATGTTTTGAGCTTTTAATTTCTATTTATAGTGTACATGCTTTGTGATTAATAATATGTTGGGTTTATGTTCTAATCTCATCTTGTCTCCTATGCACTTGCAAATACCTTGATATAGCTAATTGAGCCCTTACTCTTTGAGTGTTTGCATAGGTGATAGCCTCAGTGTCCATGAGTGTAGAATACCACTTGAATTGGAATGCTGTGTGTTTTCACAGTGTTTTATGATGCCAAAAGGGGGAAGACTGATTGCTGCTTATGTGGTATTTATAACCCGTTGGTCCGACATGTTCCTCTAATGTGTTCTTTTTGTAGTTTGCCTTAAGAAAACTGACATAATACAGGTTGAAATTTGCATACAAGAAGCAAGGGTTTGTTATCATAAAAAAGGGGGAATTTGTTGGGTCGAGGTAGATTTGAAGATTGACAAAGCTGTGGAACACATGCAGGGAACAAGTATCTGTGACTTGTTCCTCTCAAGCAGAATCCAACTAGGATCAGGAGAAGGCAGATGACACGGAGATAGGAGCAAAGGCGTGTGGAGAAAATATGTTATGAGGAGAGTCCAACTTGCATAAAGTTTCATTTTCATAAGGAAGAATCCCACAAGGAAAGAAATCAAGGAGATTGACTAGAAAAGTCCTACAAGGATAAAAATTCCCAATTATGGAAGGAAATCAACCAAAAACAAGGAGTGGACTCTCAACTAAATACAAGAGAAGTTTTACAAAAAACTTCACGCACTCATAAAGAGAGCTACAAGCAGAACACAATCAGATTGAGTGAGTTCATATTTGAAAAGAGTTCTGAGTGAAGATCTAAGTGCACCCAATACAAGAAACCAGATTGAAGAATGTGTTCCTTAAAGTCTATGCTTTACTGTTCTTGTGTCAAGTTAATTGTATTATTTTTTATCGAGTTGTAATCGTTAATTCTTAGTGACAGTGAGCTATAAACTGGCATAGGCGTTAGTCTTCAAGTTGGGATAACTTGAGGATGTGGGCACATACACCTAGGGAGGTTTGTGTGGTGTTTTAAGAATTAGAGTTTATAATTTCTTAGGTTACAGAGTTTGTAATCTTGTGTTGAGGCTCATTATTTTAGTGGAGTTGGGTTAAATCCTACAGAGGTGTAGGTCATGATTTTTACCCTTTGTGAACCGGGGTTTTTCACGTATAACATCGTGTGTTCTATTTACTGCTTTATATTTAAGTATTTGACAAAGGAACAGATCGCATAACCTGTTCCTTAGGCAAATTAGGGGGTCAACATTCTAACAGACATGCTGCCATTTACTCCTTCACGTGATTTTGGTACTCGATCTTAACCTTCTCGCTTGATCCTCAATTCACGGTTCACTTGAATCGGGATTCCAAGTCATGTTAAATTTAAATTAGATGAATTTGATAGGACTCTAGCTGAAGAAAATTATGCTATTTAAATTTCTATTCAGTTAACTCACTATTTACTAATATCTATTTTGAGCTAGTTGTTACTTACTCCTACATGTTGTACCCACTCTACCTCAAATGCCAGTCATAGACAGAGTATTCTGACAGGTTTCGATGGGATCTCGTATATACTCAACATGTAAGTTGATGCAGATTGCAGAAGGTTCATTTACATATTATCATACCTATCATCCTTATAATTCTTATATTTCAATACGTGTGCATCCTCTGCAAAACGTGCATCTCATCTTTGTCATTTTGAAGTAACCTTAAAAAATGTTACTCCCTCTGTGTTGTTTTATGTGACACCTTTTTGTTTTCCAGATTAAAGTTGTGTAAAGTTTAACCAATATTTTCATATCTATATTTCCATCATATTGACATGATTGCAACATATAGTTTTCGAATATATAGATTTTGATTTTAAAATATGGAGTTGATCTAACACAATTTAGCTTCAAAAATTTGTCAAATTGAATCTCAAGAAAAAAATAGTACTACATAATTTCACTACTCTTTCTTGTAAATGCTAGCTCCAGAAATCTATTTGATTGACTTCTTTCCATTTTCTTTAAATATTGAAGTGGAAAACGTTCTTTTTCAGTAACTAGTGTTGAGCGATTCTGTGGCGAGCCTACAGACACCAATTTTTTTTGCCTTGCACGACGTCTTATTTTATTCGTGAAAGAAAAGAATGCGCACACTTTATACTCTTCTACTGTTCCTTCTTACTTTTGGCTGCCTTCTAGATTCCCCCTAAGAAAGAAGTAGTATTCTAAGATCATCAGTACATTTTGATTGGCTGTCTCTGTATTGGATAAGACTTTGAAGGGGTGATAAGTTAGTAATCTACCAACTTATTGAGCCTTTATTTATGAATTATTGTCATGTTTTGATGAGAATTAGAGATACTTATTGCCTTTATTGATGAAAATGCAGGAACTTTTGATCAAAAATAGAAAACAAAGGAATTGAACCCAAAGAGCTCAAAAAGAGTTAAAGTGTGAACGTGATCGAAAATGAGGAAGAATCTGATGAGAGGTGCGACCGACATGCGAGCCGCACAATGTGGCATGCGGTCTGCACCTCCCTTCGCACCTCACCACAAGATCAACTGACATCACTGGTTGGCAGAAAAAGGGACATGCAAAGCGCATAACTGGTGGTGCAATCACACGTCGCGTCGCACCACCCCTGAAGGGTATTTTTGTCCTAAGCCAAGTGATGTTTTGGGAAGCTTCTAAAACCCATTTTGGGTTGTATACCAGATATAGATTTGAGTATTGAGTTTTTCCCAAGGAAGATATTGAGAGTACTCTTCTCTCTTCATCTTCTATACTTAGAATTCACCATTTTTGTATAAAATTGAGCTTGGATTTGGATTTTGGCTTGAATATGAATGGAAGTATGAGTTACCCAAGTGGTATATCTTCTTATTTTCTTAGTATGAGCATCTAATTTTCTTGTGTAGGGGTATGTTCATGATGGGTATTTGAATTTGAGTGTGGGTCTTATTTAATTGTGCTTATAATTGATGAAGTGATATTTATCTATTGAATTCTTCAAGGTTTAATCATAAAATTGATGGTTGCAAACATTAATTGAGTTTTCTTAATTGTGTTCATGCTTGAAAGAGGGGTTCATAATTCGGATAGGAATTCAATAGTGAGAATTTGAGATTTCCACCTTATATTGAGGCTAGAAATAGCTTAATAGACAGAAATTCTCATCTAAGAATCTAAGCTAGAAATAGTGTGATTCCCCCAAGCAATTGAATTGGTTGGTTTATGTTAAAACTATGGTGCTTGAGCAAAGACCATAGGATATATATTTGGAGGATCGAGATATTACCAAATATGACTAAAACTAATTCTACCCGTATCATTAATCAAGAATTTGCATAATTAATCAAGTACCCTAATCCTTTATAGAATCCCATTGGAAGCATACCCTTAGTCTTCTTCTCATTGATTACAAATATCGTATTTACATTACGCTTTTGTGTTGAAATCGAAGTTGCTACGTAAATTTTCCTTTCCAATTCCCTCAATCTTTACTTTTAAGTTGTTTGAGAATTTACTCTTTTAGTGATTATTTCTCAACAATCTCTTAGAGAATCATTACTCCACTCTCCATGAATTTGACCCCGACCATCCGTTGGGTTACTTTTGTTTCGCTTGACAATCGCTACCAGCTCCTTCAGGAGCATGCTTTTGAGCTTCATAACAAATGGCACCGTTACCGGGGAGTGGTTTTTGAATCGCTAATTAATTGTCATTTGAATTCACTTTGTTGAGTGTTTGTTCATTTTTACCTTTTTGTTGTTTGTGATTGTTTGGACAAGGTGCCCATGAGTGAAGTAGGTGACCAAGAAAGCATTGATGGATATATGGATGTGAACCATGAACCCATAGTCCATGGTGGTGTAGGTGCAATCCGCCTATTCCCCATTATTGGAAACACCATATGTCATGTAACGAGCATTATGCTCCACTTGATCCAGATGAAGGGACTTTTCAGAGGGTTGGCGCATGAGGATGCCAATTGACATATTTGGAACTTTATTGAGATATGTCAGCCCTTCAACGTCAACCATATTTTGCAAGAGTCCATCCAACTCCAATTATTCCCCTTCTCCCTTATGAGGGAAGCAATGACTTGGCTTGAAGAGCTCCCAGAGGGCTATATTACTTCATGGAACGAATTGGTTGAGGCATCTTTGGTGCGATTCTTCCCTCCGTCAGATGATGCAATTGAGGGATGATATTACTAACTTTTGCCAACTCCCAGATGAGCCATTGCATGAAACATGGATAAGGTTAAAAAAGAAGCTCTTATTGTGTCCGAATCATGGTTTGCCTAACAATGTACTACTTTAAAGCTTCTATCGAGCCTTGGACTCGATGAATAAATATGTGGCAAATAACCTCACGGGCGGAATATTTATGGACCAACAATATTGTATTGCCTCGGCTATTCTCGAGTGCATGACAAAGATAAATTATGCATGGCATACTAGAGAGGCTGATGTTTCCTCGGGGGTGACTTCATCCATTATGACGAGTGAAAGAGGCAAAAAGAAGAGGAGAGAGATGAAATAATGGCCAAGATATTGACGCAAATTGATCTATTGACTAAACATATAATGAGGGCTGGAAATAAAAATGTGAATACTGTGGGACTTACATTTCTAGAGCTCATGAGGAAGGTGTGTATTCCCCTATGGATGAGGAGGCATGTTATCTTACGGCGGGTTCTCAACCTGGATACCAATGTACCAACCAAGGTCCTTGGCATCCGAGAGACGAGAACCAAGGTTGGAATAGGGACAAAGGAAATCAGTGGAGATATAGGAAGTCAGGTAGAGACCATGAAGGTCTATGGCATGATCGTGAAAGAGACGATGATAGTTATAATCACTGTAGTACCAACCCTTATGTGCCTCCACCAAAGGCCGATGTGTCTCCCTACTGACCAACAATGAGTAACCCCAGATATTCTAAGATTGAGGACATGTTGTCTCAAGTCTTGAAAAGAGTTGAATTAACTGATAGTGGGGTAAAAGAATTAAAAAGGGAGGTGTCCATTCTTCACCAAATGCTGAGCTCTCATCCATAATCTATCAAACACATAGAAGCCCAAATGACTCACCTCTCCTCACAAATGAACCCACGTATGAAAGGTACCCTTCCAAGTGACACACTTGCGAACCCAAAGAATGATGGCCATATAATGGAAATAGTCACTCGGAGTGGAAGGATGCTTAGTGGGGTAAAGAAGATAAATACTGAGGTTATTGTAGAGCATGAGGACAAGACACAAGAGTATGTCATGGTTGAGAATGAATTTGATGAGAATCCGAATATTGGGGTAAAACCTAGTGCACCCAATGTGATTGAAAATGATGAAGATCCACATGAAGAGAAGGATAAGACCGAGTCTCCCTCTCAAATTGTTATTGATATTAAAGAGGATGATCCAAGCATTCCACAACCATTGCCAAAGAGACCCCCTCCATACCCTCAGAGGTTGACCAAGAAAAAGGAAGATGCTCAATTCAATTTTTTTTCCGACATGTTCAGCAATCTAGCCATTAATATTCTTTTGGTTGATGCTCTTACACAAATGGCGGGGCATGCAAAGTTTATGAAAGAGCTGTTGAAAATAAAGCGAGTGGTCATAGTGGGGATGGTAGAAGTGTCCCACAGTTATAGTGCAGTGATGACAAGCAACATTTCCCCCAAATGGGAAGATCCGGGATCCTTCACTCTCTCGTGTACTATCAGAGTGTTTTCGTTTTGAAAGGCACTATGTGATCTCGGGGCAAGTATAAACTTGATACCCCCTGTGATTTCAAAAAGTTAGGCTTAGGTACTCCTAGGACTACACTGATGAGATTGTTAATGGCCGATCATTCAATTAAACTCCCGGTGGGGATATTATTCGATATGTTAGTCAAGGTGGACAAGTTCATCCTACCAGCCATCTTTGTGGTTTTGGATTATGATGTTGACCTGGAGGTACCCATCATTTTGGGACAACCACTATTGGCAACTGAGAGAGCTTTGGTTGATGTGGAGATCGGAGAGCTCAAGTTTCGTGTTGGGAGCAAGGAAGTTACATTTAATGTATACCAACCCACCAAACCATCGAACGAATTTAGAGTTGTTTCTGTGATCAATACTCAGGGCAATTTAGTTGAAACCCATGGTGAGTTTGTGTAACACCCCAAAAGTCCTAAGCTAAACCTTTTCCACGAGTTTAATGATCATTTCCCTATTGTGGTAAGTGCTTTGGATGCAAATCATATTCATAAGAAACTCCTATCTTCAAGTTAAGTTGAAAACACCCCAACTAAATGAGTTTTCATATAAGACTAAACTAGGGTCAACTTGAAATGACACTTTATCCTAGATTATAAATAGTTAGTGTCCTAGTATCCACCAAATTAATGATTTTTGAGTCTTCTTTCCAATGCCACCAACCGCGCATTAATCTGAGTCCGTAATAAGAAGTTATGGGTATTTTACTGCAGCACTGTCAGTTTCGATGGACAGGATGACGACCCGTGAAATGGAACCACGGTCCGTACTATGACTCGTGAAAACAGACCTAAAACTTAGAATTTTCATCATCAAAAATACTGGTTGGTCCATGACCCATAGACGAAAACCACAGTCCATAAAGTGACCCATGGTTTGTCAAATTTCAGGTTTTCTTCCCTATTTTCCATGAGTGACTTGACGGGTCATCATTTCAAACAATAGTCCATCCTGTAACCCATGTAATCACCTTCAGAGAGGTACCAAGACCTCTGAATTCCATGAGTGGGTTGACGGGTCTTCAACCCATTCCTCGATGAGTCAACCCATCAGTAGAACCTCCGATTTTAGTTTTTCTAATTCATTCATTGGGGGTAAATTAGTCTTTCCCCCACTTTTTAACTCCTATACTAAGTCATTTTAGGCCTATTCAAAGGGTATTTATTCATACTAAGTTAGATTTCTCCTCATTCTTTCAATCTAACCTCAAGAAGAAAGAAAAAGGATTCTTCTCTCAAGCTCCAAGGCCTAGGGTTCCTTCTCCAATCCTCCATCCTCAAGTCCCAAGTAAAGAAAGCTTCAAGTTCAGGTATGTGGGTATTCAATAAGGGATTCCTTTTACCCTTATGCCCAAAAACTATGATTTTGCTTTGAATTTATGAAACTATGAAATTAGGGTTCTTACCCAATTTATGAAATTGCTCTGAAATCAGTTACTAACATCAATTAATGGTTTCTATTCCTTTACCCATGATTTATATGAGATTTCTTAACTATTTTCAAAAGCCCATGCATTGAGAATGAATTCTAGCATGATTTCACCCAATTGTATGTTTTCAAGTAAAATTAGCATACATGACTTCAAGTATTTATGAAATTGCATGCCTAATTCTCCAAGCTATGAATTTTAGAAAAAGAGTATATTTTGAAATATGGAGCTAAGCTTTTAAGACTTATGATTTATGAATGGCATGATATCATATATGTCCATATCCTTTTCGAACAGATTTGACATCAGATAAGTCCATGAGTTATGATCAGTTTGGCATCAGATATGCCCCAGTGTATATATGAGCTATAGTATATTTTTAGGAGTAGTATTTAGCAGCGAGTTGGATGGGATGAGAGTAACCTAAGTCCCAGAACTACGTACCCCTTGTGTTTATAGATGGATTCCCCCGAGAAAAGTTAGAATGGCAGTTCCTATCCCTTGGCGGTACCAAATAAATGACTACTTGAAATAGGTTCATTTAGCCCCTCAGTTGGGCATCAGAAGTTGTGATTACGCTAGTCATGCTTCTATACTCTGGTAAGGTATATTGGATCCTCTCGATGGGGCGTATACATCAAATTCTATGTAGCTCACATGGTCTATATCAGTTATAAGAATCTCTCATAGAAATGGTTTTAAGATTTTAAATGTATTTGACTCTTTGCTTTCAGATTTCAGACTTTCTATTATTACTTATGATTATAAGTATGTTTTCAGCTTATGTTATTGCATTGAGTCATTACATTACAGATTTTAATATCATTACATGACTTCAGTTTTAGTTATGCTTTAAACATGTTTTACCATGAAATATGCATCATTTCAGTTTTAAGCACACTTTCACGCATATTTTATCATGATATACGCATATCTCACATACTCAGTACATTTCATAGTAGTGACTGCATACCTCTTTGTGCTGCATCCTATCATGATGTAGATGTAGTAGCTCGCTCCCAGATTCATGGCTAGTATATCAGCCGCATATCTAGCCAACGTGGTTAGTCCTCCTCATTCGAGGACTTGGAGTTTAGCTTCATTTCAATATTTTAGTTTGTTTATTCAGTTTTCAGTATTTAGAGTTAGCTGGGGGCATGTCCCAGTAGCTCGTCAATAGTAGAGGCTTTCAGACATAGAGTCAGATATTCAACTGTATTCAGATTGTCCTTCTTAGACTTTTATTTATATAACAGATTAAGTTGCTCATTACCTTAGTTAAGCTTCTTCCCTTATGTTTATGTTCTATTTGTAAGTCATGCTAATGTAAAAGGGTTAGCTTGAGACCACTTGTGATCTATGGTCTCATGTTACGTCTAGGGGGTAGGCTTGGGGCGTGACAAACTTGGTATCAGAGCTAGGTTCCAGAGTCCTAGGTTGTCTGAAATCCACAACAAGTAGAGTCTCTTTTATAGGTGTGAAGTGCGCCATACTTATGAGGGGAGGCTATGAGATGTTTTAGGAAAAAAATCACTTCTTTCATGTTCAATATCGTGCGATAGAGTTTAACTCTATTTATCCTTCTAAATTGTTCCTTATGCATTTTAGATAATGCCTCCACAAAGAAACCCCACGAGGAATGCTAATCCTCATATTCCAGATCATGAGGTTACTAATGTGGAATTTCGTGAAGCCACTAAGCCATGACAACTCAGTTGAATGAGAAAGAGAAACTGAAGAAGAGAAAGAGGAAGAACAAGAGAAGCAGAAACCTGGACCCGTGGCTCTAGTTATCAGAAAACTGGTTGTAGGAACTGGTCATTTTTTCAGCAGAAGTCATTGGGACCAACCCTGTCTTCAGTTAGCACACCTGCACTTGATTTTTAGTCTTGTCATAGTAGGGCTCAGAGGACCTTGAGGTACCCATGTTGTAGTAGTTTCGGTCAGTTCTATCTAGGTGAGTGCCTTGCTAGCAAAGAGGGGTGTTTTGGATGTGGTCAGTTAGGCCATAGGATCAGGGTTTGTCCCTCAGCTAAGCAGGGCAACAATGGTGGTCAGCTCCTAAATCAATTCCTTTCATTGCCTAGCCAGCCGGGTCAGAGTATTCCTCCAGAAGCCAAATTAGGTATGTCAGTAGATTTCTTCCTTTATGCATCCATAGTCCCTAGACCCCTATTCTTGTATGGTTATGAGTTGTCTTGGCTTAGAACAAAGTAGTGATAGATGAGTATAGTATCATGATATGTAGTAGAAAGAGAGAGCTATGGGGATTAGAACCATGTAAGCTCGACATGTCATTGATAGGGATGGGTTAGAAGTTAATGAATGTGATATGTACAACCCCTATATGAGGTAGAAAAGTTAAGGCCTAGACTTTGATATAAGGGAGAGCCTTAGACTATAAAAGGGAGTGGATATTCATACTAGATTCTAGAGTAGTTCTGTTTAGAGATTGGCAAGAAGTCCACATACTTAGAAAGATAGAATGAATCTAAGGAGGATATAGTGGGATGCAGAATCAGTCAGATTTTGGAGGCTAGGAAGTGATGCTAGTGAGTGTTAGAACAAAGTTAGGAAGGGGATGCAAAGGCTTATTTCCATCCTAGAACCTTAAGTATACATCCCTCATTACAACACCCCATTCATGTCTTGTATTCCAGTGCCATGATCTTAATTCAAACCCATAGCCTTCATGCAGATTCATGCCCTTACTCAGTTCCTAGAACAAACAGAAATTACTCCAGATAACGATTCTAATCTTACTCTATGATTCTATGAATTCCAACTTTACGCCATGATACTTGTTATATATGTAAAGTCATATCTCACACTATGCTCAGCTCTATATACTCAGTCTTCTAACATGCCTTAATGGCTAATGAAATCATGCTACATTATGTATACGCTCTACCAGAATTTTTGAATAATTTATGCTTGTGATTTCCTTACTCTAACCTTACTTGGTATGCCCAGGATGTGAGACACTCATGCCCTTTCACTTGACTTATCAAACCCCACCTTGAGTGGCTAGATCAAGCTAAGTGTAAGTCAAGACCAATCAGTATTCCTTCATTTGTGATGCTCATGCTCCCACTCTATTCTCTTAGTGATCTTGGCTTGTGTTGTCATAGTTGTTAGTGGAGGAAGCTAAGTAGTAGCCTAGATGGAAAGTAGTAGGTTGTAAGCATGGATGAAAAGTGAGGTGAGGATCATTCATGTGATATAGTTAGATGAGAAATTTTGGTATATCTCTTTATAGAAGTTCTTCAAGTCATAGCTCCTAGATATTCTAGGGAAGAGAGGAGAAGTCTTGGATAGTATGAGCTACAACCATAAGGTGATCATAGTGATAGGCTTAAATGTCATGATGAAATACATATGGGCCTTTGATTTGTACGCCTAGTGACCCATTGATTAGAGTTCAAGTTTAGATGATTTTTGTGATAAGAAAGAATACTATTCTTGGGAGGTAACTCTAGATGTAAGAGATTTAGTCGAGATAGGTTTGAACATGGAGAAAGAAGGTAGTTAGACTCAGACCTTAGTATCTATATGTGCGTTGGTGAGAATTTTAGTTGCAAATGGTAAGTATGGTATTTAGAAGAGAATAGTTTTCCCATATAGCTACTCCTCTCAGTTTTATGTCCCTTTCAGCTAACTATAATTTCTAAGAATGCGTTCGTTCTTCATGAGTTTCAGCTAAGTCCCTACTCTCACTCCAAACCAGTTATCATGTTAGATATTCAGTTTCATGTCCTATCGGTGTTCTTATGCTCTCAGTATGCATATAGGTCTCACAAATTCACCTCAGTTCATATTTCAGTCAGAAATCAGTTACCATGTCAGTACTCAAGCTTTTAGAACTCAGTTGGTGGGATTGCAGCTCTTTCCCTGCCACCTCAGCCTAGTTAGTCTTTATTCGAGGATGAATGATCCCAAGGGGAGATATTGTAACACCCTAAAAATCCTAAGCTAATACCCTAACCTTTTCCATGAGTGTAATGATCATTTCCCTAGTGTGATAAGTGCTTTGGATGCAAATCACGTTCATAAGAAATTCCTATCATCAAGTTAAGTTGAAAACACCCCAACCAAATAATTTTTCATGTAAGACTAAACTAGGTCAACTTCAAATGAACCTTTCTCCTAGAATATAAAGAGTTAGGTGGCCAATACCTATCAAATTAAAGGTTTTTGAGTCTTTTTTCCAACTCCACCAACCGCGCATTCATCTGAGTTCAAAGTAAAACATTATGGGTATTTTACTGCAGCACTATCAGTTTTCACGGATAGGATGATGACCAGTGAAACAGAACCACGGTCCGTACTGTGACTCGTGATAACAGACATGAAACGTAGAATTTCATCATCAAAAATACTGGTTGGTCTACAACCCATAGACCAAAACCACAGTCCGTAGAGTGACCCATGGTTTGTCAAATTTTAGCTTTTCTTCCCTAGTTTCCAC
The DNA here is from genome assembly GCA_003996215.1 of Jaltomata sinuosa. Classification (NCBI taxonomy): domain Eukaryota; kingdom Viridiplantae; phylum Streptophyta; class Magnoliopsida; order Solanales; family Solanaceae; genus Jaltomata; species Jaltomata sinuosa. Next base: position 465,753 of record QJPP01007571.1, on the reverse strand, counting down.
CAGTTACTTGACAGGCTGTTATTTCGAATGACGGTCCATCCTGTAACCCATGGAATCACCTTCAGAGTGGTACCAAGACCTCTGAATTCCACGAGTGGATTGATAACCCGTCAACCCATTCCACAACCAGTCAACCCATCAGTAGAACCTCCGATTTACGTTTTTCAAATTCATTTATTGAGGGTAAATTAGTCTTTTTCTTCACTTTTTAACTCCTATACTAAGTCATTTTAGGCCTATTCAAAGGGTATTATTCATACTAAGTTAGATTTCTCCTCATTCTTTCAATCTAACCTCAAGAAGAAAGAAAAGGGATTCTTTTCTCAAGCTTCAAGGCCTAGGGTTCTGTAACACCTAAAATTCAGACCAACATTTAAAACCCAGAACTCAGAAAAACTCAGCAAAATCTCATCTTTCAGTCAAACCCCACGGGCTGACCCACGGGTATCATGGACACGATGGCCCATCGAGGTCCTTGTGGGAAGATCCCAGAGGCTCTGTCAGCCAACTCAAGCAAAACGGGGGTCCATATGGGCGTCGGAGGTCTAACGGGCCGTAGGGCAACCCGTGGAAAATTACCAGTGCCCCATCCCAAGCCTCCTCAGCCCCGATGAGCCATCACCATGGCCATCATGGATATGATGGGCCATGGGATCCATCGTGGGGACTATCCAGAAGGCCAGCCCAGTCTGCCCTATTCCGACGCCCTAGTCGATGGGCCATCTCAGGTTCGATGCCCATCGGGTGGCCTATCCGACGAAAGATTTTCTGCAATTTCTATTTTAAGTTAGGGGCATTCTAGTCTTTTCTCAATTCTTTTAACTCTGATCCTAAGTTATTTTGGGAGTAATTAATGGGTTTTTAAGCTTTTCTCCTCATAAATCCTAAACTACTATGACACTTAGCAAATTCTATCAGAAAAGAAGCATTTCTTCTCAAGAACAAGCAAAGAGGGTTTTCTTCAAGTTCATCCCCAAATCCAAAGGTTCAACGGTAGAATATTTTTTTAGGTATATGGGATTTCATCAGTGGGTTCCTTTCACCCATTGAGTCCCTAGATTCAGTCCAGTTCTTCAGTTAACAATCAGTTCTCCAGACCTAGGATTCCTAAACCTTATGAAATCATTGAAATTTAGATCCTATTGCTTGTATGATATTATTACATATTTTCTTGGGAACCTAGGATTAGTCATATGTACAGAATTCAGTAATCCTAGCATGTGTTAATTCCAGTACTCATAATTCATACTTGCTAGGTAGATGATTCAGTCAGTCATGCTTCAGAATTAGAATGCTATCAGTTTCAGTATTGTTATTGCATTCTCAAATAATTATCAGTATTTGAGCTATCCAGCACTTCAGTTTGCATTTATTTCTTATACTTTCAATTGGGAGTAGTCTTAGTACCGAGTGGACGAAGGGATGAATGATCACCCCTCAGTTTAGGCTGAGACCTTTAGTAGTATTCCCTGAGTCCCAGAACTACGACTCTACCAAAGGTTCAGAAAGGGGTCACCTGTCAGTTTAGGCATGACACCCTTGTCCCTTGTGGACATGAGTTTAGTGGATCCACATTAGATTAGTTTGTTCCTTTGGCAAGGTATGAACACCCTTCCATCAAGGGTTACAGGTTGGCCCCATAGGTAGCTCATCTTGGGGAATGTCGATTAATAGTAGCTCCCATAGTCAGACTCAGCATTGCATTGACCATGTATTCAGTTCAGATAAGCATGTTATGATATTCATGTTCAACTACTTGGTCATTACATACATTCTTTAGTTCATATTTCAGTGTACACTACTATATCAGTATCTATGTTTTTCAGCTTTAGTTATATCCTGCATGCTCAGTACATCCGAAGTACTGACGCATACTTTTGTGCTATATCATTTTATGATGTAGGTTCAGGCGCTCAGTATCCAGACCGCGCTTAGCTCAATTTCTAGTCCTTACTCAACAACTCAGTGGTGAGTCCTCATAGATTTGAGGATGATAGTTAGATTTGATTATTTCAGTATTTCTAATTCAGTTTCAGACTTTTAGAGTTAGCTGGGGGCTTGTCCCAGCAACTCACTTCAGTTAGAGGCTTTCAGACATAGACTAGAATCAACTTGAGTATTTCAGTTATTTTCAGACTTATCATATTTTCAGACATGCTTGAATTCTTTTCCAGTTTCCATGTATTTTAAGTCAGTTTAATTTTCTGCACAGTAAATTTTATCAGAATTACCTAGACATGCTAGACCATGGGTTAGCTCGGGGTCACTTGTGACATTAAGCACCGTGTTACATCCAAGGGTAGTCTCGGGGCATGACAAACTTTGTATCAGAGCATCAGGTTTAGGTGTCCTAAGGTGTCTAAAAGTCACTTCGAGTAGAGTCTTTTCATGGGTGTGAAGCGCGCCACCCTTATGGGGGAGAAGCTATGAGATGTCATTAGGAGAAAACATTAGTTCATTCTTTTCCAGATCATGATATAGAGTATGAACTCTATTTAATCTCATTCTAACTCGTGCTCTACACATTTCAGTGGAAAATGCCTCAAAGAAGAGCCAACGCAAGGAATCAGTCAACACTAGCAGCTCCAGCAGACCCTCTGAATGAGCAAGTTACCCATGCTGAATTTAGGGTTACTTTTCAGGTTCTTGATTAGGCCATGAACGCTCAGGTCAATCTGCAGGCTGTGGCACTACCTCCACCTCAGCCCAACACTATTGCAGCGAGGATCCGAGACTTCACTTAGATGAACCCTCTGAAATTTCACGGGTCCAAGTTGAAAGAGGATCCACAAGAGTTCCTTGATGAGATTTAGAAGGTGACAAATATTATGGGTGTCACTCTGGTCGAGAGTGCGGACTTAGCCGCTTACTAGTTGAAAGGCGTGGCTTATACTTGGTATCAGCAATGGAAGGAATCCCCTTGTGCTAATGTAGGTCCGGTGACTTGGAACCACTTCAAGACTGAATCTCTGGATTATTTTTTCCTAATTGAACTCAGGGAAGCCAAGGTACAAGAGTTCATCAATCTGAAGCAGAATGATATAAGTGTGCAGGAGTATGCACTCAAGTTTACTCAGCCGTCTAAGTATGCTCCAACAATGATAGCTAACTCCAGAGCCCGCATGAGTAAGTTTGTGTCGGGAGTATCAAATGATATGGTTAAGGAGTGCAAGACTTCTATGCTGGTAAATGAGATGGATATCTCCAAGTTGGCTACTTATGCTTAGGAAATCGAAGAGAATAAGATCAAAGAGAGGGGATGAGATAATAAGAGAGCTAGAACAAGCGACTTTAGTTACTCTCAGCAGAGCTCAGAGGGTGGTAATCGCTCTCATTTGCACCAGAAATTTTCATATCCAGCCCTATCTTCTACTAGTGCTCCAGTGCCTAAGTTCATGCAGGCCCGACGGGATAGGGCGCCAGGCTCTAAGTCCCAAGGTAGTGTCACTGGAGGGTGCACTAATCCAACTTGCAAGAAGTGTGGTAAGAACCACCAAGGTGAGTGTATGGCAGGTAGTAGGAACTATTTTGGGTGTGGCAAGCCAGGCCACAAAATGAAGGATTGCCCAGTAACTTCTCAGCAGGGCAGGAATACTCGCACCCAGAATTAGGCTAGTTCTACCGCAGCTCCAGTAGGTTGCCCTCCCCAGTAGGGTACCTCTTCTAATACAGGTGGGGGTCAGTGCAAAAATAGGTTCTATGCCTTTCAGGCTTGATAGGACCAGGAGGATTCTCCCGATGTGGTCACGGGTATGTTACGAGTTTTTAATACTGATATTAATGCATTGTTAGATCATGAAGCTACACTTTCTTTTGTGACTTATTATATAGCTGTAGACTTTGGTATCAGTCCAAAAGTCCTCCTAGAACCCTTCTAAGTCTCTACTCCAGTTGGTGACCCAGTTACAGCTAGTCAGATATATAGAAATTGCCCTATCACAGTTTCCCAAAAATTCACCTCAGCTGATCTTGTAGAGTTAGATATGATTGATTTTGATATCATTCTAGGAATGGATTGGTTACATTCCTCTTATGCATTAGTCTATTGTAGAACTAGGATAGTTCAGTTTTAGTTTTCAAACAAGCCAGTCTTAGAATGGAAGGGTAATACCTCAGTGCCTATAGGTCGATTCATCTCTTACCTTAAGGCTAGAAAAATAATTTCCAAAGGGTATATCTATTATCTTGTTTGTGTTAAGGATTCAAACTCTGAGAACCCAACTCTTGAGTCAGTCCCTGTAGTGAATAAATTCCCAGAAGTATTCTCAGAAGATCTTCCTGGAGTTCCTCCCAAAAGGGAAATCAACTTTGGAATAGATCTCGTTCCAGCTACTCAGCCTATTTCGATTCCTTCTTACAAAATGGCTTCAGCTGAGCTTACAAAATTAAAGGAACAATTGAAAGACCTTCTAGATAAGGGCTTCATCAGACCCAACATCTCTCCATGGGGTTCTCCAATATTGTTCATGCGTAAGAAAGACAATTCTCTCAGGATGTGCATCGACTACCATCAGTTGAACAAGGTCACAATCAAAAATAAGTATCACATTCCCAGGATTGATGACTTGTTTGACCAACTTCAGGGTGCTAGTTGCTTTTCTAAGATGGACCTAAGATCTGGCTATCATTATCTCAGAGTCAGAAATTGTGACATTTTGAAGACAACCTTTAGAACTCGGTATGGTCACTATGAATTTGTAGTTATGTCATTTGGACTAACAAATGCTCCTGTTGCTTTCTTGGATTTGATGAACAGAGTGTTCAAGCAGTACATAGACTTTTTCATCATTGTCTTCATCGATGATATACTTATATATTCTCGTAGCAAGGAAGAGCATGCAAACCATTTGAGAGTGGTGTTGCAAACTCTCAAAGATCACCAGTTATGCACCAAGTTTAGCAAGTGTGAATTCTGGTTGTAGTCAGTCACTTTCCTTGGTCATGTAGTGTCTAGTGAGGAAATCTGGGTTGATTCTCAGAAGATTAAGGCAGTAAGGAACTGGCCCAGATCTACCTCTCCAACAGACATCAGAAGTTTCTTGGGTTTGGCTGGTCATTACCGGAGGTTTGTTGAGGGATTTTCCTCTATAGCTACCTCATTGACCAAGTTGACTCAGAAAAAAGTTAAGTATCAGTGGTCAGATGAGGGTAAGAAGAGTTTCCTAGAGTTGAAGACCAGGTTGACTACAACTCCCATTCTAACTCTGCCTGAGGGCATGTATGATTTTGTGGTGTATTGTGATGCGTCCAGAGTCAGTTTGGGATGTGTTTTGATGCATCGTGTTAAGGTCATAGCTTATGCATCCAGACAACTTAAGATCCATGAGAAGAATTATCTGACTCATGACCTTGAGCTTGCAGCAATTGTATTTGCCCTAAATATTTAAAGACACTACTTATATGGTGTTCATGAAGATGTGTTCACAAACCATAAGAGCCTCTAGTACGTGTTCACCCAGAAAGAGTTGAATCTTCGTCAGAGAAGAGGGCTTGAGTTCTTGAAAGATTATGATATGAATGTGCTCTACCATCCGGGTAAGGCCAATGTAGTGGCTGATGCCCTTAGCAGACTATCCATGGGTAGTGTGTCACATGTTGAGGAAGAGATGAAGGAATTAGTAAAGGATGTTCATAGGCTTACTCGCTTAGGAGTTTGCCTCATGGATACGGCAGATGGTGGTGTGATAGTCCAGAATGGGTCAGAATCTTCATTGGTAGCCGAAGTGAAAGAGAAACAAGACAATAATCCCATATTGCTTTAGTTGAAGGGTGTAGTTCATCATTAAAGGGTAGAGGTTTTCTCCCAATGGAGAGATGGTGTGCTTTGTTACCAGGGTCATTTATGTGTTCCTAACGTGGGTGAGTTAAGATAGTAGATCCTTACAGAAGCCCATAGTTCCAGATATTCCATTCATCCCAGTGCCACTAAGATGTACCGTGATCTACGGGAAGTCTATTGGTAGAACAACATGAAAAGGGACATTGCATATTTTGTAGCAAAGTGTCCCAACTGTCAGCTGGTAAAAGTAAAACATCAAAAAGAAGGAGGTGTGACTCAAGATATTAGCATTCCAACTTGGAAGTGGGAAGTGATCAACATGGATTTCATTACGGGTTTATGTCGTACTCGCAGATAGCACGACTCTATTTGGGTGATTGTGGACAGAATGACCAAATCAGCCCATTTCCTAGCAGTTAAGACTACAGATTTAGCAGAGGAGTATGCCAGACTCTACATCGGCAAGATAGTCAGGTTTTATGGGGTTCCCTTGTCTATCATCTCAGATAGGGGTTCTCAGTTTGCATCTCACTTTTGAAAGCCATTTCAGAAAGGTCTTGGTACTCAACTAAATCTCAGTACAATATTTCATCCACAAACGAATGGTCAAGCAGCGTACCATTCAGACCTTAGAGGATATGTTGAAAGCTTGCATGATCGATTTCAAAAGAAGCTAGGATGATCACCTGCCCCTCATATAGTTCGCCTATAATAACAACTTTCATTCTAGTATCCAAATGGCCCCATATGAGGCACTTTATGGGCGTAGATGCAGGTCACCGGTTGGTTAGTTCGAAGTAGGTGAAGCATCTTTGACTGGGTTGGATTCGATGCATGAGGCTATGGAGAAAGTTCAGCTTATTAGAGAGAGGCTAAAGACAGCTCAGAGTCGTCAGAGGTCCTATACAGATGTGAAGAGAAGGTACTTAGAGTTTGATATCGATGATTGGGTCTTCCTGAAAGTGTCACCCATGAAGGGTCTGATGAGATTTAACAAGAAAGGGAAGTCCTTACAGAATCTTGAAAAGGATTGGTAATGTGGCTTATGACTTAGATCTGCCAGTAAAATTAGCAGTGGTTCACCTAGTTTTCCATATTTCATTATTGAAGAAGTGTGTTGGTGATCCGACATTGATAATGCCCTTAGAAAGTGTGGATGTGAAGGATAGCCTCACCTATGAGGAGGTTCTAGTTAAAATTCTTGACCGTCAGGTTCGTAGGTTGATAAATAAGGAAGTCGCTTCGATAAAAGTTTTGTGGAGGAACCAGTCTGTTGAGGGAGCTACTTGGGAAGCAGAAGCAGCCATGATGGCCAAGTATCCTCACCTCTTTTCTTCCTACCCAGTTTCAGCGTGAGGTAATAGTTACTCTCCAGTCCCTCAGTTTCCTATTATGCATGTCAGTCTCAGTACCATGTTTTCCAAGCTATTCCAGTATTTTCAGCATGCTTTCATATCCTTAAAACTAGACTCAGCCAGATATCAGCTTCTAGTATACAGTTGGTAGGGATTGCAGCTCTTTCCCTTTAAACTCAGCTTAGTTAGACTTCATTTGAGGACGAATGATCCCAAGAGGGGGATATTGTAACACCACAAAATTCAGACCAGCATTTAAAACCTAGAACTCAGAAAAACTCAGCAAAATCTCATCTATCAGTCAAGATCGATGGGCTGACCCACGAGCGTCGTGGACACGACGTCCTATTCGGGTCCCCGTGGGAAGAGCCTAGAGGCTCTGTCAGCCAACTCCAGCTAGATAGGGGTCACCAAGGGCATTGTAGGTTCGATAATCCGTGGGGTAGCCTATGGAAAACCGCTAGTTCCCCATCCCAAGCCTCCTCAGTCCCTACGGGCTATCACCACGGCCGTCATGCATGCGATGGGCCATGGTTGCCATCGTGGGGACTATCCAGAGGTCCAGCCCAGTCTGCCCTATTCTGAAGCCCTGGTCGATAGGCCATCTCAAGTCCGACGCCCGTCAGGTGGCCCATTCGATGAGGGATTTTCTGTAATTTCTATTTTAAGTTGGTGGCATTTTGGTCTTTTCCCAATTCTTTTAACTCCAATACTAAGTCATTTTGGAAGTAATTAAAGGGTTTTTATGCTTTTCCCCTCATAACTCCCAAACTAATTCGACACTTAGCAAATTCTATCAGAAAAAAAGTGTTTCCTCTCAAGAACAAGCAAAGAGGCTTTTCTTCAAGTTCAGCCCCAAATACAAAGGTTTAATGGTAGAATCTTTTTCCAGGTATGTGGGATTTCATCAGTGGGTTCCTTTCACCCATTGAGTCCCTAGATTCAGTCCAGTTCTTTAATTAACAATTAGTTCTCCAGATCTAGGGTTCCTAAACCTTATGAAATCATTTTAATTCAAATCCTATTACTTGTATGATATTATTACATGTTTTCTTGGGAACTTAGGTTTAGTCATATGTATAGAATTTAGTAATCCTAACATGTATTAATTCCAATACTCATAATTCATACTTTCTAGGCAGATGATTTAGTCAGTCATGCTTCAGAATTAGAATGCTATCAGTTTCAGTATTATTATTGCATTCTCAGATGATTATTAGTAATTGAGCTATCCAGCACTTCAGTTTGCATTTATTTCTTATACATTCAGTTGGGAGTAGGCCTAGTACTGAGTGGATGGAGGAATGAAGGCTCACCCATCAGTTTAAGCTGATACATTTAGTAGCTGTCCCTGAGTCCCAGAACTATGGAGCCACTATAGGTTCAGAAAGGGGTCACCCATCAGTTTAGGCATGACACCCCTGTCCGTTGTGGATATCAGTTTAGTGGATCCACGTCAGATTACTTTGTACCCTTGGGAAGGTACGAACACCCTTCCATCTAGGGTTACATGTTAGCCTCATAACTAGCTCAACTTTGGGTATTTCGGTTATTAGTAGTTCCCACAGTCAGACTCATCATTGCATTGACCATGTATTCAGTTATTTAGTTCAGATAAGCATGTTATGATATTCATGTTCAGTTACTTGGTCATTGCATACATGATTCTTCAAATCATGTTTCAGTATATACTACTGTATCAGTATCCATGTTTTACAACTTTGGATATATCTGGCATGCTCAGTATATCCAAAGCACTGATGCATACTGTAACACCCCGTAAACATATCCATCTATCTAAGTTAAAAACCTCAGAAAAATCCCTATTTCAAAAATGACGGGTCCAAACCACGGACCGTGGTTTGAACCACGATTCGTGGAATGGATCCATGGTTTAGTCCCTGTAAGTTTAACCTCTCATCTGAGAACCATGAGTGGGTTCTATGGACCGTAATTCATTCTACGAGTCATAGTTCCACTTGTGGAACTAGACCTGAGAACTGTTAAAGTGTTCATAGAAACCACGAGTCCAAATGATAACTCGTCATTCAAACGAAGGGTCTGTCCTGTTGACTTGTGGAATATCTTAAGAGGATTTACATTTTCCCAAGTACCCTTCAGGAACTATGAGTCAATTCTACGACTCGTCATTGGAATGGCGAGCCATAGTCTTGAGTCGTGGTTTGACCAAGTCAGCCTAACTCCCTGTGAACAACGACTCCTAATGACGAACCATCATTCTTTCTACGGTTCCGTCCTGTTGACCCATAGAAGTGAAGCTGCAACTTGAAATTTCCAGCCTGAGTTCTACGACTCCAGACGATGACCCGTCATCCAAACCATGACTCATATACTGAGTCCTGGTCACTGAAAGTTGACTATTTTCCAGCTTTTCCCCAATTAATTCCTAGGGGCATTTTGGTTATTTCCAACCATATTATGTATTAAGTGAAGTCGTTTTGACTACTTTTAGAAGGGTTTTCACCTATATTACCCTAAGTCCCTCTTAAGTTCATCATTTTTCAATCAAAGAGGAAAATTGCTCTCAAGCTCAAGTCTCCAAGCTCCAAGTCAAGTCTCCTAATTCTTTTCCAATAAAGTGGGTAATCTTCCACCAAGGTATGTGAGTTTTTAACAATGGGTTCTTTTCACCCTTGTGCCCAAATTCCCCAACTCTTATCTTGAAGTATGAAGTTATGAAATTAGGGTTTTGATCTAAAGTTGGGGAAAGTTTATGAAATCAGTTTCTATGTTTAAATTCATGGTTTACTTTTGACTACTCATGATTTGATTATGCTTCTCTCATTGGTTTTAAAAGCCCAAGCATAAATGTTGATTTCTAGCATGAAACTATGAGTTTACATGTTTTCAAGGGAAAGTTGGCATGATTAGATATCATGGCCTCTATGTATTTATGAAATTGCATGACTAATTCTTTAAGCATGAATTAAGAAAGAAAAATGTATTTTGAATTATGGTCTTGCAAACCTTTAAGATTCATGACTTGTGAATTGCATGACATTAGATATGTCCTTTTTGCTTTTCCAACAGTTTTGGACATCAGATATGTCCCCATGTTTTAAGAAAGTTTGGACATCAGATATGTCCCTATGTTTTAAGAAAGGTTTGGCATCTAGATATGTCCACCTAAGCTAAGTGAATTGCATAGTATCAGATATACCCTTATGCTTTTCAAACAGATTTGGCATCAGATATGCCCAGTGTTATATGAGCTATATGTATGTTTTGGGAGTAGTATTAGCACCGAGTTGGACAGGGTGAGAGTACCCAAAAGGTCCCAGAACTACTTACCCCCGTAGGTCTTAAGTCCCCTCAGTTGGGAATCAATTTTAGTGATCACGCCAAAGTAATGCCTTTATACCCTGGCAAGGTATATTGGGTCCTTTCAATGGGGAGAGTACATTGGATTCCATGTAGCTCACATGGTCTATGTCGGTTAGAGAACCTCCCACATAAAACAGTTTATGCTTTTAAAACATGCATTTGACTCTTATTCAGATTTCAGATTCATTACTTATGATTATGTTTCAGCTTATGTAAAGTATTAGAGTCATTGCACTCAGTTTATCTTTAAAAGCATGATTTAAGTTATTTAAGTATACTTAGCATAGTTTCATCATGTTTATGCATTACTTACATACTTTGTACATTCCATGGTACTAACGCATATTGCGCTGCATCCTTTGATGATACAGATTCAGTCATACCTCCTCAGGTTCGTGGCTAGAGTTCTAGGCCACTCTCCCAGTCAGCTTTGGTGATCCTTCATAACTCGAGGACTAGACCGTATTTCAGTTTTTATGTTTCCTTTACGTATTAGATTATCGAGTTAGTTGGGGTATTGTCCCATCAACTCCTTATGCTAGTTTTTAGAGGCTTTTCAGACATAGATATTTTGGGATGACTATTGAGTTGTACTTCATATTCGACTTTCTTTTATATGATTATGCTTCCTATTTGGATTCTCATACGATACTTCCGCTATGTCTTGTCTTTGTTATGCTTGACAATGCTATGACCAAGGGTTAGCTTGGGATCCTTATGGTCTCGAGTCCCATGTTACATCTAGGGAGTAACCTCGGGGTATGATAAACTTGGTATCATAGCCTCAAGTTCAAGGGTCCTAGGATGTTTGAAAGCCGCATCGAGTAGAGTCTTTTTTCATATATGTAAAGCGCGCCACACATATGAGAGGGAAGCTATGAGATGTCTTAGAAAAACTTCACTTCTTTTATGATCACATCATGCGATAGAGCTTAAGTCTAATATTCTTTTAATCCTTATCTTATGCGTTTCAGATTATGCCTCCTCGATGTGCTATGCCTCCCCGAGCCGCTCGAAATGCTGCTCCTCAAGTTCCGGTTCCTGATGTCACAAAAGATGAGTTTAGAAAATTCTATTCACCTAATAGCTCAGACTTTGGCAAATCAACAGGCTCCTACCCCCGCTCATCTTCAATATGGGGTAGCGGCCCGAGTTTGTGACTTTATTTGTATGAACCCATTGGAGTTTTGGGGTTCGAAAGTGAGTGAGGACCCGCTTAACTTTATTGATAAAGTAAAGAAGATCTTTGAGGTTATGCAAGTAGAGGGTGTTGATTATGTTGAGCTTGCATCCTACCAACTCAAGGATGTGGCTCATATTTGGTTCACGCAATGGAAGGAGGCTAGGGTGAGGGATGCGATCCCTACAACTTGGGAGTGTTTTGAGGGAGATTTCTTGATAGGTTCTTTCCTCGTGAGTTGAGGCATGCGAAAGTGGAGGAATTTGTGAACTTGAGACAAGGTTCAATATCGGTGCAAGAGTATAGTTTAAAGTTCACTCAATTGTCTAGGTATGCTCCCTCCATGGTAGCGGACCTGCATGATCAAATGAGCAAGTTCATCTATGGTGTTTCTGATATAGTGAAGAAGGAGTGTAGGTCTGCCTTGTTGTTGAGTGACATGAACATCTCTCATCTCATGACTCATGCCCATTAGATTAAGGGTGATAAACTTAAGGAGATGGCTAGGGAGAACAAAAGGGGTATATCCAAGGGATCAAGTTTTGTTCATCACAGGTCTGGAGGTATACATCGCTCTTCTTTCCAGAAGAAGTCATCAGGTCCTGTTCATTCTTCTGCTAGTGCTCCTACCCAGGCTCAGAAGCCTCGTCATGATCAGAGTGGTAGGGGATTTGGTTCCTATTCTCTGTCTTAGGGTAGTGTCACTAAGGGATCTTCTTACCCAGCTTGTGTTAAGTGTTGAAACACTCACCCCGGTGAGTGTTTGGATGGTAGAGAGGGTATTTTTTGGTGTGGTCAGACCTAACATTATGTTAGAGATTGCCCTTCAGTTAAGAAGGGACAGAAAGGTGGTAGGACTCAGTCTACCCCAGCAGCTTTAAGTGGTAGACCAGCCCCGCAGGGCGCAACTTCTAGTTTTGGTGGTTAGTGCTAGAACTGTCTTTATGCCATGTCCTCCCACCAGGATCAGAAGATTTCTCCATAAGTGGTTACCGATATGTTGAAAGTCTTCTCTCTTGATGTGTATGCCTTGTTGGATCCCGGTGTATCCTTATCTTTTGTAACCCCTTATCTGGCTTGTAAGTTTGAGATTCATCCTAAATTGCTTTTAGAACCCATTCATGTTTCTACCCCTGTTGGTGAGTCAGTCCTAGCCAAAAAAGTCTATCGAAATTGTCATATCTCAGTCCTTCATAGAGTCACTTCAACATATTTAGTAGAGTTGGAGATGACTGATTTTGATGTCATTCTTGGTATGGATTATTTGTATGCTTGTTATGCCTCAATTGATTGCTGCTGCACTCGTATGGTTAGTTTCAAGTTTCCTAATAAACCTGTCCTAGAATGGAAAGGTAATCCTTTTTCTATGAAAGGTCGTTTCATATCTTATCTTAAAGCTAGGAAGATGATTTCTAAGGGTTATGTCTACAATATAGTTTGGGTTATGGACACGGAGTCCGAGACCCTGACTATTCAGTATGTTCCTATTGTGAATGAATTCCTAGAAGTGTTCCCCAATGATTTGCACGGAGTCCCTCCTGAGCGGGAAATTGACTTTGGGATAGATCTTCTTCCGGATACGAATCCTATCTCTATTCCTCCCTATAGAATGTCCCCCGCGGAACTCAAGGAGTTGAAAGATCAACTGAAAGACTTACTTGATAGGTGTTTCATTAGGCCTAGCATTTCTCCTTGGGGTGCCCCAATTTTGTTTGTTCGGAAGAAGGATGGATCTCTTATAATGTGTATTGATTACCGTCAATTGAACAAGGTCACAATCAAGAATAAGTATCCCATTCCTAGGATCGATGACTTATTCGATCAGCTTCAGGGTGCTATTTTCTTCTCCAAGATTGACCTTAGATCCGGTTATCATCAGCTTCGGGTTCGAGAATATGATATTCCAAAGACAGCCTTCAGGACTCAGTATGGTCATTATGAGTTTGTTGTTATTTCTTTCGGCCTAATGAATGCTCCTGCAGCTTTTATAGATTTAATGAACCATGTGTTCAAATAGTATCTGGATTTGTTCGTTATTGTTTTCATTGATGATATCCTTATCTACTCTCGGAGTGAGGAGGAGCATGCGGATCACTTGAGGGTTGTGTTGCAAACTCTCAAGGATAGATAGTTGTTCACTATGTTTAGCAAGTGCGAGTTTTGGATGCAATCTGTTGCTTTTCTAAGTCATATTATGACTAGTGATGGTATTCGGGTCGACTCTCAAAAGATAGAGGCAGTGAAGAACTGGCCTAGACCCACTTCCCTATACGATATTAGAAGCTTCTTGGGTTTGGTTGGTTACTATAGGAGATTTGTGGAAGGGTTTTCCTCCCTTTCTTCCCCATTGACCCGATTGACTCAGAAAAAGGTTAAGTTTTAGTGGTCCAACTCTTGTGAGAAAAGTTTTCAGGAATTGAAGACTCGATTGACTACAGCTTCAGTATTGGCTCTACCCGAGGGCCTTGATGATTTTGCTGTGTATTGTGATGCCTCCAGAATTGGTTTGGGTTGTATTTTGATGCAATGGGGCAAGGTGATTGCTTATGCCTCGATACAACTTAAGGTGCATGAGAAGAACTACCTACTCATGATCTTGAGCTAGCAGCCGTGGTTTTTGCTTTGAAGATTTGGAGGCACTACTTGTATGGTGTGCATGTGGATGTTTTCACCGATCATAAGAGTCTTCAATATGTGTTCACTCAAAAGGAATTGAATTTACGACAAAGGAGATGGCTTGAGCTCCTTAAGGATTATGATATGAGTGTGCTTTACCATTCGGGTAAGGCCAATGTTGTGGAGGATGCTTTGAGTAGGTTGTCCATGGGAAGTGTAGCTTCTATTGAAGATGGAAAGAAGGAATTGGTTAAAGAAGTTCATAGGCTTGCTCGGTTGGGAGTTCGCCTTATGGACTCGACCGAAGGTGGTGTGATTGTAACTAATGGTGCCAAATCATCCTTGGTGGCTGAGGTGAACGCCAAGTAAGACCAAGATCCCATTTTATTTCAGCTTAAGGGTGCAGTTCGTCAGCAAAGGGTTGAGGTTTTCTCCTAAGGGGGATATAGTGTGCTTCGTTATCAGGGTCGCTTATGTGTTCCAGATATTGATGGGTAGAGATAACATGTTTTGTCCGAGGCTCACAGTTCTAGATACTCCATTCATCCGGGTACCACTAAGATGTACCGTGATCTATGGGAAGTCTTTTTGTGGAATGGTATGAAGAAGGACATAGCCGAGTTTGTGGCTAAGTGTCCCAACTGTCAATAGGTAAAGGTGGAACATCAAAGGCCAGGTGGTATACTTCAGGATATTGACCTTCCCACTTGGAAATGGGAAACAATCAATATGGACTTTATTATGGGTTTGCCTCGTACTCGAAGGCAACATGATTCCATTTGGGTGATTATCGACCGGATGACCAAGTCATCCCATTTCATGGCTATTAAGACTACGAATACATCAGATGATTATTCCAAACTCTACATTCGGGAGATAGTCCGATTGCATGGTGTTTCTTTGTCTATCATTTTGGATAGAGGTCCTCAGTTTACATCTCAGTTTTGGAGGTCGTTTCAGAAAGGTCTTGGTACTAAGGTGAAGCTTAGCACAACTTTTCAGCCTCAGACGGACGGCCAGGACTAGCATACTATTCATACTTTGGAGGATATGTTGAGGGCTTGTGTTATTGACTTCAAAGGAAATTGGGATGATCACTTACCACTTATCGAGTTTGCCTACAACAACAACTTTCACTCTAGCATCCAGATGGCTCCATATGAGGAACTTTATGGATGGAGGTGTAGATCTCCTATTGGTTGGTTCGAGGTTGGTGAGGCAGCCTTGATTGGTCCAGATTCTGTGTATGAGACCATGGAGAAAGTCCAGCTTATTTGGGAAAGGTTGAAGTCCCTCTTAAGTTCATCATTCTTCACTCAAAGAGGAAAATTGCTCTCAAGCTCAAGTCTCCAAGCTCCAAGTCAAGTCTCCTAATTCTTTTCCAATCAAGTGGGCAATCTTTCACCAAGGTATATGAGTTTTTAACAATGGGTTCTTTTCACCCTTGTGCCCAAATTGCCCAACTGTTATCTTGAAGTATGAAGTTATGAAATTAGGGTTTTGATCTAAAGTTGGGGAAAGTTTATGAAATCAGTTTCTATGTCTAAATTCATGGTTTCCTTTTGACTACTCATGATTTGATTATGATTCTCTCATTGGTTTTAAAAGCCCAAGCATAAATGTTGATTTCTAGCATGAAACTATGAATTTACATGTTTTCAAGAGAAAGTTGGCATGATTAGATATCATGGCCTCTATGTATTTATGAGATTGCATGACTAATTCTTTAAGTATGAATTAAGCAAGAAAAGTGTATTTTGAATTATGGTCTTGCAAAGCTTTAAGATTCATGACTTGTGAATTGCATGACATCAGATATGTCCTTTTTGCTTTTCCAACAGGTTTGGACATCAGATATGTCCCCATGTTTTAAGAAAGTTTGGACATCAGATATGTCCCTATGTTTTCAGAAAGGTTTGGCATCTAGATATGTCCACCTAAGCTAAGTGAATTGCATAGTATCAGATATACCCTTATGATTTTCAAACAGATTTGGCATCAGATATGCCCAGTGTTATATGAGCTATATGTATGTCTTGGGAGTAGTATTAGCACCGAGTTGGACAGGGTGAGAGTACCCAAAAGGTCCCAGAACTACGTTCCCCCGTAGGTCTTAAGTCCCCTCTATTGGGCATCAGTTTTAGTGATCACGCCAAAGTAATGCCTTTAAACCCTGGCAAGGGATATTGGGTCCTTTTGATGGGGTGGATACATTAGATTCCATGTAGCTTGAGAACCTCCCACAGTAAACAGTTTTTGCTTTTAAAAGTTGCATTTGACTCTTATTCAGATTTCAGATTCATTACTTATGATTATGTTTCAGCTTATGGAAAGTAATAGAGTCATTGCGCTCAGTTTATCTTTAAAAGCATGATTTCAGTTATTTAAGTATACTTAGAATATTTTCATCATGTTTATGCATTGCTTACATACTTAGTACATTCTATAGTACTAACGCATATTGTGTTGCATCCTTTGATGATGCAAATTCAGGCATACCTCCTCAGGTTCGTGTCTAGTGTTCCAGGTCACTCTCCCAGTCAGCTTTGGTGAGCCCTCATAGCTCGAGGACTAGACCATATTTCAGTTTTTATGTTTCCTTTACGTATTAGATTGTCGAGTTAGTTGGGGTATTGTCCCATCAACTCCTTATGCTAGTTTTTAGAGGCATTTCAGACATAGATGTTGTGGGATGACTATTGAGTTGTACTTCATATTCGACTCTCTTTTATATGATTATGCTTCCTATTTGGATTCTCATACGATGCTTCCGCTATGTCTTGTCTTTGTTATGCTTGAGAATGCTATGAACAAGGGTTATCTTGGGATCCTTGTGGTCCTGAGTACCGTATTAAGTCTAGGGGGTAACCTCGAGGAGTGACACATACTTTTGTTCTACATCATTTTATGATGTAGGTTCAGGCGCTCAATATCCATACCGCGCTTAGCTCGATTTCCAGTCCTTACTGAGTAGCTCAGTGGTGAGTCCTCATAGATTGAATGACGATAGTTAGGATTATTTCACTATTTCTAATTCAGATTCAGACTTTTAGTGTTAGCTGGGGGCTTGTCCCAACAACTCACTTCAGTTAGAGGCTTTTAGACATAGACTAGAATCAACTTGAGTGTTTCAGTTATTTTAAGACTTATCATGTTTTCATACGTATATATATATTTTCATACATGCTTGGATTCTTTTCTAGTTTCCATGTATTTTAAGTCAGTTTAGTTTTCCTAATAGTAAATTTTATCAGAATTACCTAGACATGCCAGACCATGGGTTAGCTCGGGGTCACTTGTGACACTAAGCACCGTGTTACGTCCAGGGGGTAGTTTCGAGGCGTGACAGGTTCCTTCTTCAATCCTCCATCCTCAAGTCCCAAGTTAAGAAAGCTTCAAGTTCAGGTACGTGGGTATTCAATTAGGGATTCCTTTCACCCTTATGCCCAACAACCATGATTTTGCTTTGGATTTATGAAACAATGAAATTAGGGTTCTTACCCAATTTATGAAATTGCTTTGAAATCAGTTACTAGCATCAATTAATGGTTTCTAATCCTTTACCCATGATTTATATGAGATTTCGTAAGTGTTTTCAAAAGCCCATGCATTGAGAATGAATTCTAGCATGATTTCACCCAATTGCATATTTTCAATTAAAATTAGCATACATGACTTCAAGTATTTATGAAATTGCATGCCTAATTCTCCAAGCTATGAATTTTAGAAAAAGAGTATGTTTTGAATTATGGCTATGCTAAGCTTTTAAGACATATAATTTATGAATGGCATTACATCAGATATGTCCATATGCTTTTCAAATAGATTTGACATCAGATATGTCCATGAGTTATGATCAGTTTGGCATCAGATATGCCCCAGTATATATATATGAGAGTATGTTTTGGGAGTAGTATTTAGCACCGAGTTGGATGGGGTGAGAGTACCCTAAGTCCCAAAACTACGTGCCCCCATAGGTTTATTTAGCCCCTCAATTGGGCATCAGAAATTGTGATCACGCCAGTCATGCCTCTATACCCTGGTAAGGTATATTGGGTCCTCTCAATGGGGCGTATACCTCGAATTCCATGTAGCTCACATGGTCTATGTCGGTTATGAGAATCTCCCACATAAATGGTTTCAATCTTTTAAATGTATTTGACTCTTTGCTTTCAAATTTTAGACTTTCTATTATTACTTACGATTATAAGTAGGGAAAATGTCTCAAAACACACATAAACTATGGTCGGAATTGCTGTTACACACTCTAACTTTGCGGAGGTCCTATGACCCCCCAGGACTATTTTATAGTATAATATTTAGGGTATTATCAGCTTAGCTTGACCACTAAATAACTCAAACTAAAGTAAGTGCTTTCATACGCTATCAAAAAGAGGGGTCCATTCTCATTAATGTTAATTTATCTTCCATTAACCCTAGAATTTTCTTAAAACTCTCTAACTTTATCTTCATGATTATTGATCAAATAACACAAATCATTCCAATTTCATGTGATTTTTACTTTCAATCTACTATTTTAAAGTTGCTGCTTATACGTGTGTTCACTTGCATGTCAATCTATGCTAATAATACCCACAATTTTACACTATAAAATAGTTCAGGGGGGTCATAGGACCCCACAAAGTTAGAGTGTGTAACAACAATTTCAGTTATAGTTTAGGTGTGTCTCGAGCTATTTTCCCTTATAAGTATATTTTCAGTTTATGATATTGCATTGAGTCATTAAATTATAGATTTTAATTTCATTGCATGACTTCAGTTTTACTTATGCTTTAAGCATGTTTTACCACGAAATATGCATCATATCAGTTTTAAGCACACTTTCAAGCACATTTTATCATGACATACGCATATCTCATATACTCAGTACATTTTATAGTACTGACCGCATACCTCTTTGTGCTGCATCCTATCATAATGTAGCTTCAGTAGGTTGCTCCTAGATTCGTGGCTAGTAGATTAGCATCACATCCAACCAGTGTGGTTAGTCCTCCTCATTCGAGGACTTGGAGTTTAGCTACATTTCAATATTTTAGTTTGTTTATTCAATTTTTCAGTATTTAGAGTTAGCTGGGGGCTTGTCCCAGCTGCTCGTCAGTAGTAGAGGCTTTCAGACATAGAGTCAGATATTCATTCGTATTAAGATTGTAATTCTTAGACTTTTATTTATATAACAGATTAAGTTGCTCATTACTTTAGTTAAGCTTCCGCACTTATGTTTATGTTCAGTTTGTAAGTCGTGCTAATGCCAAAGGGTTAGCTTGAGACCACTTGTGGTCTCAGGTCTCGTATTACATCTAGTGGGTAGGCTCGAGGCGTGACAATTTGAGATGAAGGAGGTACCCAAATCTATTGTGTTTCCAACTTGGCAAAAAGATAATGCAATGAAAATGTTGAAGCTGCACTTCTGTTGCTTGGGATGGGGTCACGCCAATCAAACTGGTATGCTCCCAAATAATGATTGAAGGTTGAGGTACTATCGTCGAGCCGCGACATAAAATCAAGCACTTCTTGGAAGGCAACCCAGGTGTTTTTATTTAATTTCTTTTACCTTTTTGTTGTTTTTGGTTTGTTTTAGGGATGCACAGAGATGGAAAAGTGACTAAGTGGTTGACTAACTTCGGAAGGCATGTGCGAAAAGCCATGTGGGCTGCACATACTATTTACAGGTCACACCTAGAAATGCACCCCAAACCAATAGACTGGGAAGAAAAAGAAAATTCAGAGGTGAAGTGCGATGGGTGCTGCAATTCACACCTCCCATTATGCGCATCGCACCTCCATCGCATGCTGAACCTGAAAGTTGGGCAAGTTTTAGGCAAAAAACTGACATGTGCAAAGTGATGTGCGAGCCTCATAATAGCATGTGCAAAATGCACATCGCGGTGCACTCAGGTAAGTTTAAATATTTTTGTTGACCATCCATTGACAGACCCGACCCAAAAACTGACCTGCGACTTTTCTTCTTCTTTTCTCTCCTATAAACCATCACCCTCCACCTCAATACTCCCATAACTCACACAAAATCTCTATAACTCTCTCTCAAAACTCTTCCAATCTCCTCACTTTTCCTAGAATCCTCTCACCTCTCAACCGAAGTTTGTCACCACTACTACACCACTAGTTTCCACCGTCTTGTTTTCCAGTCAAAGTTTGGATCACAATTGCTAGCACTTCAAAGCTTTAATTTTTGCTTTTTCCTCCCTCTTCTCTACTTATTATAAGTTTTCCAACATTAAATCCATGTTTTTAAGTAAATTGGAAACACTTTGTCACGCCCCGAGGCTATGCCCTAGATGTAACATGAAACTCAGGACCGCAAGTGCCTCGAGCTAACCCTTGGTCATAGCATAATTCAGGTGTCCATAAGATAACATAGCGGAAACATACATAATGAAGTTAGAAATCCACAAACTAAAATGGAATAAAGTCTACGAAATACCAATCCAAAATACAAACTCATTATGTCCAAAGCTTCTAAATCTGAAATAGGAGTTGATGGGACAAAACCCCAACTAACTCATAAATCCAACAGGAAAGAGTCATAAGAACACTACTCATAACTACGGTCCTCAAATGATGAGGACTCACCAAGATAGTCCGGATAGCTGGCAATGACTAGCCACGTGCCTCCGGAGTAGAACCTAAATCTACATCATAATAGGATGCAGTGCAAAATATGCGTCAGTACTATAGGATGTACTGAATATCTGAGATGTGCGTAAGTGAAATCAAAACATGCTTAAAAACATACTTAAATCCAAAATCATGCATAAAAGAGATATCATGGGAAAATACCATAAGTAAAGCTTAAATCATGAAATAAGATAACTTGATACATAAAACTTTCTTACGGGAGTTTCTCATAACCGACACTAGACCATGTGAGCTACATGGAATCTAACTATATAACCCTAGTTAGCAAAGCTGTCCTGAACCCTGCCAAGGTACGAGCCACCATACCCAACTATATAACCCTAGTTGGCAAAGCTATCCTATGCCCCGCTAAGGCAAGGACACCATAATGACATAGAGTTGTACCACTTTCATAATCCCATTGGGCGATTCATAACCTATGCTGGAAATATAGGTTTTGGACTTGGGTAATCAAACCCTCATCACTCGGTTCTAAATACTACTCCCAAAAACATACATATAGCTCATATATACTTGTGACAAAGCTGATGTCAAATCTGTTTGAAAAGCATAAGGGTATATCTATACCATGCAATTCACATAGCTTAGGTAGACACATCTAGATGGCAAACCTTTCATAAAAACATAGAGAAATATCAAATGTCATATTATTCATGCTTCAAAATCCCTAAACTTAGCATAGCCATAATTCAAAACATACTTTATTTTCTAAAATCATACATGAAGAATTAGGCATGCAATTTCATAATACATAAGGACATGCTATCTAAACATGCCAATTTTCACTTGAAATCATGCAATTTGAAGGTATCATACTTGAAATTACCTTTAATGCATGGGCTTTTGAAATCAATTAATGAACCTCAAATAAAGCATACATAAGTAATGAGAAACCATGAATTGATGCTTTAAAAGTGAACCCATAATTTTTCCCCAAATTGGGTAAGAACCCTAATTCGATAAGTTGATAATTCAAAGTAAAAACATGGATGCTTTGGGCATAAGGGTGGAAGAAATCCCTTATTGAATACCCACATACCTAATTGAAGCAAGCTTGATTCAAGGGTAAAAGAAATGGAGACTTGATCTTGGAGCTTGAGAGAATCCTTTCCTCTTCAGGTAGATGAATGATGAAATAAAGAATAACTTAGACTAATAAGTGTAGAAACCCTACTAAAAGTGGTCAAAACGACCTCGCTTAGGAGTTAAAAGGGTGGATAATTACAAAAATACCCCTAAGATTAAATTTGGAAAAGCTGTAAAAATCTCAGTTTCAGGAATCATGGGTGCAATTCCACGAGTCGTAGACTGAACCAATACTCATGGATTCCGCTTGTGGTTCCTGGCCCAATTGATCAACTGCAAAAGAAGTTCTACGAGTCAACAGGATGGACCGTAGAACAAATTACGGTCTGTAGAACCAATTTGTGATTTTTGAAGAAATAGGCACACCTCAGATCAAGTTCCACGAGTCAACATGATGGTCCATAGTTCAGACTACGGTCCGTAGACCTGATTCATGGTTCCTGAGAAAATAGTCAGCCTTCAGGTCTAATTCCACGAGTGGACAGGATGACCCATAGAATGAACTACAGTTGGTAGAACCCACTAGTGGTTCTCAGACCAGAGTCTAACCCTATAAAAGGCAAACCACGACTCCAATTCACGGCTCGTAGTTCAAACTATAGTCCGTGGTTTGGACCCATAATTCATGGAAGTTAAAAAAATTTCAGAGATTTTAACTTAAACAGCTGAATCGAATTCCGGGGTGATACAATATCTCTCCCTTGGGATCATTCATCCTCGAATGAAGACTAAATAAGGAAAACTGGAGAGAAAACATCCTAATGAAACATAAATCTCAAGGATAACATGAAAACTGAGCTTTTCAACTTAAAACATGATAAAACTAACTTCGGAAAACGTAAGTGCATGCTAGGATCTTAAGGGGAACTGATAGAGTAAGTTTGGAGGGACATAATAAGGAGAAAACTATTACCTCAAGCTGAAAGTGAGTCGGAAGGAAAGAGATGAGACTACTTGGCTTTCATGGTTGCTTCTACTTCCCAAGTAGCTCTCTCAACTAGCTGATTTCTCCAAAGGACCTTTACCGAAGCGACTTCTTTATTTCTCAACCTCTGAATCTGACGATCAAGAATCTCCATCGGAACTTCCTCATAAGTAAGGATATCCTTCATATTCACATCTTCCAAAGGAACAATCAAGTTCGGGTCACCAACACACTTCTTCAACAAAGAAACATGGAAGACCGGATGAACCGCTTCTAAATCTGATGTCAAATCCAACTCATAAGCAACACCACCAACTCTCCTATGAATTTGATAAGGACCTACATAGTGGGGACTAAGCTTTCCCTTCTTACCAAACCTCATCACACCCTTCATGGGTGACACCTTCAAAAATACCCAATCATCAACCTCAAATTCCACCTCTTTTCTCCTCACATCTGCATATGATTTTTGTTGACTCTGAGCGGTCTTCAACCTTTCCCTAATAAGTTGAACCTTCTCCATAGTCTTCTGAACCAAATCTTGACCAATCAAAGCTGCCTCACATACCTCAAATCAACCAATAGGAGACCTACACCTCCACCCATAAAGTGCCTCATAAGGAGCCATCTGGATGCTAGAATGAAAGTTGTTGTTGTAGGCAAACTCAATAAGAGGTAAGTAATCATCCCAATTATCTTTAAAATCAATCACACAAGCTCTCAACATATCCTCTAAATTCTTAATAGTACGCTCTGCCTGTCTATCTATCTGAGGGTGAAAAGCTGTGCTAAGCTTCACCTGAGTACCAAGACCTTTATGAAATGGTTTCCAAAATTGGGATGTAAACTGAGTACCCCTATCTAAAATGATGGACAATGGAACACCATGCAATCTGACTATCTCCCGAATGTAGAGTCTGGCATAATCATATGCTGAATCCGTAGTCTTAACAGCCAAGAAGTGGGATGACTTAGGCATCCTGTCGACAATCACCTAAATAGGATCATGTTGCCTATGGGTATGAGGAAGACCAATAATGAAGTCCATATTGATCGCTTCCCACTTCCAATTAAGAAGGTCCAATATCCTGATTTTGCCCGGGATTCGAACCCTCGGTACGATTAACTCGTACAACGGATTAGCAATCCGCCGCTTTAGTCCACTCAGCCATCTCTCCCAATTGAAAAATATAATTACTACATGAGATAGCACATAAGATAAAGGAAAGAATATTTCTTTCTCTCTTTTCTTCTTTCTATATTATATAGATATGTATAACTTTTATCATCAATTTCCTTTATCTCTTTATCTAAAGTAAAGGAAGGGCTCAGAAGAGCCAAGAATATCAAGAAAAATAAAGAAGACCTCTTTAGTACCACCCGACCGTTGATGCTCTACCTTCACTTGTTGCTAGTTTTGACACTTAGCAACAAAACCTACTATGCCCCTCTTTATGCCATTCCACCAATAGACTTTCCGTAGGTCACGGTACATCTTAGTGGTTACTAGGTGAATAGAATACCTAGAGCTATGAGCCTCTATCAAAATCCGCTGTCTCAACCCATCTATGTCACGGATAGACAATCGACCCTGATATCGAAGCACACTATCTCTCCCTTGGGAGAAAACCTCTACCCTTTGCTGATGGACTGCACCCTTCAACTGGTGCAAGTAAGATCACTGTCTTGCTTTTCTTTCACTTCATCTACCAAAGATGATTCAGAACCATTCTAAACAATAACACCACCCTCTGTCGAATCCATAAGGCGAACTCCCAATCGAGCAAGTCGATGAACATCCTTGGCCAATTCCTTCCTTCCATCTTCAACCAAAGACACACTACCTATGGTAAACCTACTAAGTGCATCCTCCACGACATTGGCCTTAGATGGATGGTAAAGCACACTCATATCATAATCCTTGAGATGCTCAAGCCACCTCCTTTGACGAAGATTCAATTCCTTTTCAATGAACACATACTGAAGACTCTTATGATCGGTGAATACATCTACGTGAACACCATACAAGTAGTGTCTCTAAATATTCAAAGCAAAACCCATGGCCGCTAACTCAAGGTCATGAGTTGGGTAGTTTTTCTCATGAATCTTAAGTTGTCTTGAAGCATAAGCCATCACCTTACCAAGATGCATCAACACATAAACCAAACCAATCCTAGAAGCATCACAATACACAACAAAGTCATCTAGGCCCTCAGGTAGAGCCAACACTAAAGTTGTGGTCAATCTAGTCTTCAATTCCTGAAATTTCTTCTCACATAGATCAGACCACTGAAATTTTACCTTCTTTTGAGTCAACCGAGTCAATTCTAGGCCAGTTATTTACTGCCTCAATCTTTTGAAAATTGACTTGAAAACCATGGCTAGTAAGAATATGACCTAGAAAAGCAACAAACTACATCCAAAACTCACACTTGCTAAACTTATACAATAACTGTCAATCCTTGAGAGTTTGCAATACCACTCTCAAATTGTCTGAATGCTCCTCCTTACTCCGAGAATAGGTAAGGATATCATCAATGAACACAATCACAAATATATCCAAATACTTCTTGAACACACGGTTTATCAAATCCATAAAAACTACGAGAGCATTATTTAAACTAATGGACAAGACCACAAATTCATAATGACCATAGTGAGTTCTGAAGGTTGTTTTTGGAATGTCACACTCTCGAAGATGAAGTTGATGATAACTGGATCTAAGGTCAATCTTGGAGAAGAAACTAGCACCCTGAAGCTGATCAAATAAGTCATCAATCCTAGGAATGGGATACTTATTCTTGATTGTGACCTTGTTCTACTGACGATAGTCGATACACATTCTAAGGGAACCATCTTTCTTTCACACGAATAAGACTGGAGCACCCAATAGAGAGATGTTGGGTCGAATAAAACCCTTATTAAGGAGGTCTTTAAACTGATCCTTCAATTCCTTGAGATCTGCGAGAGCCATTCTAAAGGGAGGAATAGAGATAGGATTCATATCTGGGAGAAGATCTATTCCAAAGTTGATCTCCCATTTGGGAGGGACTTCGAGAAAATTTTCGAGAAACACTTTTGGAAATTCATTCACAACAGGAACTGACTAGAGAGATGTGGTTTCAAACTCTGTGTCCATAACCCTAACTATATGATAAAAATAACCTTATAAATCTTCTTCCTGGCCTTAAGATAAGATATGAAATGATGCTTCGAGGATGGAGGACTACCTTGCTGTAAAACCACAGAACTTCAAATCCTAGACTAAGCTAAAAAACCAGTAGAGAATAAAAAATTTCAGAAAATTCAAGTTTCTAGGAACCACGATTGAAGAGTTCGGACCATAGTTTGGAACTACGGACCGTCATCTTGAATCGTAGTTCAAGTGCCAGTAGCTCTCCAATACATGTCCCAGGGACTACGGTTAGGACCACGGACCATAGTTTAGAACCACGGCTTGACCTGTCACACGTGGTTTCCCTGAATCAGAGGACCCCCAGTTCTAGTCCTAGAAACCACGAGTTGGTTTACGGACCGTACTTCAAAAGAATGGTTCATCCTTTGACTCATGGAAATCCCCATGCTAAGTCAAATCCCAGGAACCACGAGTCACATGACGAACCATCATTCAGAAGAATGGTCCATCCTGTTGAGTCATAGTTCCTGAGACCAGAGACCCCTAAAACTCTTAGGCAAAACCACAACTCAGGTTGATGGTCCATCATCCAGGAGTACTGTCTGTCATCTGGAGTCGTGATCCCAGAGTTGCGTTTTCATGCAAAAATTCTTTTAACTTTCCCAGGGGTATTCCAAACTTTTCCTTTTCTTTTTAAGGCCTAAGTTACATCATTTTATGTTGTCTAAGCCTAATTAAGTAGTCTAAAACTACCTAAAACATTCATTCCCCTAAATTCTTTAAACTTAGAAAGAAAATAAGAGAAAAAGGCGACAGTATTCCTCCAAGAACAAGCAGAGTTCTTCATCAAGTTCAGCCCCAAAAATCCAAGGATTTATCCGTGGGTTTCTTAACCAGGTATGTGAGATTTCACTAGTGGGTTCCTTTCACCCATTAGGTCCCTAGATCCCAGTAAGTCTTCAGTTTTCTCCATGAATGTTTGAGACCTCGGGTTCCAAGTTCTCAGGGACTTATCGCAATTCAGTTATTATAGTTTCTATGCTATTGACTACATGTTTCTTGGGGATTTAGAGTAGTTTCATGTGTAAGGTTCAGAAACCCTAGCTTGTAGGAATTCCAGTATTCCATGAATTTAGCTTGCTAGGCAGAATAATTATATGTTTATGCTTCAGAAATTGAATGTTATACCCTTGAACCTATGTATGTTGCATTCTCAGTCATTTATCAGTAGTTGATCTATGCTTTATTTCTGTACATTATTACTTACATTCAGTGGGAGTAGACTTAGTACCGAATGGATGACGGGATGAAGGCTTAGCTGTCAGTTTAGGCTATGACCTTTAGTAACAGTCCCCAAGTCCAATGACTACGGTGCCACCGTAGGTTTAGAGGAGTCAGCTGTCAGACTAGGCTGTAAGTCCTTGTCCCTTCTGGACATAAGCAGTGGATCGACATCAGACTTGTTCGTACCCTTGGTAAGGTATGCACATCCTTCCATCCAGGGCTACAGGTTGGTCCCATAGTTATCTCAACTTGGGGTATGTCGGTTAGTAGTGTCTCCCACAATCAGATTCATGTGCATTGACCTTGTATCCAATATTTATGTTCAGTATTCAGTTTATCATGTTATTTCATGATTTATACTTGGTCATTGCATTCAGTTCAGCTTTCAGTTATGTTGCAGTATATCTATCTTCATGTTCAGTTCTATATTGTCCAGCTTTGTACATATCCTGGATGCTCAGTACATTCAAAGTACTGACACATACTTTTGTGCTACATCATTTTATGATGTAGGTTCAGGCACTCAGCATCCAGACCACGCTTAGTTTGACTTCCGGTCAGTATCCAGCAGCTCAGTTGGTGAGTCCTCAGTAGTTTGAGGATGATAGACATGCTTATATCTTCCGCATTTATTTACAGTGTCAGATAAATTAGAGTTAGCTGGGGGCGTATCCCAGTAACTCCTATTCTGGTAGAAGGCTTTCATACATAGACTAGATTCAGAAGTCGTTAGTGTGGTTTCCAGTCAACACTATATTTTTTTAAATACTTTATATATTCAGATTCTTAGGTTCTTCCCGCTTTCATAAATTAAAACTATTTTAGCTTCTGCACAGTGCATGTCTCAACCTGATTTTGTATAGAGGTGCCATGCCATGAGTTAGCTGGGGTCACTTCTGACACTCAGCACCGTGTTGTGTCTCGGGGGTAGCTTCGGGGCATGACAAACTTGGTATCAGAGCATAAGGTTTAAGTGTCCTAGAATGTCTGAATGCCGCGTCAAGCAGAGTTTTCCTCATGGGTGTGAAGCATGCCACACTTATAGGGGAGATACTATGAGACGCCATTAGGAATAACTTCCCTTCTTTCCTTTCCATCTTGTTCTATAGAGTATGATCTCTATTTAATCTTTCTCTATTCTAACTCATGCTCTTCGCATTTCAGAAAAATGCCTCCTAGAAGAGCTAACACTAGGAATCATCCAGCAGCTTCAGCAGACCCATTGAATGAGCAGGTTACGCATGCCGAATTCAGGGTTGCTTTTCAAGTACTTTCTCAAGCCATGATCGCCCATGTCAATCAGCAGGCTACGGCGCCAGCTCCGCCTCAGGCTAATGCTGCTGCAGCCAAAATTTAGGACTTCACTCAGATGAACCCTCCAGAGTTTCATGGGTCCAAGTCAGAAGAGGATCCCCAAGAGTTCTTAGAGGATATTTAAAGTGACAAGAATTATGGGTGTCACTCTAGTAGAGAGTGCAGACTTGGCTGCCTATCAGCTGAAAGGGGTGGCTTATACTTGGTACCAGCAGTGAAAGAAATCTCGTTGTGCTAATGTAGGACCAGTGACTTGGGATCTTTTCAAGACTGCTTTTTTGGACTGGTTCTTCCCACTAGAGCTCAGAGAAGCCAAGGTTCAGGAGTTCATCAACCTAAAGCAGAATGGCATAAGTGTAAAGGACTATGCTCTGAAGTTCACTCAGCTATCCAAGTATGCCTAGGCAATAGTAGATGACTCTAGAGCTCATATGAGCAAGTTCATGTTTGGTGTGTCTGATGATGTGGTCAAGAAATGCAGGTCCACAATGCTCGTTAAGGAAATGTATTTCTCCCAGTTGGTTACTTATGCTCAGCAGATTGAAAAGGAAAAGATCAAGGAAAGGAGAGGTGATACTAAGAGGGATAAGACAGGTAATTACAACCACTTTCAGCAGAGGTTAGAGGGTGGCAACTACTCTTAATATCGCAAGAAGAATTCATCTCCAGCTCTATCTACTACCAGTGCCCCAATGCCTAAGTTCAAAAAGCATAGGCGGGATAGAGCATCTGGATCCAAGTCCCAAGGTACAGTTACTAGTGGTAGCACTAATCCTGTATGTACGAAGTGTGGTAGGAACCACCAGCGTGAGTGCATGGAAGGCTCGGAAATTGTTTTGGGTGTGGTAAGCCAGGCCATATGATGAGGGATTGTCCCACAACTTTTCAGAAGGGTAAGGATGTTTGCCCATAGACTCAGACTGGTTCTACAGCATCCCCAACAGGTCACCCCACTCAGATAGTTGCCTCGTCTGGAATAGGTGGTGGTCAACGTCAGAACAGGTTGTATGCTCTCCAGGCTTGACATGACCAAGAGGATTCTCCTGATATGGTCACGGGTACGTTGCGAGTATTTAATTTTGATATTTATGCATTGTTAGACCTGGGGGCTACACTTTCTTTTATAACTCCATATATAGCAGTAAAATTTGGTGTTAGTCCAGAAACTCTCCCAGAACCCTTCTCAGTCTTTACTCCAGTTGGTGACCAATTTATAGCTAGACGGGTATACAAAAATTGCCCAGTCACAGTTTCCCAGAAAGTCACCTCAACAGATCTTGTATAGTTAGAAATGGTGGACTTTGATATCATTCTAGGAATTGATTGGTTACATTCGTGTTATGCCTCAATCGATTATAGAACTAAGATCGTTCGGTTTCAGTTTCCTAACGAGCCAGTCCTCTAGTAGAAGAGTAGAAACTCAGTGCCTATAGGTCATTTCATCTCCTACCTTAAGGCCAAAAAGATGATTTCCAAGGGATATATCTATCATGTTGTGCGGGTTTCTTGAGTCAGTCCCAGTAGTAAATGAGTTTCCAGAAGTGTTTCCAAAAGATCTTCCCGGAGTTCCTCCCGAAAGAGAAATCGACTTCAGAATAGATCTCCTTCTAGATACCCAGCCTATTTCGATTCCTCCTTACAGAATGGCTCCAGCTGAGCTTAAGGAATTGAAAGAACAGCTGAAAGACCTTTTAGATAAGGGCTTCATCAGACCCAACATCTTTCCATGAGGTGCTCCAGTGTTGTTTATGCATAAGAAGGACGGTTCTCTCAGGATGTGCATTGACTACTGTCAGTTGAACAAAGTCACAATCAAGAACAAATATCCCATCCCCAGGATTGATAACTTGTTCAACTAGCTTCAGGGCGCTAGTTATTTCTATAAGATAGACCTCAAATCCGGCTATCATCAGCTCAGAGTCAGAGATAGTGACATCCCAAAGACAGCCTTCAGGACTCGGTATAGTCATTACGAATTTGTTATTATGTATTTTGGACTAACCAATGCTCCTGCAGCTTTCATGGACTTAATGAACAGTGTGTTCAAACAATATTTGGACTTGTTCGTCATTGTTTTCATTGACGATATCCTTGTTTACTCTCGGAATGAGGAGGAGCATGTGACTCATCTGAGGGTTGTTCTACAAACTCTCAAAGATCGCCAGTTATTCGCTAAGTTCAGCAAGTGTGAATTCTGGTTACAGTCTGTCTCTTTTCTTGGTCATGTGGTGTCCAGAGAAGGGATCCATGTTGATTCCCAGAAAATTAAGGTAGTAAAGTACTGGCCCAGACCCACCTCTCCAACCGACATCAGGAGTTTCTTGGGTTTGGCCGGTTACTACCAGAGATTTGTTGAAGGATTTTAATCCATAGCTACCCCATTGACCAAGTTGACTCAGAAAAAGGTCAAGTTTCAGTGGTCAGATGAATGTGAGAAGAGTTTCTTAGAACTGAAGACCAGGTTGACTACAACACCCGTCTTGACTCTACCAAAGGGTTCAGCTGGCTATGTGGCTTATTGCGATGCATCCAGAGTCGGCCTGGGCTGTGTTTTGATGAGCAGGGTAAGGTCATAGCTTATGCTTCCAGGCAGTTTAAGGTCCATGAGAAGAACTACCTGACTCATGACCTCGAGCTTGCAGCGGTTGTGTTTTCCCTAAATATTTGGAGACACTATTTGTATGGTGTTCATGTTGATGTGTTCACAGATCATAAGAGCCTCCAATATGTTTTCACCCAGAAAGAGTTGAATCTTCGCCAGAGGAGGTGGCTTGAGTTCCTCAAGGATTATGACATGAATGTGCTCTACCATCCGGGTAAGGCCAATATAGTAGCTGACGCTCTCAGCAGACTGTCTATGGGTAGTGTATCTCATGTTGAGGAAGAGAAGAGAGAATTAGCCAGAGATGTTCACCGGCTCGCTCGCTTAGGAGTCTGCATTATGGACACATCATATGGTGGTGTGATAGTTCAGAATGGGTCAGAATCTTCATTGGTAGCGGAGGTTAAGGATAAATAGGATAGTGATCCCATATTACTTCAGCTGAAGGGTGCAGTTCATCTACAGAGAGTTGAGGTTTTCTCCCAAGGGAGAGATGGTGTACTTCGTTATCAGGGTCGCTTATGTGTTCCTAAGGTGGGTGAGTTGAGGCATCAGATCCTTTTAGAAGCCCATAATTCTAGATATTCCATTCATCCAGGTGCCACTAAGATGTACCGTGACCTACAGGAAGTCTATTGGTAGAACGGCATGAAGAGGGACATCGCAAATTTTATGGCTAAGTATCCCTACTGTTAGCTGGTTAAGGTAGAACATCAGAAACTAGGAGGTGTGACTTAGGAAATTAGCATTCCTACTATGAAGTGGGAACTGGTCAAAATGGATTTCATTATGGGTTTACCTCGTACTCGCAGACAACATGACTCCATTTGGGTGATAGTGGACAGGATCACTAAGTCAGCTCACTTCTTGGAAATCAAGACTACAAATTCAACGAAGGATTATGCCAGACTCTACATCAGCGAGATAGTCAAGTTGCATGGGGTTCCCTTGTCTATCATCTCAGATAAGGGTCCTCAGTTTACATCTCATTTCTGGAGATCTTTCTAGAAAGGTCTTGGTACTCAGGTGAATCTCAGTACAACATTTCATCCACAGACGGATGGTCAGGCAGAGCATACCATTTAGACCTTAGAGGACATGTTAAGGCTTGCGTGATCAATTTCAAAAGTAGTTGGGATGATCACCTACCTCTCATAGAGTTTTCCTACAATAACAACTTCCATTCCAGAATTAAGATGGCCCCATATAAAGCCCTCTATGGGCGTAGATGTAGGTCACCTTTTGGTTGGTTTGAAGTAGGTGAAGCAACTTTGATTGAACATAATTTTGTACATGAGGCTATGGAGAAAGTTCAACTCATCAGAGATAGGCTAAAGACAGCTCAGAGTCGTCAGAAGTCCTATGCAGATGTTAGGAGAAGATACTTAGAGTTTGAAGTTGACGATTGGGTTTTTCTGAAAGTGTCACCCATGAAGGGTGTAATGAGATTTGGCAGAAAAGGAAAGCTCAGTCCCAGGTATGTAGGTCCTTACAGAATCCTGAAAAGGGTGGGTAATGTGGCTTATGAGTTAAAGTTTCCATCAGAACTAACAACAGTTCATCCAGTCTTCCATATTTCCCTGTTGAAGAAGTGTGTGGGGGATCCGACTTTGATAGTACCTTTGGAGAGTGTGGCTATGAAGGATAGCCTCACCTATGAAGAGGTTCCAGTCGAGATTCTTAACCGTCAGGTTTGTAGGTTGAGAAATAAAGAAGTCGCTTCAGTGAAAGTTTTGTGGAGGAATCAGTGCGTAGAGGGAGCTACTTGGGAAGCAGAGGCAACCATGATGTCCAAGTACCCCCACCTCTTTCCCTTCGATTCAATTTCAGCTTGAGCTAAATAGTTCCTCTCCAGTCTCTCAATCTACTATTGTGAAATTCAGTCTCAGCACTTGTTCCATCAGTTACCCTTGTATTTTAGCATACTTGCATGTTTATGGAACTCAGTTCAGTTAGACATCAGTTTCTAGTACTCTGTTGATAGGGATTGCAGCTCTTCCCCTCTAAAGTCAGCTTATTCAGTCTTCATTCAAGGATGAATGATCCCAAGGGGGAGATATTATAACACCCCAGAACTTCCTAGCCCAGACTAAGTTCAGAAAACCAGTAGAGAATAATTTTTTTTAGAAAATTCAAGTTTCCAGGAACCACGGTTCAAGAGTACGGACCGTAGTTTGGAACTACGGACCGTCATCTTGAACTGTAGTTCAAGTGCCAGTAGCTCTCCAGTACATATCCTAGATACTATGGTTAGTACCATGGACCGTATTTTAGAACCATGGCTTGACCTGTCACACATGGTTTCCCTGAATCAGAGGACCCCTAGTTCTAGTCCCAGAAACCACGAGTTGGTTTATGGACCGTACTTCAGAAGAACGATCCTTCTTTGACTCATGGAAATCCCAAGGCTAAGCTAAATCCCAAGAACCATGAGTCATATGATGAACCATCATTTAGAAGAATGGTCCATCCTGTTGAGTCATAGTTCCTGACCAGAGACCCCTAAAACCCTTAGGCAGAACCACGACTCAGGTTGACGGTCCATCGTCCAGGAGTACGGTCCGTCATCCAGAGTTGTGATCCCTGAGTCGCGTTTTCGTACAGAAATTCTTTTAACTTTCCCAGGGGTATTCTGGAATTTCCCTTTCCCTTTTAAGGCCTAAGATACGTTGTTTTATGTCGTTTAAGCCTAATTAAGTAGCCTAAAACTACCTAAAACATTCATTCCCCTAAATTCTTTAAACTTAGAAAGAAAATAAGAGAAAGAGGAGACAGTTTTCTTCCAAGAACAAGCAGAGGTCTTCATCAAGTTCAGCCCCAAAAATCCAAGGATTTCTCCATGTGATTCTTCACCAGGTATGTGGGATTTCACTAGTGGGTTCCTTTCACCCTTTAGGTCCCTAGATCCCAGTCAGTCTTCAGTTTTCTCCGTGAATATTTCAGACCTAGGGTTCTAAATTCTCAGGGACTTATTGCAATTCAGTTATTATAGTTTCTATGCTATTGACTACATGTTTCTTGAAGATTTAGAGTAGTTTCACGCGTAAGGATAAAAACCCTAGTTTGTAGGAATTCCAGTATTCCATGAATTTAGCTTGCTAGGCAGAACAATTATATGTTTAGGCTTCAGAAATTGAATGTTATACCCTTCAGCCTGTGTATGTTGCATTCTCAGTCATTTATCAGTATTTGAGTTATCCTTTATTTTAGTACATTATAACGTACACTCAGTGGGAGTAGACTTAGTACTGAGCGGACGCGAGGATGAAGGCTTAGCTGTCAGTTTAGGCAAAGAACTTTAGTAACAGTCCCCAAGTCCCAGAACAATGGTGCCACCGTAGATTTAGAGGATTCAGCTGTCAGACTAGGCTGTAACTCCTTGTCCCTTGTGGACATCAGCAGTGGATCCACGTTATACTTGTTCATACCCTTGTCAAGGTATGAACACCCTTCCATCCAGGGCTACAGGTTGGTCCCATAGTTAGCTCAACTTGGGGTATGTCGGTTAGTAGTGTCTCCCACATTCAGATTCATGTGCATTGACCTTGTATCCACTATTTATGTTCAGTATTCAGTTCATCATGTTATTTCATGATTTATACTTGGTCATTGCGTTTAGTTCAGCTTTCAGTTATGTTGCAGTATATCTATCTTCATGTTCAGTTCTATATTGTCCAACTTTGTACATATCCTGCATACTCAGTACATTCAAAGTACTGACGCATACTTTTGTGCTACATCATTTTATGATGTAGGTTCAGGCACTCAACATCCAGACCACGCTTAGTTCGACTTCTGGTCCGTATCTAGCAGCTCAGTTGGTGAGTCCTAAGTAGTTCGAGGACGATAGACATGCTTATATCTTCCACATTTATATACAGTTTCAGATTTATTAGAGTTAGCTGGGGGAATGTCCTAGCAACTCCTATTCAGTTAGAAGGCTTTCAAACATAGACTAGATTCAATAGTCGTTAGTGTGGTTTCCTATCAACACTATATTTTTTAATACGTTATATATTCAGATTGTTGGGTTCTTCCCGCTTTGATATATTAAAACTATTTTAGCTTCTGCACAGTGCATGTCTTAACCTGATTTTGTATAGAGGTTCCATGTCATGGGTTAGCTTGGGGTCACTTGTGACACTAAGCACCGTGTTGAATCCCGGGGTAGCTTCGGGGTGTGACACTTGCCATTCTAAGATAGGTTCATTTGGAAACTTGAAACTGACAACTCGAGTATGGCAATCAACCAAGGCATAACAAGCATACAACCAATACATACCAAGAATAACATCAAAATCAGTTATCTCCAACTCTACTAGATCCGTCAAAGTGACTCTATGTAGGACTGAGATAGGGCAATTTTTGTAAATTCTCTTAGTTAGGACTGACTCACCAATAGGAGTAGAAACACAAAAGGGTTCTAAGTGCTAATCAGGACTAATCTCGAACTTGCAAGCAATATAAGGGGTCACAAAAGTTAAGGAGGCACCCGGATCTAATAAAGCATACGCATTGAGAGAGAACTTTCAACATACCAGTAATGATGTCCGGTGAACTTTCCTGGTCCTAACGAGAGGACATAGCATAAATGTGGTTCTAGAACTGACCACTAGAACTAGAAGCTACACCCTGTTGGCCTTGTCGACCTCTTGATGATGCTGGGGCAGACTGAGTCCAACTACCTCCTTGTCCCTTTTTAGCTGAAGGGCAATCCTTAATCCGATGCATGGCCTGATCACACCCCAAGCAACTACCTAAACCATCTAGACACTCACTAGGATGATTCTTACCACACTTATTGCAAGAAGGGTAAGGAGCACCCTTTGCAACACTCTCCTGCGAATAAGAACCAGCTCCTTTACCAATCTGATCATGACGAGGCCTGGGTTCCTGGGTACAAGCACTAGCTGAAGAATGAATGGACCCTGAGGACTTCTTCTGAAATGAAGGGCGATGTTCGCCTCTGGACCTCTAATGACCAAAGCCTGAACTCTATGATCTTACCCTCTTGTTCTCCCTTGCCATTTCCCTCAACTTGTCTCCCTTAATTGATGGGCATGAGTCATAAGTCAATAAATATCCATGTCACCCAAAAGCATCGTAGACCTACACTCTTTCTTCACCATATCTGACACTCTATAAATGTACTTACTCATCTTGTCCCATGGGTCATCCACCATGGAAGGAGCATACCTAGAAAGCTGGGTGAACTTCAATCCATATTCCTGAACCGACATGGAACCTTGCCTCAATTCACAAACTCTTCGACCTTAGCTTGCCTCAACTCCCTCGAGAAGAACCGGTCAAGAAACGCCCTCTCAAAGCATTCCCAAGTCATAGGGACCACATCTCTAGCCCTAGCATATTTCCATTGAGTGAACCAAATATGAGCCACGTCCTTGAGTTGATAGGAATCTACCTTAATACAATCAACACCACCCACTTGTATCACACCAAATATCTTCTTTACCTCATCCAAGAAATTTTGTGGATCCTCACCAACTTTCAAACCCTAGAACTCAGGTGGGTTCATGCGAATGAAATATCAAACTCGGGCCTCTACTCCACCTTGAGGGTGGACGGTGATTAGCATTTCGGGCATTGGCCTGGCAAGGCATAGCATGGCAATGAGGCATAATCTGAAATGCATAAAGAATAGATTAAAGGAGTAACAGAGTCAAACTCTATCGCATGATATTGAAAATGAAAGAAGTGAAATTTTTCTAAGATATCTTATAGCTTCTCTCTCATAAGTGTGTGTGCTTCACATAAATGAAAGAGACTCTACTCGATGCGGCTTCAGACACCCTAGGACTATTGAACTTGAGGCTCTAATACCATGTTTTTCATACCTCAAGACTATCCCCTAGACGTAACAAGGGACCCAGAACCACAAGTGCCCCGAGCTAACCCTTGGTCATAGCATAATTCAGATGTCCATAAGATAACATAGCGGAAACATACATAATGAATTTAGAAATCCACAAACTGAAATGGGACAAAGTCTATGAAATACCAATCTGGAATACAAACTAGTTATGTCTGAAGCCTCTAAATCTGAAATAGGAGTTGATGGGAAAACCCCCCAACTAACTCAGAAATCCAACAGGAAAGATACATAAGAGCACTACTCATAACTATGGTCCTCGGATGATGAGGACTCACCAAGATAGTCCAGATAGCTGGCAATGACTAGCCACACGCTTGAGGAGTAAAGCATGAATCTGCATCATAATAGGATGCAGTGCAAAATATGCGTCAGTACTATAGGATGTACTGAATATCTGAGATGTGCGTAAGTGAAATCAAAACATGCTTAAAAACATACTTAAATCCAAAATCATGCATAAAAGAGATATCATGGGAAAATACCATAAGTAAAGCTTAAATCATGAAATAAGATAACTTGATACATAAAACTTTCTTACGGGAGTTTCTCATAACCGTCACTAGACCATGTGAGCTACATGGAATCTAACTATATAACCCTAGTTAGCAAAGCTGTCCTGAACCCTGCCAAGGTACGAGCCACCATACCCAACTATATAACCCTAGTTGGCAAAGCTATCCTATGCCCCGCTAAGGCAAGGACACCATAATGACATAGAGTTGTACCACTTTCATAATCCCATTGGGCGATTCATAACCTACGCTGGAAATATAGGTTTTGGACTTGGGTAATCAAACCCTCATCACTCGGTTCTAAATACTACTGCCAAAAACATACATATAGCTCATATATACTTGTGACAAAGCTGATGTCAAATCTGTTTGAAAAGCATAAGGGTATATCTATACCATGCAATTCACATAGCTTAGGTAGACACATCTAGATGGCAAGCTTAGGTAGACACATCTAGATTCCAAACCTTTCATAAATATATAGAGACATATCAAATGTCATATTATTCATACTTCAAATCCTTACAACTTAGCATAGCCATAATTCAAAACATACTTTCTTTTCTAAAATCATACTTGAAGAATTAGGCATGTAATTTCATAATACATAAGAACATGCTATCTAAGCATAATTATTTTCACTTGAAATCATGCAATTTGAAGGTATCATACTTGAAATTACCTTTAGTGCATGGGCTTTTTAAATCAATTAAAGAACCTCAAATAAATCATACATAAATAATGAGAAACCATGAATTAATGCTTTAAAAGTGAACCCATAATTTTTCCCCAAATTGGGTAAGAACCCTAATTCCACAAATTGATAATTCAAAGTAAAAACATGGATGCTTTGGGCATAAGGGTGGAAGAAATCCCTTATTGAATACCCACATACCTAATTGAAGCAAGCTTGAATCAAGGGGAAAAGAAATGGAGACTTGATCTTGGAGCTTGATAGAATCCTTTCCGCTTTTGGTAGATGAATGAGGGAATAAGGAATGACTTAGGCTAATAAGGGTAGAAACCCTACTAAAAGTGGTCAAAACAACCTCACTTAGGAGTTAAAAGGGTGGGTAATTACAAAAATACCCCTAGGATTAAATTAGGAAATGTTGTAAAAATCTCAGTTTCAGGAATCACGGGTGTAATTCCATGAGCCGTAGACTGAATCATGACTCGTGGTTCTTGGCCCAATTGATCAACTGCAGAAGAAGTTCTATGAGTCAACATGATGGACCATAGAACAAATTACGGTTCATAGAACCAATTTGTGATTTCTGAAGAAATAGGCAGACCTCTGATCAAGTTCCACGAGTCAACAAGGTGGTATGTAGTTCAGACTATAGTCCGTAGACCTAACTCGTGGTTCCTAAGAAAATAGTCAACCCTTAGGTCTGATTCCATGAGTGGACAGAATGACCTGTAGAATGAACTATGGTCCGTAGAACTCACTCGTGATTCTCAGACCAGAGTCTAACCCTGTAGAAGAAACCACGACTCCATTCCATGGCCCTTGGTTCAAACTATGGTCTATGGTTTAGACATGTAATTCCTAGAAGTTCAATTTTTTTTATAGATTTTAACTTAAACAGCTGAATCAAATTTCGGGCTGTTACACACTTATTATGAAGCATGCTAGTTTAATCTTCCATGTTTGTTGTGGGTGAGATCCGGAATTTTTAGGACCCCAATTTGGGGTTTATTGTTGATTTTGTTTATTATGAACTTGGTAGATCTGTTTTTTGTGATAATGCATGTGTTTTGTGTTAATTTTTAGCCCTGAAATTTCATGTTTTTGGGTGAAGTCTTAGTAACCCATTTGAGTTGATGCATATTTTAGCTCTATGATAGACTGGGTAACATCATTCTTAAGGGGAAATCATCATCTTCACAAGGTTTTTGTTGAATCATGTTGTTTAGGCTAAAATTGTTGTTACCACTGCGCCTATGTGTTGTTTAAATTGAATATGATTGTTGGGTGAGCATTTTTGGTTGAGGGATGTGAAGTATTATTTGATTGAATATTCCTCTTGATTTTAATTGAAGGCTTGATGTTCCTGATGATGGATGGAGTAACGTCCTTCT
Organism: Jaltomata sinuosa; assembly: GCA_003996215.1. Taxonomy (NCBI): domain Eukaryota; kingdom Viridiplantae; phylum Streptophyta; class Magnoliopsida; order Solanales; family Solanaceae; genus Jaltomata; species Jaltomata sinuosa. The sequence continues at coordinate 425,963 of QJPP01007571.1, read as the reverse complement.
TAAGGGAAATTTTAAGCTGGTAGTTTGATTGTGAACGTGTTTGAATTTTTCGGAGAAGTCTGAGTACCTTAATAACTTAGGTTTTGGTCAAATCATGTAAAGCCCTATTAAAAATTGGTGTTTGTAACCTAGTTGCCCATGCATTCCACAGATATTTCTCTGCAAGTCACTATGTAACACACAAAAACAAGGAATTGAAAAATTCCAAATGTTTCCTTGTGCATTTCGCATGCAATGCGTAGATCTCTATGTGCGAAACTCATAAGGCATTGCACACTACTATTAATGTTTCCAGTTCACTTAGTTGAGGGGTGAAGGCCTGTGCAACGCACATAATGGCTGGTGCAAATCACACCTGCCTTCACACGCTGAAGAAGAATCCACTCAAGTTTTTGTTAACATGTGCGAAGCCACGTGCAATGCGCACTTCATCAGGTGTGGTCCGCACGTGACATGCACATGTCATCAGTTATCTGATGTGTTTTTCTTCTCTTATGCATCCCATTTCTTTTTGTTTAAGAGTTTCTTTTTCTTTCATAAATATTAGTTCATGCATGGTTCCTCGTGCTAACATCTATTTGCAAGATTATGACTTCTGGTAGGCACCATTCAAAAAGACATGCCGATAATCAAGCATCCACATCAGAACATCAGATCGTCCTTGTGTAAAATGAGGGACCATCTGAGTCACAAATTTAGTTTGGCCTTGAGGGGATGGAGGTCTACTATCTTAAGTTTCGGGACAAGTGATCCTTCTTGGAGGAACTGAGGTTTGATGTCGACTCCTTCAAAGATGATTTACCAAATATAGCAATCAATTTGAAATAAGGGACCGGGAATAATTGGCTGCTACCCCCGGATGTTATTTCCCTAAATTGGTATGGGAGTTTTATGCTTCTTACCTAGCCAGGTAAGACATCCTAAAGTACAAATGTCCAACAAGCAAGTTTCCATGTATACGATCTGTCTTGGTAAGGGGCAAAGAAGTTGACATTACTCCTGAGGCCATTAACTCTATATAATGGGATAATGCACCAAGGCATACATTAAGGTATGCTCGATGTGTGCTGCAAAAGACGACTAATATTCTTGGTTAGCTAGGGTCATAGCTGAAGGGGATCCTTTTTGGGAAATCTCAAAGGGACACATATCACGTCAAGATCTTAAATTTGAGGCTCGGATGTGGTTGGAATTCATGTGCACGAGGCTTATCCCAACTTACCACACAACTCATGTGACTATAGAGGTAGACATTCTCATTGCATACATCATGTATGGATACAAAATCAACGAAGGAGAAATCATTGCGGTACAATTCAAGAGAAGAGCTAAACGTGATTCCACTTTTGTGGCCTTACTGTCCTCATATGTAAATTATGTCTACGGGTGCAATGTCCTCTATTTTGGCCATTGGATAAAGTTGATCGAGTGAAGGGCATAGACTATTTGGACAATAAGCGGGATAGAGATGCACCGCATTAAGAAGAGATGCCTTCTTCAAAACCCTATTGCACCGATAGGTATGAGGAGCACCAAAAATATTACCCACACTCTTGTTCCTGGGCTACCAGCAAACACCCACGATATTCTCCAAGCCACTCCAGTTTCAGGTGGTTTACTCCAACTTTCCCACCTTGCTCGACACAATAAGAAATGGTTGTACAAGTATGCTAGGGACATTCCAGGCATTATTCAATCAACTATCAAAGCATCTTTAAAGCTGGTAGTGACAAGTATAAGAAAACTTTTTGCTAGAATTGACACCATGGAGGTGGATGTTCATAAGCTCAGGAAAGTAGTACCGCAAACCATACTAACGGTACCTAATTGGGATTTCAATCTACCAGCCATTACTTCAAGGTCTCCACCTAAGACTCATAACCCTCCTGATGATTGGTGCATAGGTTGGGACCCGAGTGATGATGTGGGAACATTCGAGATTCAAGAAGTAATTGATCCAATCAAGACTATCCCTGATATCACCGAGCCACCTATCCACCATTACCTGAAGCCTCACTAGTCTCATGTGTCAGACTGGGACTGTCAACCTAGGCCCAGCTGGGCCACTCTTTCTCCTTTATACCATGAATTGATAACTCTTCTGGATAAGTGGGAGATTGTAGATCCATATATCCCCCTTCAAGTTTGGGAGGACCCATCGATTCCCTTGATGGAAAAATTTCAAATAGATCTGGAGCATGTATACATCCCTCCACCATCACCACCCCAGACCCAAAGGACCCACTACCATGTTTATGCACAAAGATATCATCATCAGTATTAGATCCACCAAGGAGTCCTTGCAATTCATATTTTTGTATAATTCTGCACATCGGGGCCTATGCTTTATTTATGTTTGGGGGAGGGGGAAATTAGTATTTAAGACACTGTGAGGCATCTCTAAATATCCATTTTCTGGCTGTTGTGTTCTTAATTGTGGCCTTGTTTGGATTAATTCATCATATTGATGTTGTGAATGTGAATATCAGGTCGGTTCTACACGATCTATTGTTCACTACTCATGTCTTGCAAATGCGCTTAGTGTCTACACCGAGACTTGATTTTAAATGATTCATGAGCGCTTTAATTTTGATCGCCTTGTTAATAGTAGATTTGTGAATAAACTCTAAGGGTTTTCTTCATACCACGGTTCTTTCCTAAGGAGTAAATTTTTTCATTTATTTTTATTTTCTTTTATTTATTTTTGTGTCGAACCGGGTTGGTATTTCACTATGATAGATTGAGAGCGACTTTCTTAAGGGAAAATTCCAAGTTTTAGTTTAAAATTGAGTCCGCATTTTTCTAGTCTCGAAATAGGCCCACCAAAAAAATTTCTTGGCAAAGAAGTTTTTGACAAATTGAAAGAAAGAGGGAAAATGATTTTGAGTAAAGTATTCTCTTGTTATGACTTGCACATTCCCCGTTTGGCTTGATCGATTCACAAACAAGTGTGTAAAAGAACTCAGAATAGCTTGACAAAAATCATTTGTCCCAATTGTGTGCGAGACTAATTGTGAAGTTCTTGTGTTATGATGCCTTGTATGGTAAGGTTGTACTTTGTTCTTGTGTGTATGTGTTGTCTAGAACTTGCCCCGAATGTGACTTAAAGTGAAATCCTAGATGTTACCGAGCTTGAAATATGACCTTAGGCCCTTTTTGAATAAGTCACTTCACCCAAATTGACTTCCCTTTACATTGATCCTAGTAAGCCCTTTTGAGCTTGTGACCTTTCGTTGGCACCTTGTTTGAAACCTTGACCCTTTTTGGAACCTCAAATTTTGTACCCATCCTCCCTAATGGCTCAAAAGTGAAATATAGGCTAAAAGCCTAAGTTTGGGGAGGGGGAATTGAAATGATAACATAGGAAAAAGCCTAAGTTTGGGGGTTCATGCACCAATGTGGAGATGAAAGGGATTTATTTCAACACAAGGTAGCACCATATGCCTAAAATCAAAAATTGCTTCAAATTGTCCAATGAAATGAACAAGATGGAAAGAAAAGAAGGAATTGGTACTACCAAGTGAAGGTGATAAAAGGATGTTGAATGATCAAGATTGAAGGGAAACCTTGGGTTGTGAGAGGGAGAAATAAGGTGAAGTTATTGTTTAAAAATGTAAGCGGTGTTTTGAATGATCACAATGAGCATTAGGGGGGTTTAGTAACTTGAGCCAAATGCAATTCTCACCTTAACCCTAGCCAGCATCGTAACTCGCAAGTCTTTAGTGATTCCGAGCTTGGTAACTCTACATTAGTGGCGAATATATAAAGGGAAAGCCTATGGTTCAATGTGTGTGAACTCGAACTTCCTTGAGAGAGTGAAAGTCTCTTTGGTTCTCTTAAAATCCCTTTTTATTATGAATTGCATGATTGTGAGTAGGATTCTCTCTGGTGGTAGTGGCATCGCATACTTGAAAGGAATGATAAAGACTCTATTTCAATTGAGAGGAATGAATGAGACAAGTAGTGTGGCGAATCTCGAGACAAACTATGAAGGTCCATGCCAATGATTTGAGAAGTTTGAATATCTTATTTTGAATGACAAATTCTCTTGCTCCTGAATGAGAAATAAAGTCCTTATGATAAATGTTTTGAATGAGCAATTGCCTTGAGAATATAGTAGTCCAAATTGAGATGAGCATTGTAGTTGAGTCTTTTTGTTTGTTATTTTCTTAGTAGTAGAGTCTAGATTAATCTTGTACACCCTGTGTGTTTTAGAACCTAATTCATTCCTTACTTTGTGAGTATCTTGCTTGAGGACAAGCAATAGTTCAAGTTTGGAGGTTTGATAAGTTGCTAATCTACCAACTTATTGAGCCTTTATTCATGAATTATTGTCATGTTTTGATGAGAGTTAGACGTACTTATTTCCTTTATTGATGAAAATACAGGTACTTTTAATCAAAAGTAGAAAACAAAGGAATTGAACCCAAATAGCTCAAAAAGAGTTAAAGTGTGAAGGTGATTGAAAATGAGGAAGAATTTGACGAGAGGTGCGACCGACATACGAGCCGCACAATAAGTCATGTGGTCCGCACCTCCCTTTGCACCTCACCACAAGATCAACTGACATCACTGATTGGCAGAAAAAGGGACATGTGAAGTGCAGAACTGGTGGTGCAAACGCATGTCGCGTCGCACCACCCTGAAGGGTATTTTTGTCCTAAGCCAAGTGACGTTTTGGGAAGCTTCTAAAATACATTTTGGGTTGTGTACCAAATATAGTTTTGACTATTGAGTTTTTTCCAAGTAATATATTGAGAGTACTCATCTCTCTTCATTTTCTACACTTAGAATTCACCATTTTTGTATAAAATTGAGCATGGATTTTGATTTTGGCTTGAATATGAATGGAAATATGAGTTACCCAATTGGTATATCTTCTTATTTCCTTAGTATGAGTAGCTAATTTCTTTGTTTAGGGGTATGTGCATGATGGGTATTTCAATTTAGGTGTGGATCTTGTTTAATTGTGCTTATAATTGATGAAGTAATATAGGTCTATTAAATTCTTCAAGGTTTAATCATAAAATTGATGGTTGCAAACATTAATTGAATTTTCTTAATTGTGTTCTTGCTTGAAAGAGGGATTCATAATTCAAATAGAAATTCAATAGTGGGAATTTGAGATTTTCACCTTAGATTGAGGCTAGAAATAGCTTAATCGACAAAAATTCTCATTTAAGAATCTAAGCTAGAAATAGTGTGATTCCTCCAAGCAATTGAATTGGTTGGTTTATGTTAAAACTATGGTGCTTGAGAAAAGACCCTATGATATATATTTGGAGGATCGAGAGATAACCAAATATGATTAAAACCAATGCTACCCGTATCATTAATTGAGAATTTACATAATTAATCAACTACCCTAATCCTTAGTAGAATCCCATCGGAAGAATACCCTTAGTCTCCTTATCATTGATTATAAATCTCGTATTTACATTATGCTTTTGTGTCGAAATCGAAGTTGATACGTAAATTTCCTTTTCCAATTCCCCCAATCTTTACTTTTAAGTTGTTTGAATATTTACTCTCTTAGTGATTATTTCTCGATGATATCTTAGTGAATCATTACTCCACTCTCCGTGGATTCAACTCCGACCATCCATTGGGTTATTTTTATTTTGCTTGACGATCGCTACCACCTCCTTCGGGAGAGTGCTTTTGAGCGTCATCAAGGGAATCTGTACCAAAATCTAAATATGGATGATCACAGGGTGTGCTGCAGAACAATGGAGACAATCCAAATGATGTTCGAGGATGTACACAAATCTTTTCTTGAACTTCTGTATCATTTGTATCTTGCTGGGCTACATCAGTACAATTCATCGAGATCTCCTTGTCAAAATGGAAGTTCTTTTTATGTTGAAGATCTGACTGTGAATTTTCAAAGTATGCCTTCTCAACATCAACATGAGCAAGATATTGCAAACATTAGACAACAGAACAGTACTGAACTTACGGACGTGCATGGTAATAAATTAAATAACATATTCCTTTCTTGAGACTTTTACTTGTTGATGTTTTAGTTCCAATGCTAAATTGTTCCATACTAGAATAAAAAATGAACTAGCTCTTTCATTTTGTGTTGTTATAGTAATATTATCCATAAATATTAATGTAAAATTTAAACGGGTGCAAAAAAGTATCAGCACTTGTCAAGTTTCTTTTAAAATCATAGCAAAGAAAGTGCAAGCATTATCTTTTGTTAAAAGAAGAATCAACATTTTTTTGATATGGTAATAATTGTATTGTTGTAAAGTAGAACAAAACAACATAAACTCGTTGAGTCCTAGTCGACATAACTTTATTCTTGATGGTGATATTCATGTTGAAGAAACTGCTACGACTGGAGCAACTACAGAGAATGTCACCAAGAATATGGGGACAAGTGTTTATTCTGGACCATCAATTGTATACTATAGAAGTGCTCATGAATCGTCCATCGAAGTAAGTTATCTGAAATGTGGTCTTCCTTGAATGTTGTTTGACACATCTAAGCATTCAGTGTATGTGCAACACGGATAGACCTTGAATGCTATTTTACCCATCTAAGCATTCAGTGTTTGTGCAACCTCCCGATGAATATGATTGGGACGTCTCTTCAACAAGATGATGTTGCACTATTATTCATTTGTTTTTTAGCATTATTGTTCACTTATCTACTTTAAATTTAATTTTTTAGCATTATTGTTCATTTATTAGTATTGTTTTTTATCCTATTTTTTTATTGGCTATGGTAATCCCATGCAATCTTTATCTTACACCAAATAAATTGAATAGAAATGTAATATTAAAGTTAATTTAAGAACGTAACCATGTAATATCAAGTATTTAATATTTTTAATCGATAAAAACAAAAAATAAAAAACATAAAATGGTCAAACAATCAAAGATTTAATACATAGCAAATAGTTCTAACTCAAATTCTAATAAAAAATTATACTCGTCATTAAAATCACGATGATCGAAATTTGCTCACAATTATTCAATTGATAAATCTTTTTAGCAACATTTGTCATGTTCTTATGTTAAAGTTTTGTGGTAAATTTCTAAAAGACTAAGTTCCCAAGGAACCCAAACTTTTTATAATTGATTGTGGTTAATATGTATATTTTTAAGTTTACAATTTAATTTTCCCTTCCTATCCTAGTCGCGAACCTACCCTTTATGTTAAAAAAGAGAGGTTTTGTTCCTTATATTCTTCGTTCTATCCCAATTATTCTTCTTCCTAGTTCACAAAGAGATTATAGATTTATTTTAATGGTAGCTAAGCATTAAAATAGTAAGCACAAGAATATAAGAACAACTAATATGATAATCTTCACAAATAGAATCAATTGTCTACTACAACAATTATGAAGCTACCATAATCCTAAAACGAGAAGTTTAACTCCACATAGACATAGATTAATTACAACAAATCATCCAAAGAAAAACATAAAATAAATAATAAAGGAGAAGAAAAGATGAAACCAATATTCTACGGCCTCCACGGCGGCTCCTAGCTCTTTGTAGGTCAAAAGTTTTTTAAAGATCGTGATTGGGGATGTATTTATAGAGTATGAGGAAAATAACCCCTTTTCCTACTTGAATTCGGAATAGGAGAAGCTGGAAATTCCGTCAGTTTGCTGCCTGGCACGCCGCCCCAGTATCACTCTGCGGTAGTTTTGGGCCTGGGGCAGCGCCCCACCATAGCCCCAGCATCACTATGCGGTAGTTTTGGGCCTGGGGCAGCGCCTCAGCATAGCCCCACTGCCCAGATTTTCTTCTTTTGCTCTTTTTTCTCCCGGAACGTTGCTAACTCTTTTTCAATGCTTTTATGCTTTCATTTTTAGCTCTCATGAGTTATTTTTCTCCACATTCTCTCTGCAAAGCATCTAATCACATATATTAACTCATAATCAAGAATATGCAAATAATCATAGGGATATACATCACTTTTACCCTCAAAACAAGATTAAAACATGGGTAAATGAGGCAAGCAGGAGTATAAATACGCCCAAGATCACCACCCCACACTTAAACCTTTGTTCGTCCTCGAACAAATCACTATACTCCATATAAAATTACATATCTTAAGACACCAATTGAACAGGTCTACTCAAACCCAAGTTAACTAGACAGTTTAATCATGACCCATAATCCACTCAACATGCATACATCAATCATATTTTCACAAACCCTTCAATGAAACAACACAACATCTAAAATCGACTCTTCATAAAAAATAATGCCAAAATGTATGAGATCTTCATTTTGACCACTTGTCTTTCATTAATTTAAAATTACATCAATTGCATTTATACAAATTCTTTCTTTTATATGCAACTGTTCAATATAATTGATATAGTATTATCGTGCAATGCACGTTTATAGAAACTAGTATTATTAAAAGTAGAAAGATTCAAAATCCAAAGTTGGATTACTATTTTAACCCTATACTAAATTAAAAAATTATTTAAATAGTATTATTTTACCTCTTAAGGTAAAAAAAAAATCCTTGAATTAAATTTTTTGAAAATATCCCTCAATATGTAACAGACAATTTCGCCCTTCACCCAATTTTTTTTTTACCTTATATTCAATAATTAAGTTATTATACATTAAATTGTTATCATTAAAGATGGAGAACATGAGAAGGCAAATTATATTATTTAAAATATAGACCATTAATATTGTTTTAGAAGTTACAAAAATGTTTAATACAGAATTGGATCAAATGACCCAAATTAAACATTAAAGAAAATAAAAAATAAAAAGATACTTAATTTTCAAGACACTCATTTTCAAAAATTAATTTCTAAAGAATATAAGGTCACGGTAAATTATTTAGCGTAGACCATAACATTATTCTAAAAAGCTAGTTTAAATACATAATCAGATCAAATGACCCAAGTTAAATGAGATATTAAAGACATTAAAGAAAACGAAAGATAAAAGATATCAGTTTTCAAGACCCTCATTTTCAAAAATTATTTTTTAGAAACTCTTGTTTCTTCATTTTCCTATACTGAATGAAGATGGTCTTTGCAAACGATAAATAAAGAAACCAAGTAATATCAGATGGACATAATGAAAGGTTAGTGGTACAACTATTAATTGTAGAGTCTTCACTTTTGTTTAATCCCTTCTTTTTCTTCTTCTTCTTCTTCTTCTTCTTCTTCTTTTTAATTTTTTTATGCTATCTATGTATGATCACATTTGATTGTATTTATGTTTGTCAATTTCTTCTCTCATTTTTTGTGGCATCAAGATTACAAACAACTGCAATATATGACAGCATAATTAACTTCTGTTGGTGATGCAAAAGTTCTATTGAAGGCAATGTAATTTTGTCTATTGAATGTGGTTTTAAGAAGAGAATAGTCTTTTCTACGAAAAATGTGATTTTAAGAAGAAAAATTATAACGACCGGGTTCGTCATTACGGGTAAACCATTCGTGCCAAGTTTTGAGTTAGAAAACTTCCGGGTTTGGGAGTTGAAAATTCTGGACTAGGCTAGTCTTGATCGGTTTTGGAGCGAGGTAAGGTCTAGGGCAATCCGGGTAAGTATTGGGTTAGATGTCTTGGTTCGATCTAGTTTTTCTTGTAGCTAAGACATAGAGGAGTAAGAGAGACTTTTCAGAATCGAATTCGGGTAAGTAGAGCTCCCGGAATCGAGGTTGACGTGAAGGGGTTGTTCCGAAATGTCAGAAAAAACAAGTGTGTTGTAAAATGGACCAATTTTGGGGATTTCTCGACATCCTGTTCGTGACGAGCACTACCGCTCCGCCACGATGACCTCCACTATAGTGGAAGTCAAGACGGTCAACCTCCGCCATAGCGGTTGACTCCGCTACGGCGGTACCGCTATAGCGGAGAAGGGACCGCTATAGCGGAGCGACGGGACCAGAAAACCCAGAAAATGAGTTTTTAAATTTCATTGTCTCCCATTCAGCCCCCAAAACATATGAGAGCTATTCCAAAAACCCTCCTAGGCTGCTTCAAGGCTTGAAAGCCATGGGGAGGAGGAATTCTGGTAAAAATAATGTGAAACCATGGATTCGGGCCTGCAGAACCGCCAAGAATGCCTCCACGGAGTGAGAAACACACGGTTGCAGCTTCTTGGTGTCCAGGTAGGCTAGGTTTCATCCAAGAGTAGATTGACTGCTTTCATTTTCGTATTATTGTATAGAATGAAAGGGAGAATCCATGGTTAGGCCTTCGGGCACGGAGTCTGGATGGAAGTTGATAAATTGTTGGATTACTTTGAAAATAGTAGAATGGAAATAGGGTGTTGTGATATTCTAGGCATTGCTTAAATTATGTGATTTTGCAAATAAAAACGCGGAAACTAGAATATCAGAAGGTTCGGGGAACCAAAAAAGGGTTAGTAATTAAAAAAATGTGTGAGGAATGGAAGTTCTGGACTAATTGGTATTATTAGGATAATTTTTTGGTTGTGTTCTAAGGATGGGAAGGGTTTTCCCAGGTTGTATTTGGTCTTAGGAAGAGGGTCAGGAATTAATATAGTTAACTGCATGTTTAAAGGGGCGAACCAGGGTTAGTCTTTGGACTAGAATTGACGGTTCATAGTGTACCCAGAATGGGGTAGGTGATGGCTTACGATTCCTGTGAATGTGGTATATGTTTGTACTCTTATCTAAGTGCTTGCATGAATTGCGTGGCTTAGAGGAATTGTGTAGAATGTCTAAGGGTCCTGTTTTACAGTTTCTGAATTGAACGGTGTGTTGCTTGTTGGTTTACAAGTGTTGTTTATTATTTGACTGTGGATTATTGACATTTGGTTGGCTCGGATACCATGCCTGGTACGAGTATAACAAATGGTTGGCTCGGGTACCACACCTGGTACAAAATACTAACGGTTGGCTCGGGTACCACGCCTGGTACGAGTTTATTTTATTGCATCATTGCATGGATATTATTGTATTGCATTACCTGTTATTGGTTCTGCGAGTAGACCAGGCTATTTTATTGAAATGTGATAATTGCTTATGGTCCGTGAGAGGCCGGGTTGTTATATGATATTGTGAGTTTGGTCTTGGTGTTGTCCTGGTTGTTATATTATGTTGTCGGTTGGTCTTGGTGTAGGCCAGGTTATTATGTTAGTTATTAGTTGGCCTTGGTGTAGACCGGGTTATTATGTTGATCATTATTTGGTCTTGGTGTAGGCCGAGTTGTTATATTATATTGTAAGTTTTGTCTTGGCGTAGGCCGGATTGTTATAATATATTGTGAGTTTGGTCTTGGTGTAGGCCGGGTTGTTATATTATATTGTGAGTTGGGTCTTGGTGTAGGCCAGGTTGTTATATTATATTATGAGTTTGGTCTTGGTGTAGGCCGGGTTGTTATATTATATTGTGAGTTGGGTCTTGGTGTAGGCCGGGTTATTATATTATATTGTGAATTGGGTCTTGGTGTAGGTCGGGTTGTTATATTATGTTGTCGGTTGGTTTTGGTGTAGACCGGGTTTTCCATGTTAACACCTAGATGTGTTAGGAGGATTCGGGTTAGTCCGGACTATGTAAAAGAAGTTATAATTTCACAATCGTTGTCATTAAGTGTACTAATGGCGGTCTAAAATTATTTGTGGTTAATAAGCTAAGGGTGGATCTTGGTGTAGACCAGGTAGCCTGTTGAACACTTAGGTGTGGTTAGAGGATCCTTGGAGGGTCCGGGTTTCAGGATTAGAAAGGGATTTAGATATAACTCTGTTGTTATCATTGAATGTGTCAATGGTTGCTAGGTGAATTCCATGTGATTTGTAAATTGGGAGTAAGACTGGAAGTCTGGGGTTGTAGTTGTTGGTTGTTGTAACAGGGTGGAAGATTGTCCTTGGGGCCCGTGAAGGGTCCGGACACTGGTAAGTAATACTACGGGTATAAGTGGTTTAGTTGGGCAGTTAGTCGGGTTAAGTCTGAATATCTAGTCAAGGAGGTGACTTGGAAAGTCTAGGTGACAAGGTGACTGGTAAGTCTAAAGATTAGGATGGTCGGTTCCGAAAAATGGGGATTGATAAAAGTGATGTTGAAAGGGGTAAAGTATTTACCTTATGCATTTTATCTTGATTTTTATATGATGATAGGAGTGAATTCGAGTCAGCTGATGATGCCTACCAGTACGTGTGTTTGTACTGATTCTACTCTTGCTATACCTTTTTGGGTATAGTCTGGTTGCAGGGTTGGTGATGTTTCACAGCTTCAGGATTGCGGTGATCTTCCAGCATCTCCTACTTCCTTCTATGGTAGGAGTTGTATCCATCTTATGTTATAAGTTCATCTTGTAGAAGCTCTTGTATCGGATTAGACTAGGTTCTAGGCAGGGCTGTCTCATATTGTAAATGATTTTTCGCAAGTTTTGTAAGTCGTTATTTCTTGAAATTTTGTAAAGGAAGCTCCATGTATAAAAAGGGGTTTTATTTCATGATTTATTTCTTTTTCTGCTTTACCTGTTGGTTTGGGTGGTAAGGGTTCTTCTATCTAGATGGATTAGAGTAGGTGCCCGCACGGTCCGGTAGTTGGGTCGTGACAAATGGTATCAGAGCCCAGTTTACTGGTCTCCTAGTACAAGAGCAAAATGTCAAATAGAGTCCCGCAGATTGGTGTGTTGACGTCCACATCTAATCCTTGGGAAGCTTTGAAGCATTCTAGGAAACACTTCTCTTCTTTCATTCCTTTTCGTGAAGTTTCGTTACTTGCTTGTATGGGTTGAGTCCAATTGTTATCTCTCAATGCCAATTGGTATCTCAACAAGGTGAAGGATGTCATTAGACTCCGAGTACGACAAACAATCAAGGGAAATTGGAACCGAGAAGGTTCCAATTTGTATCTGGCCTGGGAGGCTATGTAAAGGGTGGATGAATCGGCTAACAGTCATCCATGAAATGAATGAAAAGTAATGAAACTGATTTGATTGAGTGTTGGAGCTTTAGACTCGTGATTGTATGTATTGCATTATGTGAATAACCGCAATTGTGTGGTGTGTAATTGCTTGAGTTACTTTGAAATTTGTGGTTAGCAAGGAGTCTTAACTTGGTTATGTGTTAACGATTGAAGAAGTTCTTGTTTGTAATTCAAGTGGAAAACAGTATGCAAAATGGGGGGCAAGGTCTTATCATTGATAAAAAGGATAAGGGAAAATGATATATATACTTGTGGGAACTCATGTTTCAAGTGTTTGGTATGTGAATAAGTACCAGGGACAAGGGCTATTATTGCTTAATAGCGGGAGTTATGGTAAGACATGCATGATCGACTAATGGTCATCCATGGGACGAATAAAGAGTAAATTATGTGACTTTATTTGGTTGTGACTTGAAGTTGAAATGTTGTGTTGTACAATTCTCGTGTGACTTGCTTGAAATATGTGTAAATTGTTGTCTGCCGTGCATGTTGAGTCTGCAGAGTGTCATTAAGTTGAAAGTTCTGTGTACCTTAGGTTGTGATAAGTTGTTAAAAATCTTGATTTAAAAGTGGTAATGCATTTTTGAAAAAGGGTTTATCATTGGTTAAGATGATAAGGGATTGGGAACTGTGACTGTAGGGAAGTTTCGGTTTCAGGACAGTCGGGACTTGGTTGGGAACCATGGGAACAAAGGAGTCATTAGTGTAATGGCGGGAAGATATTGTTGGGAACAATTGTCTGGTGTTAATTCTTTGTAATTGATAATATTTTATGCTAAATTGTTATGCGTTGGATGCCAGGAATGGTCTTAAGGGTGGTTTAAGACCATGGCGGGCTTGATGGGATTAGACAATGATAACCGAGAAGGTGGAAGGATACACTTGATGGAAATTTCAAATTTCTAGGTTGTTACCATCGGGACCGCCATAGCGGAACTAGACCGCTACGGCAATCCCGCTATAGCAGGATTTTTTTACCGCTACAGCGGAAGGGCGCGGGGCAGAGTGCCTGCCCTGCTTTCCCTTGTTTTTCATTTCATTCCCGGGGCATCTAAAGGCAATGGTTACATTATGAGTTGCTATGTGAAACAAGGAAATCATCCAGATAGCTGATATAGTATGCATATAATGGAAGTTGCCGAAATTTAGCATCTATGTGCAATAGGAGGAAAGAATAGATATGGTAGCCCGGGATATCAGTAAAATTATGATTGACCATTGGTGAGAATAGTCACTCGTGTAGAATTTGGCAAATGACCCATGATTGACTGAGTAGTGTGGGACACTGCTCATAGGCTTATATTGTGAGGGCGATTATTGACTTGTTTTATTAGTGATGACCCTTAGTGGTAGGGTCGGTCGGGGGAGTGGGGTTATTAAATGAATCCTTTAACATGGTTATTCCTTATGTCAGTCATGATAATACCGGTATCACCATTCTTTGAGTGGTGGGTGTGCTCGCCATAGCATTGGTTAGGGTGTAATTGCCAGGATAGAATTTCCCCTAAGACGAGAGTTGATGAAAACCTCACGCCAGGATGAGTTCCAATGGAATTTTGTTGTTGTGTGATTTAGAGTTATATGGTGTCTCGGGGCCTGGTGTTGATAGGAGTAAGGTGTTACTATGATATGTGAGGGGCATAGTACCCCATAGGAAGCTTCCAGAATGGAGTTTGGGTTAGTAGAACTCCGGGTATAGCGGAAAAGGGGTCGTCATAGTGGGATCTGGTTCCCTTGTCATGGAAATTATTTTTGGTCATTCGTTAAGTTTCTTTCGCTCTGGTGTTTCGATGAGGCCCCAGATTTCTTGAGCACTCGGGGAGGGGTAATCTAGTTGCCTTGTGCAGCTCGAAGGAAGGAATTCCTTGATGGAGCGGAAGTGAGTTAAATGTTGGCTGAGTTGGGTATACCAAGGGATTGGGAGGTTTTCGGTGGTTTGCATAAGGTTATATTTAGGCTGTCATGGTAGAGCATTAAGATTGAGGGACGAGCTTGTTCTTTCCCTCCACCGTAGAGATCGTTCAGGGATAAACGATGGGTAAATTAGTATCTATTGTAACGATCGGGTTCGTCGTTATGGGTAAACCATTCGTGCCAAGTTTTGAGTTAGAAAACTTCCAGGTTTGGGAGTTGAAAATTCTGGGATAGGCTAGTCTCGATCGATTTTGGAGCGAGGTAAGGTCTAGGAAAATCTGGGTAAGTATTGGGTTAGATGTCTTGGTTCGAGCTAGTTTTCCTAGTGCTAAGACATAGAGGAGTAAGGGGGACTTTTTTAAATTTAATTCGGGTAAGTAGAGCTCCCAGAATCGAGGTTGACGTGAAGGGGTTATTCCGAAATGTCGAGAAAACAAGTGTGTTGCAAAATGGACCAATTTTGGGGATTTCTCGATATTCTGCTTGTGATGAGCGCTACCTCTCCGCCACGGTGACCTCCGCCATAGCGGTTGACTCTGCTATGACGGTACCACTATAGTAGAGCAGGGACTGCTATAGCGGAGCGACGGGAACAGAAAACCAAGAAAACAGGTTTTTTAATTTCATTCTCTCCCATTCATCTCCAAAAATAGGCGAGAGCTATTCCAAAAACCCTCCTAGGCTGCCTCAAGGCTTGGGAGCTATGGGGAGGAGGAATTCCGGTAAAAAGGATGTGAAACCACATATTCAGGCCTGCAGAACCGCCAGGAATGCCTCCACAGAGCCAGAAATGCACAGTTGTAGCTTCTTGGCATCCATGTAGGCTAGGTTTCTTCCAAGAGTAGATTGACCTCTTTCATTTTTGTATTATTGTATAGAATGAAAGGGAATATCCATGGTTAAGCCTTCGGGCACGGAGTCTGGAGGAAGTTGATGAATTGTTGGATTACTTTGAAAATTGTAGAATGGGAATAGGGTATTGTGATATTCTAGGCATTGCTTAAATTATATGATTTTGCTAATAAAAATGCAGAAATTAGAATATCAGAAGATTCGGGGAACCAGAAAAGGGTTAGTAATTAACAAATGTGTGAGGAATGAAAGTTCCAGACTAATTGATATTATTAGGATAATTGTTTGGTTGTGTTCTAAGGCTGGGAAGGGTTTTCCCAAGTTGTATTTGGTGCTATGATGAGAGTCAGGAATAAATGTAGTTAACTGCATGTTTAAAGGGGCGAACCGGGGTTAGTCTTTGAACGGGATTTGACGGTTCATAGTGTACCAGGAATGGGGTAGGTGATGGCTTACGATTCCTGTTAATGTGGTATATGTTTATACTCTTATTTAAGTGCTTGTATAAATTGCATGGTTTAGAGGAATTGTGTAGAATGTCTAAGGGTCCTGTTTTACAGTTTGTGAATTGAATGGTGTATTTCTTATTGGTTTACAAGTGTTGTTCATTATTTGACTGTGGATTATTGACATTCGGTTGGCTCGGGTACCACGCCTGGTACGGGTATAACAAATAGTTGGCACGTGTACCACGCCTAGTACATGTATAACAAATGTTTAGCTTGGGTACCACGCCTAGTACGAAATACTAATAGTTGGCTAGGGTACCATGCCTGATACGAGTTTATTTTACTGCATAATTGCTTGGATATTGTTGTATTGCATTAACTATTATTGGTTTCGTGAGTGGACCGGGCTATTTTATTAAAATATGATAATTGCTTATGGTTCGTGAGAGGCCGCGTTGTTATATGATATTGTGAGTTTGGTCTAGGTGTAGGTCGGGTTGTTATATTATGTTATCGGTTGGTCTTGGTGTAGGCTAGGTTATTATGTTGGTTATTAGTTGGTATTGGGTAGACCGGGTTATTATGTTGATCATTATTTGGTCTTGGTGTAGGCCGGGTTGTTATATTATATTATGAGTTTGGTCTTGGTGTAGGCCGGGTTGTTATATTATATTGTGAGTTTGGTCTTGGTGTAGGCTGGGTTGTTATATTATATTGTGAACTGGGTCTTGGTATAGGCCGGGTTGTTATATTATATTATAAGTTTGATCTTGGTGTAGGCCGGGTTGTTATATTATATTGTGAGTTTGCTTTTGGTCTAGGCCGGGTTGTTATATTATATTGTGAGTTGGGTCTTGGTGTAGACCGGGTTGTTATATTATATTGTGAGTTGGGTCTTGGTGTAGGTCGGGTTGTTATATTATGTTGACGATTGGTCTTGGTGTAGGCCAGGTCATTATGTTGATTATTAGTTGGTCTTGGTGTAGACCGGGTTTTCCATGTTAACACCTAGGTGTATTAGGGGGATCCAGGTGGGTTCGGACTATGTAAAAGAGGTTATAAGTTCACAATCGTTGTTATTAAGTGTACTGATGGTGGTCAGAAATTATTTGTGGTTAATAAGCTAAGGGCGGGTCTTTGCGTAGATCGGGTAGCCTGTTGAACACTTAGGTGTGGTTAGAGGGTCCGGGTTTCGGGATTAGAAAGGGATTTAGATATAACGTTGTTGTTGTCATTGAATGTGTCAATGGTTGCTAGGTGAATTCCATGTGATTTGTAAATTGGGAGTAAGACTGGAAGTCTGGGGTTGTAGTTATTGGTTGTTTTAACCAGAGTGGAAGGTTGTCCTAGGAGCCCGTGAAGGGTCCGGACACTGGTAAGTTATACTACGGGTATAAGTGGTTTGGTTGGGCAGTTAGTCGGGTTAAGTCTGAATATCTAGTCAAGGAGGTGACTTGGGAAGTCTACGTGACAAGGTGACTTGGTAAGTCTAAAGGTTAGGATGTTCAGTTCCGAAAAGGGGAGATTGATAAAAGTAATGTTGAAAGGGGTGAAATATTTACCTTGTGCATTTTATCTTAATTTTTATATAATGGTAGGAGTGAATTCGGGTCAGCCAATGATGCCTACCAGTACGTGTGTTTGTACTAATTCTACTCTTGCTATACCTTTTTAGGTATAGTCTGGTTGGAGGCTTGGTGATGTTTCACAGGTTCATGATTGCGGTGATCTTCCAACAACTCCTACTTCTTTCTATGGTAGGAGTTGTGTCCATCTTATGTTATAAGATCATCTTGTAGAAGCTCTTGTACCGGATTAGACTAGGTTCTAGGGAGGGCTGTCTCATATTGTAAATGATTTTTTGCAAGTTTTGTAAATTGTTATTTCTTGAAATTTTGTAAAGGAAGTTCCATGTATAAAGAGGGGTTTTATTTCATGATTTATTTCTTTTTCCGCTTTACCTGTTGGTTCGAGTGGTAAGGGTTCTCCTATCTAGGTGGATTAGAGTAGGTGCCTACACGACCCGATAGTTGGGTCGTGACAAAAATATTGAGATGATTAAGTATTTGTTTGATGAATAATTGTGTTAGTTGCTTTACAGAGCTTTTTAGCATTAATTTTGTAAGGCTGTTGTTCCTTATTCTATGTACTGAGTTCATTATAATGCCATTTGTTTTAACAAAAAATAATCTGGAGTTTCAAATCATTTTGGAATAGAGCTAAAGAGCTTAAGATACTTTTATGTTTTAAAAGTATGTATTAATTGTCAGGGATACACGAGCAACACACATGTCCAGAACTAGTATTTTATGAATTGGGGAGGCTCTGATACTTTTCAAAAATTATGGAATTTTCAAGTGTATCAGAAAAATTACATCTTTTGAGATCCAAATTGGAGTCCAAATGCAACTGAATACAGTTTACAATTACTATTAGTGACAATTGATAGTTCACACAAAACAAAATTTAGTACTCTTTCCTTCTCATTGCCTCAAGTTGAATCTAGTATAGTGTGAGAGAAGACAGAATCCAAAATGGATTACAGAATTCAAACTCAAATTACATTGATTCAACTTTTCACATTATATATGAAAAGTGTATATATAGGCTTGGTGTTACATTCTAGAGACCAGTTTCTCTCCGTCATTTGCTTGCCTTCACAATTCTCATGCTCTTTTAGAGCAAATTAAAAAAAAATCCACCACCGTCTTTCCCTTAAAACTTAACTCAATCTTGTAAATTTCTATCCCAAATCCTACAATAAGGTGTACGATTGGACGAATTCATTGCTGACTTCACCACGATCGATTAGGTGTAAGAGTTCTACAAAGTCTTTTTTTTCTTCAGTGAATTGAATTTTTGTGGATTTTTTGATAAAGTTCTGACTTTTTTTGTTCTATTGGATTCTCCTTTATAGATCTTTCACTTTTGATGTTCCATAGAGAGCTATATAGTCTAGAAAACTTTCTTTGGTTTCGTTTTGTGTGCTTACAAAGAAATTCTGTTGTCTTAAAAACAGAACGAGTACTGTCACATTCTTAATAGGTACAGAAAATTGTAGGGTGAAAAATTAACTAAAAAAATTGGATTCTATCTAATTTTATTGAGTTCTTAAAGTCTTGAATTCTAACATTGTGTCTTTGTTTTATGAGTTGCTAACAAGACACTGCATTTAGTTTATGTAATCAAACCTCATCATATATTGAGATGTCGTAAATTATTTGGATGATAAAAATTTGTGTTTGCAAAGGACTATGCTAAAAGGGCTTAAAAATGTTTTATTGATACGAAAAGCATCATGCATCTACTAAAATTATATATGATATGAGTTGTGCTCTTTTATAATTTCTTGTGATAGCATTGAGTCTTTATTGGGGCCTCATGATCCGGCTTTTTCACAAACAATGTATTTGGGTTAAGAACTTCACTACATATGTACATGTTTATATTTAGTATCCAATTATTGGAGACTGAAGTTGATATTCTAAAATCCAGAACCTATAAAGTTGAAAGCATGGCTCCATCTTTGTGCTTTTGAGTTTTGTTTTTGTACTCTTTTCAATTTTATTAATCATCAAGATTGATTTTCCTTTAATTGAGAAATAAATTTCATTTGATCTAAATCATGGAATGAATTGACAGTTTTCTTGATCATTGGATTTGAATTCAGCTTTATTTATTGCTCTGTTCATACACTTATACGTCTTTTCAACATCAATATGAGCAAGCTAGTGCATATATTAGACAACGGAACACTGAACCTACAGATGAGCATGGTAAGAACTTAAATGACATATTTCTTTCTCGAGACTTTTACTTGTTGATGTCTTAAATGACATATTCCTTTCTCGAGACTTTAACTTGTTAATGTTTTAGTTCCAAATGACATAAATTGACTAGATCTTCCATTTTGTTAAAAGAATAATCATAATCTTTTCTTGATATGGTAATAACTTTGTTGTTGTATAGCAGAAGAAGACAACATAAACACGTCGAGTCCTAGTTGAGATGACTTTATTCCTAATGATGATATCCATGTTAAAGAAACTGCTACGCCTGGAGAAATTACAGAGAATGTCACCCAGAATATGAAGACGTCAAATGTAGAATATAGAAATGCTCATGAATCGCCAATCAAAGTAAGTTATTTATTTTACACCTTGAATTTAAAATGTGCTTGTCCTGCAACACAGATAGACTTTTAATGTTATTTTACCCTTCTAAGCATTTAGTGTTTGTGCAGACTTCTCACAAAAATAATTGGTGTCACACCCCAAAGCTACCCCCTAGACGTAACACAATATTTATTATCACGAGTGACCCCAATCTAACCCATGGTCTGGCATAACTAGACAATTTTTGATAAAACATGAACTGTGCGGAAAACTGAAGGCATTTAAATATCTTAGATGGGAAGGAAATCTTACATGTCTAAATATAAAATATAACCAAGTGTATAATGAGTTTGAAAAACAACACTAACAACTCAATAGTTGATTCTTGTTCTATGTTTGAAAGCCTCAAACTGATATGAGTTGTTGGGACAAGCCAACAGCTAACTCTAATAATCTGAAACTGAAATATAAAACTGAAAGATGAAAGCATATCTATCATCCTCGAACTATGAGGACTCACCACTGAAGCTGCTGAGTAAGGACTGGAAATCAAGCTAAGCGTGGTCTGGATGTTGAGCGCCTGAACCTATATCATACAATCATGTAGCACAAACGTATGTGTTAGTACTTCAGATGTACTGAGCATGCGGGATATATGCAAAGTTGTGCAACATAAGAACTGAACATGGAAATACATACTGAAACATGAACTGAAGAATAAGTTGAATGGAGTGACCATGTAGCTAATAATGAATACTATAGTATGTTGAACTGAACTGAATAACTTAAATAAATACTAAGTACATGGTCAATGCAATATGAGTCTGACTGTGGGAGCTACTATTAACCGACATACCCCAAGCTGAGCTAACTGTGGGGCCAACCTGTAATCCTGGACGGGAGGGTGTCCATACCTTGCCAAGGGTACAAACAAATTTGATGTGAATCTACTAAATTGATGTCCACAAGGGACAAAGGTGTCAAGCCTAATCTGACAGGTGACTCCTTTAGAACCTACGGTGGCACCATAGTTCTGGGACTCATGGACTACTACCAAAGGTCTCATCCTAAACTGGAGGGTGAGCCTTCATCCCTTCATCCACTCCGTGCTAAGTCTACTCCCAAAAATCCAGTCCTTCATCATCCACCTTTACTACCAGGGTATCACCACTAAGAACCTGTATGTTCCATCCCAAGTCTTCCTACCCTGCTTCGCTGCCAACTCCACAAATTGGAGACCTTCTACCTATTCCATCCTGGTCAATACATAACACTAGAACTTTCCAAGTCACGCTTAACACTTGGACTTCTCAAGTCACACTTAACACTAGGACTTCCCAAGTCACACTATCTCACCAATCTGATAACTAAGTCCAGACCCAGACTACCATCCCTTGTTCAGGTCAATCACCCTGACTCTACAACCAGAAGTATGCCCAACTACACAATAACTAAGACACATATATTTATGTACTAATTACAAGTACCCATACTGCCCAAGGATCCCTAGGACCATACCTTCGGTATTTAACATACAATTCTGGTCAACACAAGAACCAACCCAACCTTTAACACAACCACCCATCCACTTATGGACCAATATACAATAATTATATCACAAGCATAAACTCGATTCACTCATGGAACCAAACATAAAATCATAACAAAATATGTGTAATTAAACCCGTACTAGGCATGGTACCCGAGCCAACCATTATAGAACCTGTACCAGGCGTGGTACCTGAGCTAACTAATATATGTATCCCATACTAAGAGTGGTACCTGATCTAACCAATGTATCATACCAGGCATGGTACCCTAGATAACCAAATGTCACACGTAATCCAATAAACAATAATAATAAACACAACCATACTTGAAAACCAACAAGTAACAAAGACAAGTTCATTTCATATGATTGACAATTGAATATTCAGACATTCATAATTCCATTCCCTAAACCATGTAATAAACATACAATACTAAGCAATAGTCACAATGTACATATATCACAAATGGGAAATAACATCCATCACCTACCAACAACCCGGGTCCATGACCCTTACCTTGGAGACCCATCCGAAGACTACCTTTCGATTTACCATCTATACATATATAATCATTTTACATCTATTCTGGACCCTTTCCTTAAAGGTAAACACATTCCAGGGAAATCATCCCCTGGCCTTAAGGGCTTCAAACCCTTCATGTTCATTCCATTTCCCTTAATTGAATTATTCCCGGGAACCTACTATAATCTCGCCATTTATTCACCCATAAACATTACCGGTTCCCTGAACCTACCCAAAATTCATAGTTTCCCTAAAATCTAGCATCACACATAATTGACAAGACACTAATCATTCACATTACCCTCTACGACGCCCTTCCCCTTCAGGCAACCAAACAATCAACCTGCCAATCCTCCAAACTCTGTGCCTGAAGGCCTAGGCATGAATTCTCCCATCATTCCAATGATAATATGCAAGAAAATATGGGTCTATAGCTACTTGGTTAATCCCAGCCTACCTGGACGCTAAGCATCAGTTGTAGAGGCCTAAGCGTTATATTATGGCTCTTTGAAGGCGATTTCTGATGGAGAACGGGCCTGAAATCCATGGTTTTGCTCCTCTTTAGTGAAAATATCCCCTCTCTATGGCTCCTAAGATTTGGAGTAACCTAGAAACGTTTTTGGAGCAACCATCATCTGTTTTCCAACTAAGGAGGAGAAGTCTAAAATAATTTTCACGTTTCCAAGTTACTTCCTCCGTCATACCGCTATAGCGGGTGGCTGACTACTACGGTGGCAACACTATAACAGTAAATGTCCTGCTATTTAAGGTTGACGCAGCCTAGAAAAATTTCAAAATCTTATTTTTTTTATGTCATCCCCACTTAAATTAAAACATAATTTAATCGTTCTCAAAATCTTTGATGAGATCATTATTCAAAATAATGACTAGGAAGATCATTACAATAAATACCAATTTACTCATTGTTCATCCCTGAACGATCCCATAAGTAGAAAGGAAAAAGAACTAGTCCAGGGCTGTCATAGTCCCACCTTGATGGTGTAATTATGACCCTATGCGAAATATCAAAACTTCACCCTTTTTAGTCGTACTCCACTCAATTGGAAATAATTTAATCCTGCTCGATCAAGGAATTCCTTCCTTCGAGCTATATAAAAAATTATAATAACCTTCCCCGAGTACCCGAGGAAATCCAGGGCATCGTAGAATATCAGAGCGAAAGAATTCTCAAATGACTCAAAAAGGACCCTTTTTGCTCCCATAATGGCTTGAAATTCCGTTATAGCAGAAATTATACCGCCATAGTGGTACCACTATAGTGAGAGGTTGATTTCTATTGTGGTTGGCAACTGTTAAAAGGGGTGAGAAATGGGTTTCACGTCCATTACCCCTCATTTTCATCTGAAAACACTACCCTCCTCCCGATCACTCCACTCCCATTGTCAGAAAATCCAGGTAACAATCGCACCCAGTTACTTCCTTACTTTACTGTGCGAATATTGATAGTTTTATGGTAGAAAAACTGTGGATAGGATAGAGATTGTTGTTGGTTTTTGAATTGGAAAATTGGTTAGATTCTTGTCGGATTTCTGAAGCATGGGTACTTCCCTTATGTTTACAATGCTTCCACAGTGTTCTGAGCCTAAGTATAATGGGATTTTTGGCCCAAAATGGGTTCAAAAAGGTGGGCAAGATGAAGAGTTGTTCTTGATGAAAAGCGGTGATTTGGGCAAATTTTAGTAGTTATAATGCCCAATTTTTTGCATAAAATAGTGGTAGGGTACTTTAGAAACACTGATCTGAACTTGAAAAGTTAAAAATGGACATTTTGGGTTAATAGGGGCCATTGATGCACCTCTTGAATTTTTGGTACGATGAAGACCGCTATAGCAGAACTCGACCGCTATAGCGAGAGGCTAAGTAGCCTCCAAGGCAAAATTCAAGAATTGATTTTTCTTCTTTGAATGATATTTCCTTGCACTTCTACGAGTTCTAATCTCACCCTCTGTTAAATTGCAGGTATAACTTACTCGATGGATGCCAACCAAGAACATCTTCCTCCCTACAAGAGGTTCCCTGATGATGCTCGACGGGGGAGGTTCCGGGTCAACTGAAGGACTGGTCTTTGTTATGAAAGGGACTTCAACATGAGGGGTATGGAAGAAAAGGCAAGGGCATTCTATTTCCGGCCCCAAAAGTTTGACTGGGGCCCGTTGGTGGTGGCTCCCCCTTTCGGGCCTTCAAGCTGGGTAAGGGAGTTCTATGCCATACTCCCCACCGTACGTTGGTATAACCCCAACCCCACTATCCACCTCTGAGGAGTGGATGTCCTCGTGGATATACGGATTGTCAATGAGGTGCTAGGAGTGCCTCATGTTTCTAATGTTGTATATGAGGCCAAACTTTGGGAGTGAGATATGACATGGTTGAGGGACGCTCTGGGGGAGGACGAGTTTAGGGACCAGGACTACTGGACCACTGGTAAGGGCATCACGAGTACTTACTTCTCAGCCGACACTACGAGTTGGCTGAACTTGGTGTCCCAAAGGATCCGTTCATCGGGAAATCTTACCTACATGACCTTTCCCTGGGCTTTGGTGGTGGCTTGTGCTATACAGGGTATCCAACTGAATATGGGGGCACAAATTGTATTGAAGTGAAAGGACTTCTACTAGGGTCCCAAGAAGGGCCCTTTCCTCACAGGTCTGGTGTCTGAGTTATGCAGGCGGTTTGCGGTGCCTGAGAATGATACTGATAGGGAAGTGGAGATAGATGCCCCTTTCAACGCTCTCCAGGTGAAGGTGGTTTCCTCTATGGGAAAGAAGAAGAGGAAGGTGGGTGAAGTAGAGAGCAGCCAGGCTACCGAGGGTGCTTATGGTGATGATGATCTTGCCCCTCCTTCCCAGTTCCAGCCTACAATCACAAGCAACCATTTCGAGAAGGATTTAGCCGTGATTAGGCGGTTCATGGAGGGTACCACTGCTAGAGCTATAACCCCGCCCCATCCACTCGGGACTTTGCAACACTCCGCAGGGAGTTGGATGAGGAGAAGAAGAAGAGGCGCTTCCAGGACCGCATGCTTGCCCGAGTGTGGAAGACCATAAATGTCATGTTCACTTATGTTGTCCCTGATCGGGAGCTTCCCCAGCTAGAGCCGGAGGACCTATAGGAGTTTTCCTTTTTGAGTGATACCGAAGCCGAGGGTCCTGCCCCTGCAGTCCCTGATGGTGATGATGCTTCCGGCTAGGACCTCCCCCTCTCTTTATTATATTAGTACTACTTTTCTTTGGATTTTGCCCCCATTTGGGGCATGTACTAGACGATATTCCCCTTTCCTTTTCCCTTTCATTTTAAGCACGTGGATAGGGGTGGCAATTGGGCGGGTTGGGTTAAATTTGGGCATGTCAAAATGGGTCAAGAAAATAAATAGGTCAAGACCTAACCCGACCCAAATTTGCTTGGGTCAAAATGGGTTGGGTCAAAACGGGTTAGATAACGGGTTAGTAACGGGTTATAACCTAACCCGCTCAATTTTTACTAAGTTTTAATTAATTTATTTGTTATTTTATAAGATTTTAGTACCTAATAAAATTATCTTTTTCTTTATTATAATTATATATAACATATAAAATAACAAAAAAGTTTTTTAAAAATATTTTGATAAAATTTCTCAAAAGTCAATTTGGGTTACATATCAATCCAATTTTTAATGGGTTGAAATGAGTTAAGTTGAAATGGGTTGATCTAATAAATGGCGTGTAAATAACCAACCGAAACCTAAATGGTTAGGGTCGGGTTGGGCGAGTTGGATTTGATTTTGTCACCCCTACATGTGGATGCTAGTTTTTAAACCGTATTGACCTTAGTTTTATCAGTGATTCCCTTGTTTTACATAGCAGCTCGTAGCTTAACTATCATTTTTAGAAACCCTGGAATTGAAAAGTAAAATAGGGGAAAACAGGGCAGGGATTTTGTCCTGCCCTTCCCGCTATAGCGGTTGACACGCCGCTACAATGGCACTGCCATAGCGGAGAAATTCTCTCTATAGCGGGATCTCCATATCGGTATAGTCCCTCTATGGCGGCCCTGACGGTAGCAGCCCAGAAATTGAAATTTTTTGCAAAGTTCACCCATTCCTCATTCTCAGTTATCAACGTTAACCCCTGAAATCACATCATGGCCTTAAACATAACCTCAAGAGCATCTCTAGCAATGCATAGTTCAGAATTTAGCACTATGTTATAATAATAAAACATTTATGAGACATACTAGAAATTGTGTACAATAACACATTCCTGCTAACATACACTACTTGCCCCCCTCCCTCTTTCCCATGGTTCCCAACCAATCCCGACTGTTCTGAAACTGAATCTTCCCTACAGTCATAAGTCTTGTCCCCTTACCATCTTCACCAATGGTAAGTCCATACCCGAATTGTATTACCACTCTTCCAATTAATTCACATAGCAATTTATCACTAAAGAAAATCATACAAAATCAAGCTATGACTCCTCCCGGACGAATATGTTCATAATAAGGCCAACAAACTTTTCACACCATGCAATTGCAGTCATACAAGTAAGGCAATGCACATAATTTCAAGCTTCAACATAAATCAAGTCACATCTATTACTCTTTATTCGCCTCATGGATGACTGTTAGTCGATAATCCATGCCTTACCACAACCTCCTAAGCCAGATACCAATTGGTACCTTCCCAGTTCCAACTTCTCTTGCTTGTCTCATTTAAGTCGGAGGCAAACAACACCCTCTGACCTTGTTGAGATACCAAATGGAATCAAAAGATACTAATTGGACTCAACCCATACAAGTAAGCAACAGACCACGAAAAAGGAATGAATGAAGTGGAATAATTTCCTAGAATGCATCATAGCTTCTCAAAGATTAGACGTGGACGTCAACACACTTATCCGCAGGACACTATTCAACTTTTTCTCTTGTGCTTGGAGACCAATAACCTAGGCTCTGATACCAAACTATCACGACTCAACTATCAGGCCGTGAGGGCACCTATTCCATCATTCTACAATGATAATATGCAAGAAAATACGGGTCTATAACTACTCAGTTAAGCCTAGCCTACCTGGATGTCAAGCATCAGTTGTAGAAGCCTGAACACTACATTTTGGTTCTGTGAAGGTGATTCCTGACAGAGAGCGGGCCTGGAATCCATGGTTTCACCCCTTTTTAGAGGAAATCTCCCCTTTCCATGGCTCCTAAGCTTTGGAGCAGCCTAGGAGAGTTTTTGGACAACCCTCGTTGGTTTTTAAACTGAGGAGGAGAAGTTTAAAATAATTTCCGCATTTTCAAGTTACTCCCTCTGTCATACCACTATAGCGGCCGGCTGACCGCTATGGCGGCAGCGTTATAGCATTAAAATTTCTACCATAGCAGGGTGATGTTAGCTCGAACAAATTTCAAAATCTAAAATTTTTATCCTGTCATCCCGACTTAAATTAAAACGTAATTTAATCATTCCCAAAATTCGTGATGAGGCAATTTTTCAAAATAATGACTGGGCAGGTTGTTAACACTCAAACTCAGTTATGTCACAAATCCAACAGACTCTGGGATATAGCCATGGAGAACTACTATTTAGATACCTTGGAGTGCCTTTGTCTTCCAAGAAACTCACTATTACCCAATGGCAACCTTTGATTGATAAGATAGGAGCAAAAATTTCTTCCTGGACTGCCAAGAAGTTGTCCTATGCAGGTATACTGCTGTCACGACCCAGGTCATGTGAGTGACACCCACCCAACTCCTATATGAGCGAACCATTAGAGTCCAACTCTTAGCCTAGCCTAACAGCTTAAAAGCAGCGCAGAAATGTAATCTAGCATTCAATCTTAAATAAAACCAACTCTATAAATAAAATAAATTGCGGAAATCCCTCCCTAGAATCTGAAAGTCATTGTACCAAAAATATCTATCAAAAACTAAAGTACGGGGATCCAACCACAAATATAAAAATAATTTGAGCCCAAACAAATGGGCTACAAGTCAACTAGATGTACACCAAGGCAACTTCGTTGAATAGCTCACCTTTGATATCTCAAAATATCAGACCTACAAGTGAGGTCGTGCGTGAACCACCGGAAGATTTCCTATACTCACAAAAAGACAAACAAGTGCAGTATCAGTACACAACCACCGTGTACTTGTAATATATCACAATCCAATTTCTTAAGTCATGATGGCACCTACAATCCCCCAGTAGGCGAACCAATTCTCGTAGCCCAGAACGGTTAGTAATGGGCTACTACCTAACCAAAATGCACCAGCAAGCAGAAATAAGCGAAAGCAAAACTCGAATATAAATACATAAAAAAAACTACACCAAGACTTGGTATCAATAGTACAGAAGCTTCTAATAGGATACAAGTGCTAGTTGTAAGAAAATACAACATAAATTGCCTCCGAAAGTACAAGGAGCAACAGTACAAGAGATGAGATGTAGACAAGCCCCGACCGTCAAACGCTCACCCAAGTCTCAAAGATCCAAAAGCTGCACGAGTCTCCAACGTGATAAAAGGCGAAAGCTCAGCTAATATCTGCACAAAAAAGTGCAGAAGTGTAGTATGAGCACCAAAACCACGGGTACTTAGTAGGCATCATCGGCCGACTGAGCGCATATAAGATATAAAAGCAGTAACTAACAGATAGTAAGAAAGCAGTCACTGAAGCAATACGCAAGTCACAAGGAGCTAGCACAGAGATACAATTACACTGAATCACCGGTGAAGGAAAGGAGAACGCACCTGGAGTCCCTGGACAACAATATAAGCACGTAGAGAGAGAGTTGAGAAAATAGCGGTATATCGGTAACCTCAAGTGGAAGGAAAAGACGGAGAGCAGTCTAACATACTCAAAACGGAATCAACCAGTATAAGGAAATCATAACACCAATCCAATCACATGATAGCATAACCAGGGAATCACCTCACAAGTACAACCCTAGGATGAAATAACTAGGCCACAATAACCGAGAGATACCACTCAGCTTCCCACAAGAATAGAACCAGAGTCTCACACTCTGCTCAGAAGGCCACATAAAAGTGCCTCAATAAGATAGGACTCTAAAGCCCTCTCAATAATCAAAAATCCCACAACCAAAGCCTCAACAGGCTAGCCATCACAAATCTTTCAAGAACCGGGTGCCAAGACAAGCTCTAAGTAAAAACAGGAGTAAATATAGTCTACCTACAGTCCCAACGGCCACCCATACAACCGAGGAACACAATCAAGTGAAAACAAACCCTCCGGCATCCCATACTACCAGAGCGTACACTGAACGCACAACAAACAAGGGTGGAATCCGATGCATGATATGATAGGATGTGAAATAGAACCTCTGTATGTACCTCCTCCGGTGCCGATCAGGCCCAGTAGGCAGGTTCCATGGAAGGACACAGCCTGTATACCTCTACTCCACTGTATACCCTTCCCTCTGGTGCACGCATCCCGAAGCCCCAGGCCCAGAGCGGCAAGGTCCATGGAGGTCCCCGACCCCATACTAAAACTCAGTATTAAGATATGTCATTCGGAAG
The DNA here is from genome assembly GCA_003996215.1 of Jaltomata sinuosa. Lineage (NCBI taxonomy): Eukaryota > Viridiplantae > Streptophyta > Magnoliopsida > Solanales > Solanaceae > Jaltomata > Jaltomata sinuosa. Next base: position 396,127 of record QJPP01007571.1, on the reverse strand, counting down.
CAAGTCCGGGATCAAGATAGAGACCCAGTCTCAAGTATGCATGCCCAGACCCCGTCCAGGACTAAAGTAGTAGGAAATGCCTCAAAAACCCCTCCAAGGGTGCCCGGGCGTAACCAGGTCTAAAACTGTAGTAAATCAAGTCTAGTGCTCCACCCCGCAGAGACTAGTATTAGTAATAAAATCAAGTCTGGTGCTCTGCCCCGCAGAGACTGGTATCAGTAATAAAATCAAGTTTGGTGATCTGCCCCGCAGAGACTAGTACCAGTAATAAAATCAATGCGAAAACATCCAAAAATCCCCTTTTCTATCAACAACAGTACCAAAAACGGGCCCCCAGGGCCATGCAAATTTAGGAAAACTTTCAGTAGTGGCTCACAGCCAAAACTGTAGTAAAACATGCAGGGGAAAATCTTTTTCATGGATGATATGCTCGCACAAAAATATAAAAGTAGCCCAACGGCTCACAACAAGTCCTATCAGCCCTGCACAGGCCCAATAGCTACTCAGCAGACATAACCAGCCTAAAAGGATAATCTCTATGTCCGGGACTCGCGTACATTCCCAAATAGCCCACCATCTATGTTCCAGAGTCAAAACAAGGCAACACAGGACCACAAAGGTAATATACATTACTACACAAATACTATAAACAACGTATGAAATAGATGGACGAAAGGCGGACAAGGTCTGGGGTACCAACCTATAACAACCCATCCAAGGATGCTAATTAATGCAGTCATAGCCTATATACGCAGAGTCTAGATAGGGGAAAACCATAACCTACCAGTCATCTGATGACTAGCTGCGGGAATGGCATCGTCCAGACTCGAACAGCTCCAGGAAGCTCTGAATCATACAAAACAAATACTTTCAACTGAAGCCCCAAAGGCGTCTCTATGAAGCCTGACCAACCAAGGTAATGGAATAATTGCTAGAATCGACAAGGCTGCAAGAAAGAGCCATAGCCAATTGATAAGGTGTTAATGTCACACTCGTGACCAGCCAACTCCAAAGCATAAATATGAGGCCAATAACAATAAGAAATGGCAGCTAAATCCAACAATAATACGTTAACCACATCTCCAAGGAGCGACGAGCTCCCGAGGCACTATTTCAAGGCATACGTCACGTTTGTCCAATCCAATCACTATCGTATGTGAACCCAAAAAGAATCGCACAATTTACCAATCCATCCAGCACCTTACCATAACCAGAACACCACAACAATAACCAAACATAACAAGATAAAGGGGCTGTCCAAAGCCACAAATCCAAAATACCACTTCGGGGCTCAGAAATCCATAAAACAATACTAGAACATATAATAACGAAGGAGGGTCGTAGGGGAGAGATTTCCTTGACAAAAATATTTAATATCCCAAGATTAACAACCTGCCTCCTTGCAGGAACAACAAACAGATCCAAAATCAACAAGAAACTACTACAAGATATCGGCAACAACAACTTTTCATAACTAGAAGCTTAAAATCTTGATCCAACAAATAGATAAGTATACGGGATCCATACCTCACCAAAATAACTCCATAGCTACTTCCAAATACTTAGAAAACACCTGCTGGCTCGCTGCATCAATACCCACGATGATACGCCATGAAATCGATGGGGAAAACTATACCAATATGACGAGCTCGCGACGTAGAGCAACTTCCGTTAAGCTTCCGAATTGAAAGGATCAAAGTCCATGGATTATTTATGGACTCTCCCTCTGATTTTCTAAGAATTTTAGGTGAAAAAATGAGTTAAAACGAAGGAGAAATCAGCTTTTAGAAGCTGAACCGACTTAGGATATGGGCCCCACCTTGACGTGTCTGCTTGTGCAGTCTTACAAAAATGCAAATATCTCTCTATTCTGAAGTTTTATGGACAAACGGTTTAGTGAGTTGGAAACTAGACTCGTAGACCTTCGATTTGGTATATTTGGGGCCCACTAACTCTTTATAGATAGGGAGAAACACCCTAATACATTTAACCCAAATTTGAAGAGAATTCCTTAAAGAAATTTACAATAACTTTTTTCGATTTTTGTTTCGCAACTTGCTTGACTTCAAAACACATCATACGACCATTTTGCGATTATAATACCTCATAACACATCCTTCTTAGTATACTAGACTCTATTAGTCTTACCCCAAAGGCACGGGTTACTTTAAACCTTCCAAACGGGCGAGGTGTTACACGAGGCATTTCTTTAACTCAAACTTTCGAGTAAGGAATTCATTTGACCTAGAACCTTGGTTTAATTCTTTGATATTACCAAGAATGTTGAAGGAAGTCAACGATTTCCAAAGTTGAAGCTCTAAAATGAGGAACGGCCATAAAGACCAAACAAATGGCCCGGGCACCGAACTACCGATCCCGACAAGCCATAAATGACTTGGGCCGCTACAAATAAGCTCTAATGGTACAAGAAAGGCGAAAACGTGTAAATGACCGGAAGGGTCATTACATCATCCACTACTAAAAAGGCTTTCATCCCCAAAAGTCAGGAAGGAAAAAAATACCATAGATTTAAGGAAAACGGATACAACGCCCGCACTACTCTCTCAGACAACCCGGGTAACCTCCGCGATCGGACGGCACCCAATATAACAGAACCAAAGAAAGAAACCAAGCCTTAATTTCTTACTAGCCAAGATAGATTTCAACCTCCAAAGATCTGCCAACCCAAACTGAACCTCAAGAATCTTAACCAAAAAGCACCTACACAACACCGAAACCAGAGCACCAAGGCTATCAACACACAAAACTCAAATCCTTAAAACCATACCAAGTTTACCAGAAAATCCATCAACCCAAAAACTCCAACTCATGAACCCGTTGTTCCGCAAAAGTCCTTTTTTTTATTCTGAACTGAATCCTTTAGCACCACAAAAAGGAATCTGCATACAAGCTGAACAATCAAACCACCCTCGAAGCATCAACTGACACACCAGAGATCCAGAGTTCCTGCTTATACTTTACCACGAACGAAGTCACCCATTGTACAAATGCGTTTTAAGCCAAGATATAGGCTACTACCCTTTGCCATCCAAGATAACAACCCGTAGCATATCATTGAAACTAAAGTTACCTGCCTTGACTGACCACCAACCAACGAACAAACATTTTTTCTAACATCAAATTCGCTAACAGAACCGTGCCAGGTTTGAATTAGCTGAAAGTGAATGAACCAGGGCAATCTGCCCAAAAGACCCAAACCAAAACCACGATCCTGCAAGAAGTGTGGTAAGCCTACCACGAAGTCTGTAACCATGAGCCAAGCTCCCAACTCTAGAAAACACTACTGCTACTCTGAACACTCGAACACCATTTGAATGTGAAATTTCCTTACGATTCTCACCTCAGGAAGAAGTCCACCATGCCATAAATATCAAGTCCAAACACCCCAAAGGCAAAGGAAAAAAGTGTCTGGGGTTCAAAGTTACCATCTAGCCATAGAAATTTTTTCATATACTTTCAACTCATTCCTTTGGCTCGAATCAACCGCTCTACTGGTTCTGCAAACAACCAACCACTTCAAAGCATATATCATAATGAACTTCTCGTCCATACTGGCCGAGTCTAACCAACACTAAAACCCCACATAAACAATAACTCTGGAGGAATCAATTAAACAAGCTTTCAAATCCTGGGCAAACGAATGGCTATTATCAGTCTCTACGTATCATCAAAGCTCAAAATAGTCTCGCTAGTCTTAACCCACACAAGCTGACCACATAAAGCATATACCACTGCTGAAGCTCAAACTTACGCCGCTGAGTCTGTCCAACCATGGTAGAAGAACATCATACTAACTAGAACACTGTTGAAATCTGGAATATCTCGCCTCTTGCAGAGGTTAGCCAAGGACTAGGTGTCCAAGGCCAATAACCGCATCCACAACTGAAGTAAAAGAAGCTAAGTTGCCCGCACCCATTGCCTCCCGGCACTAGGATGCTGCAACCAAAGAGAAACTGCCACAAACCATCTGATGTAACCTGCCAAGTTATGATTCTGAACACCGACTTTCAAAACTGCGAACCAAAGCCTTGGTCGAACCTTTATGCTGCCAATGAACCCTTAAGAACCCAAGCCAACTAGGCCTGAAAATACAAGTTGCCAACACCGCAGCTACTACTGAAACAAAAACCAATCAATGGAAAACCCACGACAATGTGTAGACGGCTGGATCGAATCACCAACACACAATCCCAAAGCAAACCTTCATCGCCACCTCAGGCAACTACGAGGACACTTAAACACAACAAAGAGTCATCTCCCTTCTTTTTCAACTAAACAAAAATGCTTCCTTAGCACATACTAAACCTTACAAATCCTTTCTCGAATAAGAACCTGAAGCCATTACCTTACTACTCATAGCTACACGTCAAATTCAATAAGGTAGGAGAAGATAGGGCTGGATGCCCAACTCACCCGAAATGCTTACAAATACAACCTAACCATGAGGTTACGATCAACACTTAGTAGGAAGTGCTTAAAGTCAAGACCCAATCACGATGCCAACATCCAGAGCTCATCAAAAGAACTACGATCAAGATTCATTCCAACTAGAGCTAGGGATACAACAAAGCACCCAACGGACCAGGTTGTGGAGGAGAATATGGGAACAACCCACATACCTACCAACCTCCTAAACTAATTAACAAAGAGGGTTTACTCTAGACACTCGGGAGACCAAACCAATCTATGCACACTAGCATAACCAATATCTCCCAACTGAGGCAAAATCTTAACTCCGAACCAACTACCAGTAATACACCGAACCATCACACGGATCTCTAGCCATGCTAGATAACGGCCTATGCAACAACTATCTAGGACCACTCAACAAGGGAAACCCAACCCAAAGTCCAGAATCAGAATGAAACAGGGGTAACCCAACTAGAAACAGAATAACAAGAACTACCCACGAGCTACAACTCCGGGAAAACACCTCTCAAGGCTAACTTACCCCCATACACTACTAAAGAATAAACTACCAATAAAATAACATATCGGTACTACAATTCGGGTAGCCAAACAACTTAAACAAATAACAGGTAGGCATATAAGAAAATAAATGACAGAAGGGATAGAATCGCAACGCGAGCAGGACTATCAAAAGTCGAAGATAGCAAAAGCCTAACCTGGAGCAACGATATCAGGAACCTCTACCTCTGGCCCACCAAGAGGAGTATCAAGCTGATGGGATATAACTCTGGACTGAGTAGTCAAAACTAAAGGCCTAACCGGCCCTCGCCGGGGACAATATCTATAAAGGTAACCAATATCTCCACAATGATAACAACAGGGCTGTCTGGGATACACAATCCTGGGGCAATTCCTAGCAAAGTGCCCATGCTCACCACACCAAAAATAGCCTATACCAGATGAAATCCGATGGGAAAATCTTGCCTCGTACTCCAATACCGACAGACAGCCCTGCTGAAGAACTACAAGCTCAACTATAACTGAAGCACCACTCACAGACCAAGGTACTGAAACACTCACCGGAGGACTCAGAGTCCTAGCCACGATGTCCTGAAGCACTGAGGTCGCTATAAATCCAGTCGGAGGTTGGGCTGACCCCACACCCCTATCTAGTGTGGTAAACCCTCACTCTGAAGTCCTGGCGCTAGTGGAAGCATTGAAGCAACAGGCACAGAAGCCTCGGCACCAACCGCTATCGCATTCGTCTGAGGAATTCGAGAATGAATGAACAACCAAAGTTTAAAAGTCAATAGAGCCAGGAACGCACGATGAGGAGCCAATAAGATGAAATATTTCCTAATAATGCCCTGTAGCCACCCGCAGATAGGATACGGATGTCATCGTACTGATCCGTGAGACTCTACTTAGACACTTGCTTCTGTACCATGACACCGGTGAACCTAGGGCTCTGATACCAAGCTATCACGACCCGATTTCTCAAGTCATGATGGCACCTACAATCCCCCAGTAGGCGAACCAATTCCCGTAGCCCAGAACGATTAATAATGGGCTACTACCTAACCAAAACGCACTAGCAAGCAGAAATAAGCGAAAGCAAAACTCGAATATAAATACATAAAGGAAACTACACCAACCCCAAGACTTGGTATCAATAGTACAAAAGCTTTTAATAGGATACAAGTGCTAGTAGTAACAAAATACAACATAAATTGCCTCCGAAAGTACAAGGAGCAACAGTACAACAGATGAGATGTAGACAAGCCCCGACCGTCAGGTGCTCACCCTAGTCTCAAAGATCCAAAAGTATCACGAGTCTCCAACGTGATCAATGGCGAAAGCTCAGCTAATATCTGCACAAAAAAGTGTAGAAGTGTAGTATGAGCACCAAAACCACGGGTACTCATTAGGCATCATCGGCCGACTGAGCGCATATAAGATATAAAAGCAGTAAGTAACAGATAGTAAGAAAGCAGTCACTGAAGCAATAAGCAAGGCACAAGGAGCTAGCACAAAGATACAATTACACCGAATCACCTGTGAAGGAAAGGAGAACTCATCTGGAGTCCTTGGACAACAATATAAGCATGTAGAGAGAGATTTGAGAAAATAGCGGTATACCGGTAACCTCAAGTGGAAGGAAAAGACGGAGAGTAGTCTAACATACTCAAAATGGAATCAACCAGTATAAGGAAATTATAACACCAATCCAATCACATGATAGCATAACCAGGGAATCACCTCACAAGTACAACCCTAGTATGAAATAACTAGGCCACAATAACCGAGATATACCACTCAGCTTCCCACAAGAGTAGAACCAGAGTCTCACACTCTGCTCAGAAGGCCACACAAAGGAGCCTCAATAAGATAGGACTCTAAAGCCCTCTCAATAATCAAAAATCCCACAACCAAAACCTCAATAGGCTAGCCATCCCTAATCTTTCATGAACCGGGTGCCAAGACAAGCTCTAAGTAAAAACAAGAGTAAATATAGTCTACCTACAGTTCCAACGGCCGCCCATACAACCGAGGAACACAATCAAGTGAAAACAAATCCTCTGGCATCCCATACTACTGGAGCGTACACTGAACACACAACAAACAAGGGTGGAATCCAATGCATTATATGATATGATGTGAAATAGAACCTCTATATGTACCTCCTCCGGTGCCAATCAGGCCCAACAGGCAGGTTCCATGGAAGGACTCAGCCTGTATACCTCTACTCCACCGTATACCCTTCCCTCCGGCGCACGCAGCCCGAAGCTCCAGGCCCAGAGCGGCAAGGTCCATGGAGGTCCCCGATCCCATACTAAAAATCAGTATCAAGATATGTCATCCAGAAGCAAGTCTAGGATCAAGATAGAGACCCAGTCTCAAGTATGCATGCCCAGACCCCGTCCAGGACTAGAGTAGTAGAAAATGCCTCAAAAACCCCTCCAAGGGTGCCCGGGCGTAACCGGGTCTAAAAATGTAGTAAATCAAGTCTAGTGCTCTGCCCCGCAGAGACTAGTATCAGTAATAAAATCAAGTCTGGTGCTCTGCCCCGCAGAGACTAGTATCAGTAATAAAATCAAGTCTGGTGCTCTGTCCCGCAGAGACTAGTACCACTAATCAAATCAGTACAAAAACATCCAAAAATACCCTTTTCTATCAACAACAGTACCAAAAACGGGCCCCCAGGGCCATGCTAATTTAGGAAAACTGTCAGTAGTGGCTCACATCCAAAACTGTAGTAAAACATGCAGGGGAAAACCTTTTTCATGGATGATATGCCCGCACACAAATATAAAAGTAGCCCAACGGCTCACAACAATTCCTATCAGCCATGCACAAGCCCAATAGCTACTCAGCAGACATAACCATCCTAAAAGGATAATCTCTATGTCCGGGACTCGCAGACATTCCCAAATAGCCCACCATCTATGTTCCAGAGTCAAAACAAGGCCACACAGGACCACAAAGGTAATATACATTACTACGCGAATACTACAAACAACGTATGAAATAGACGGATGAAAGGCGGACAAGGTCTGGGGTACCAAACTATAACAACCCATCCAAGGATGCTAATTAATACAGTTATAGCCTATATACGCAGAGTCTAGATAGGGGAAAACCATAACCTACCTGTCATCCAATGACTAGCTGCGGGAACGGCATCGTCCAGACTCGAACAGCTCCAGGAAGCTCTGAATCATACAAAACAAATATTTTCAATTGAAGCCCCAAAGGTGTCTCTATGAATCCTGACCAACCAAGATAATGGAACAATTGCTAGAATCGACAAGGCTGCAAGAACGAGCCATAGTCAATTGATAAGGTGTTAATGTCACACTCGCGACCAGTGAACTCCAAAGCATAAAAATGAGGCCAATAACAATAAGAAATGACAGCTAAATCCAACAACAATACGTTAACCACATCTCCAAGGAGCGACGAGCTCCCGAGGCACTATTTCAAGGCATACTTCACGTTTGTCCAATCCAACCACTATCGTATGTGATCCCAAAAGGAATCGCACAATTTCCCAATCCCTCCATCACCTTACCATAACCATAACACCACAACAATAACCAAACATAACAAGATAAAGGGGCTGTCCAAAGCCACAAATCCAAAATACCACTTCGGGGCTCAGAAATCCATAAAACAATACTAGAACATATAATAACGAAGGAGGGTCATAGGGGAGAGATTTCCTTGACAAAAATATTCAATATCCCAAGATTAACAACCTGCCTCCTTGCAGGAACAACAAATAGATCCAAAATCAACAAGAAACTACTATAAGATATCGGCAACAACAACTTTTCATAACTCGAAGCTTAAAATATTGATCCAACAAATAGATAAGTATACAGGATCCATACCTCATCAAAATAACTCCATAGCTACTTCCAAATACTCAGAAAACACCTGCTGTCTCACTGCATCAACACCCACAAAGATACGCCATGATATCAACGGGGAAAACTATACCAAAATGACGAGCTCGCGACGTAGAGCAACTTCCGTTAAACTTTCGAATTGAAAAGATCAAAGTCTATGGATTATTTATGGACTCTCTCTCTGATTTTCTAAGAATTGTGGGTGAAAAAAATGAGTTAAAACGAAGGAGAAATCAGCTTTTATAAGTTGAACCGACTTAGGATGTGGGCCCTACCTTGACGTGTCTGCTTGTGCAGTCTTACGAAAATGCAAATATCTCTCTATTCTGAAGTCGTATAGACAAATGGTTTAGTGAGTTGGAAACTAGACTCGTAGACCTTCGATTTGGTATATTGGGGTCCCACTATCTCTTTATAGATAGGTAGAAACACCCCAAGACATTTAACCCAAATTTGAAGAGAATTCCCTAAAGGAATTTACAATAACTTTTTCTGACTTTTGTTTCGCAACTTGCTTGACTTCAAAACTCATCATACGACCATTTTGTGATTATAATACCTCATAACACATCCTTCTTAGTATACTAGACTCTATTAGTCTTACCCCAAAGGCACGGGTTACTTTAAACCTTCCAAACGGGCGAGGTGTTACACGAGGCATTTCATTAACTCAAACTTTCGAGTAAGGAATTCCTTTGACCTAGAACCTTGGTTTAATTCTTTGATATTACCAAGAATGTTGACGGAATTCAATCATTTCCAAAGTTGAAGCTCTAAAACGAGGAACGGCCATAAAGACCAAAAAAATGGCCTGGGCACCGAACTACCGGTCCCGACAAGCCATAAATGACTTGGGCCGCTACAAGTAAGCTCTAATGGTACAAGAAAGGTGAAAACGTGTAAATGACCGGAAGGGTCAGTACATAAGATCATCATCCAGTTCCAAATAAACAGTGCATGTGTAGTACAACAATCAAATAAGAGTACAGAAACACATAGGCAAGTCAACTTGTATTCCTAGACTACAAGTCTCTACCTAACTTGTTACCACATGTAAATCACTTCACAGTTATGATCAATAATCCACAAAAATAACAATTATACCTCGTTACACATCCCGGACCCACCCTAGATCCCCTCTAGATAACATTGAAGTGTCAGACATACAACCCGATCTACACCAAGACCAAACTCATAAAGCAATGTAACAACCCGGTCTCTCAAGGACCAACAATACACAACCACAATTCATAAACACAACCCGGTCCACTCAGGGAACCATTAATAAAGATGCAATGAACACAATAAGGTAAACCCATACCAGGCGTAGTACCCGAGCTAACTGTTAGTATTATCCCATACTAGGCATGATACCCTAGCCAACCGTTAGTATTATGCTATACCAGGCATGGTACCCTAGCCAACCATTAGTATTATCTTGTACCAGGCATGGTACCCGAGCTAACTGTTAGTATTATCTCGTACCAGGCATGGTACCCGAGCCAACCGTTAGTATATTTTGTACCAGGCATGGTACCTAAGTCAACCAAATGTCAAACAATCCACAGTCACATTAAAATAAACAATCAACTTGTAATCCAACAAGCACAATACAACGTTTAATTTACCAGACTGTTAAACATGACTATTAGACATTTCTAATCATTTCCTAAGTAATGCATCTCATACAAATACTTAGATAAGAGTACTTAAACACACAAAGCATAAAGGAAGTAAACCATCACCTACCTCCAAATGATCCAAGGCTCTACTCAATCAGAGCTTTCCCATTTCCCAAAGTTCTTACCGGTTCTTGGCCCTTGGGAGGAAAAATGATGAAGAATGGAGGAAATTCACCTGAAATTTCCCTAGCCCTTCTCCCAAATGAACTTGTGAAAACTGAATGTTTTTGGGAAATGTTTCTGCATTAAATACCATCACGCTCCGCTATAGCGGTCCACTCCTCTATAGCGGTACCGATGTAGTGGAGTCAACCGTTATGGCGGAGGTTGACCGACTTGACTTCTGCTATAATGGTAATTTTTCTTCTATAGCAGAGGTAATCATGGTGGAGAGGTAGTGCTCATCATAGACAAAATGTCGAGAATTCTCTAAAATTTGTCCATTCTATAACACACTTACTTTCGCTGACATTCTGGAACAACCCCTTCACGTTAACCTCGGTTTCAGGAGTTCTACTTACCCGAATTTGATTCATAAAAGTCCTCCGGACTCCCTTATGTCTTAGATACAAGGAAAACTAGCTCACACCAAGACATCTAATCCAATCCTTACCTAGATTGTCCTAGACCATACCTCATTCCAAATCTGGTCGAGACTAGCCTAGCCCAGAATTTCAAACCCCCGAATCTGAAGTTTTCTAACTCTGAAACTTGTCACGAATAGTTTACCTATAACGAAGAACCCAGTCATTACAACAGATACCAATTTACCCATCGTTCGTCCCCTAATGATCAAACCTAAAATTATAGAAATTAAAGAAGGAAAGTGTAGTACTTGGATCCCTAAATAAGTGAGGGTACTTGTCCCGCATGTCCTTCTCGGTTCCCTAAGTGGTTTTCTCAACCGGAATATGCTTCTATTAAACCTTTACCATACTAATCACCCTTGTCCTCAATTTCCAGACATCCTGAGCAAGGATCAAAACTAGTTCCTCTTCATAGGGAAGGTCCTTATCAAAAAGCTTACTTAGTTTCGAATCTTGAAACTGCTTGGCCTTTATCTCCTCTATGAAAGTGGGTCTGACCTCAATACTGGCTAACAACTCACCTTGTTCTGAAATACCCAAGAGCATGAACTTGGACTCCAATGTCTGAATTTCCCTTGCGAGTGGTTGTTTGGAGACCCCCAAACAAGCCAAACTGCCCATGCTAAGTGTCTTCCGGCTCAATGCGTCTACCACCACATTAGCCTTATCCAGATGGTACTGAATAGTCACTTCTTAATCCTTCATCAATTCCATCCACCTTCTTTGCCTCAAATTTAAGTTCTTCTGAGTGAAAACATGTTGCAGACTACGGTGATCAGTGAACACTTCACACTTTACACCATAGAGATAGTGCCTCTAAATCTTGAGTGCAAAAACCACCGCTGCCAACTCTAAATCATGAGTCGGATAGTTTATCTCATGCAACTTCAACTGTCTGGAGGCATAGGCTATCACATTCCTATCCTACATCAACACAACACCCAAATAAGAATGTGAAGCATCACAGTAAATAATAAAGTCTTTAACTTCTACCAGTAAGGACAAGATAGGAGTCGTGGTCAGAAGTTTCTTGAGTTTTTGGAAGCTCTCTTCGCACTTATCAGACCACACAAATGGTATATCTTTTTGTGTTAACCTTGTCAGGTGAGTATAAATAGATGCAAATCCTTGACAAACTTACGATAGTAGCCGGCAAGCCCTACAAAACTTCTCATCTCAGTCATCGAGCTAGGCCGGACCTAACTCTTGACTGCCTTAATCTTCAAGGGATCTACCATCACCCCCTTCCTGAGCCACCATTCCCTTTACCTCCCTGGCCACCCTAAAAGTTTCCTCGCCCACCTTATGGATGACATCTACCATGACCAGCTCTACCCGCTGGGACCATAGCCTTTGGCTGCTGCTGAACCTAATTATCGGTCTGCCTGTGAGGGAACTCCCTCTTAAAATGTCTCTGATCACCAAAATGAAAACAACCACAATTAAGCGCATTCCTGCTAGCAGATGAATAAGAAGATCCCTGGCCCTTAGGAGCAGAAAACTGCTGATTAGCTCCCAGATGACCACCTGTAGCAGCTGGCAGAGATGACTGAATAGGACGGGCTAAGTATACCTGCTGATTTTGACCCCTGGAGTACGAACCACTATAATTTCCCTTATTCTGGGGCTTCTTTGCTAACACCTTTGCCTGCCCCGCCTGCCTGACTCCCTCAAGTTTCCTTACATCATCCACCACTTCATTGAAGCCTTTCCCTGAAGAAGTCATGTGCATAGACAGTACCTGAAGCTCAGTGTTCAAACCTTTGATAAACAACTAAACCCGCTCTTCCTCAGAACCCAACAACTGCATAGCAAAATGAGACAAGGCCTGAAACTTTTCCTCGTAAGAAGAGACTGACATGCTACCCTGCTCCAAATTCAGGAATTCATCATTTTTTTGGTCCCTCAAAGTACGGGGTACGTACTTCTCTAAGAAAAGAGAGTGGAACTGCTCCCAAGTTAGTGGAGGTAAAATGGAGGTAAAATGGACTACCGACACTCCACATGAGATATCCACCACTGCTTGGCATCACCCTGAAGCTGGAATGTGATGAACTCAATCCCATACTGTTGCACAATTCCCAGCTTGTGCAACCTCTCATAACAATCCAATATGAACTCATAAGCATCTTTCCTGTCAGTACCCTAAAATGTAGGAGGTTTTAGCTTGAGAAACTTGGTCAGCATCTCATGTTCATTTCCTGTCATCACTGGGCCCAGAATTGGCCTAAAGAAGTCACATGTGCCTGAAGCTGCATCAATCCTAGGCACCGTGGTAACTATTGGCTGAGTGCCCAAAGCCTGATTTGCAAGTGTCGCGGGTATGGCTCCAGCACCAACCAAACCATTCAAGAAATTCCAAGCATGCTGAAATACTTCTGGTGTCATAGGAGGAAGGCCTGCACCTCCAGCCGGTGCCACCTCCATTGTTCCTTATGTTAACCATCTACGAACAAAAGAGTGAAAGAGTCATATACCAATTTGTATCACCATATACCAATTTGAATCAAGTTATAGCACGGTGGAAGAAAGAAGAGATAGTTTCCTAAAGTCCTATAACCTCTTGAAAAAAAGTACGGACGTCTCTACACCATTCCACAAGACCCTACTAGACCTATTTTTGTACTACGAGATCAATGAACCTAGGGCTCTGATACCATCTTTGTCATGACCTAGGCCATCGTGAGTGGCACCCACCTAAACCCCAGATGAGCGAACCATTAGAGTCCAACTCTTAGCCTAGACTAACAGCTTAAAACCAGTGCAGAAATGTAATCTAGCATTCAATCATAAATAAAACCAACTCTATAAATAAAATAAACTGCGAAAATACCTCTCTAGAATCTAAAAGTCATCGTACCAAAATCAGCTATCAAAAACTAGAGTATGGGGATGCAACCCCAAATATAGAACTAATCTGAGCCCAAAAAAATAGGCTACAAGTCAACTAGATGGAAACCAAGGCAGTTTGATCGAATAGCTCACCCTTGATATCTTGAAATGTCGTACCTACAAGTCAGCTCGTGCGTCAACTGCCGAAAGATTTCCTGTACTCACAAAAAAACAAACAAGTGTAGTACCAGTACACAACCACCGTGTACTGGTAGGATCATCAGCCAGTTCCAAATAAAGAGTGCATGAATAGTACAACAATAAAGTAAGAGTACAGAAACACATAATCAAGTCAACAGGTATTCCTAGACTACAAGTCTCTACCTAACTTGTTACCACATGTAAATCGCTTCACAGTTATGATCAATAATCCATAATAATAAAAATTATACCTCATAACATATCCCGAACCCACCCTGGATCCCCTCTAGACAACACTTAAGTGTCAGACATACAACCCAGTCTACACTAAGACCAAACTTATAAAGCAATGTAACAACTCGGTCTCTTAAGGACCAATAATACACAACCATAATTCGTAAACACAACTCGATCCACTCAGGGAACTATTAATAAAGATACAATTAACACAATAAGGTAAACTGGTACCAAGCGTGGTACCCGAGCTAACCGTTAGTATTATCCCGAACCAAGAGTGGTACCCGAGCTAACCGTTAGTATTATCCCATACCAGGCATGGTACCCGAGCTAACTATTAGTATTAACCCGTACCAGGTGTGGTACCTGAGCCAACTATTAGTATTATTCCATATCAAGCATGGTACCCGAGACAACTGTTAGTATTATCTTGTACCAAGCATGGTACCGCCGTAGTGAAGTCAACCACTATGGCGGAGGTTGACCGACTTGACTTTCGCTATAGCAGTAATTTTTCCGCTTTAGTGGAGGTCGCCGTAGTGGAGAGGTAGCACTCATCACAGACAGAATATCAAGAATTCTTTAAAAAATTTCCACTATACAACACACTTACTTTCTCTGACGTTTTGGAACAACCCCTTCACGTCAACCTCGATTCTGGGAGTTCTATTTACCCAAATTCGATTCTTAAAAGTCCCTTGAACTCCCTTATGTTTTAGCTATAAGGAAAACTAGCTCAAACAAATATAATTAACCCAATTCTTACCCGGATTTTCCTAGACCATATCTTGCTCCAAATTCGACTGAGACTACCCTAGCCCAGAATTTCAAACTCCCAAATCCAAAGTTTTCTAACTCTAAAACTTGGCAAGAATAGTTTACCCATAATGACGAACCCGATCATTACAACTGCAACTTGTTAAGACAGTGATATTTGGAGTCCAAGCATATTAGGCTCAGTTATTTGTGATACCAGGCAAGGTGATGAAAGCTATCCAAGCCTATTATAGAAGTTATATTTGGTCAGGGGCAAATGCTATCACTAAAAAGACCTTGGTCTCATGGGAAAGTATGTGTGCACCAATGGTCACATATGATTTAAATTTGATAAATTGAAAGTTATGGAACAAGGAAGCAATTTTGAAGATGTGCTGGGAGTTAGAGCAAAAACAAGGTAGACTATGTATCAAATGGATTCATATCTATTATATTAAAGGCCAAAGACTAGAAGACCTCAGGATTCCTACTCAGGCATGTTGCATGGTAAAGAAGGTCCTTGGAGCAGAAGATCAACTGCAGTTACTGCATAATATCTCTGTTGGCAATAGAAGTATGATTAGGCAAGCTTACTTGCAACTGCCTAGTACTTACCCAAATGTTGAATGGAGAGGTATTATATGTCATAATTTGGCAAGTCCTAGAGATTTTTTTAAATCTTGGCTTCAGCTCCATAATAGATTACTCATAGTGGATAGATTGCTAAAATGGAAGATGCCAGTAGATCCTATTTGTGTTATGTGTAATCTAGAAGATCATCTATTCCTAGAGTGCTTCTTTGCGTATTCCGTGTGGAGGAGACTGCTTTATTGGTTGGCTATATCACAGCCCCAGCATACTACCTAGATTTCAATGCAACAGTGGATAATTCAGCAAACTAAGGGGAAGAGCCATCAAGCTCAAGTGTTGAAGCTAGTATATGCAGAATTCATTCATGCAATTTGGAAAGAGAGAAATACCAGAGTTTTTGAGCAAAAAGAGGCCATTGTAGAGGAAATAACAAGATGTATTGCTTGTATATGTTGTGTTCGAGCTACTACCGCAGCCAGTCTATTACTTGATAGATGTAGCTTTTAGTTTTGTTAGTTCTTTCGGCAGTTTTGTCTACTGTTTTGAGAATAACTAGTTGAGTTTTTCTAGCTTAGGATTGTAATTAATACTTTTTGGTGATTAATAAAATTTCTAATTACCAAAAAAATATATTGTCGGTTCTTGTCATGGTTTCATATTGATAAAGACAGAGGAGCACAAGTAACTTAAAGGTATACAAAGACAACTTAGAATTTCATCCCCAAACATAGGTCACTAAAAGTATACAAAGACAACTTAGTGTTTCATCCCAAAAACATAGGTCACTAAAAGTGTACAAAGACAACTTAGTGTTTCATCCCGAAAACATACGTCACTAAAAGTATACAAAGACAACTTAGTATTTTAATCACTAAATATAGTTAATTAACTACAAAAACTTTTTGGTTCTCAAATGCATAGTATTTATGATGAACATGTTCGTAAGAAAAGTTATAAAGATTTTGTAGGTCATAGATTCATCACTAAGAGGTCAATTAATGCCAATGAAACTGGAGACATTAAAATTTTATTGGATAAATCCATATTAAATTTTGAAATAAATATTAAATTTATCATATGCTGACCAAGTCAAATTTTTGGTTAATAAAGTTCGATTAATGTTTAAGTTAAAATTATATGACTTAGATGAAGTTCAATAATTACATTTAGACTAGTCTGTTAAGCTGAAAAGATGAGACCAACCCATGCTCTTCAAGACAAAGGTATGCTAAAATTACTTGGAGACCAAAATACTCTCAAACCCTAGCTCACGCCTATATAAAGGGGTCTTCATAAGGCCAAAAAGGAGGAAGAGAATACACATAGAGAAGATCTGCTCTTCAGTGGTGATCCTCAAGTTGTCTTCATACAAAGAAGTCTTCATCTCTGAATAGTAAGCCGCAAGTTTCCATACCTCCACGATTGTGAACAAAGCTTGGCTCCGCATTTATGGTGAAATTTCAACAAATATTCCATTAATCAGGAACAAATCAAGGAACGCGAGGAGAAGAATCAGAAGATTACATCCTTTTTATAAGATTTTATAAAGATTGTAACCCTCGCTCATATTTTTGAAATTACATATTATTACTTGTCGCTATTTCTCTTGTCTTGATTATTAACTTAGTCGTTTACAAAAAGTACCTTGTCACTATTTATTTTTTCTTACGATCCCAATTTTCTAACCCTAAAAGCGGGGTATCATACAAAACTCTATTTGGGAAAGTCAAAAGTCAAAAACACACAAAAATGAAAATCACCCTGAATATGGAGTAAACAATTTAGAATATTCATAAGTAAAGGGATCAAAAGTGCACATATCAAGTGACAGAAGATTAAATATACTTATATTCACTTATAGCAAGGACTAAAATTAAAATGTATTGCTAAATAAGAAATGAAATTAAAAAAGAAAAAGACAAGCCTTGAAACAAAAACTTGTAGTACTCTGGGTGTAGGGGTGTGCATGGTATGGTATATACTGAATTGTCATACCATACCAAAATTTTTGATACCGTGATTTTGGTATTATGGTATATGGTATACATTCTAAAAAAAATTGGTATTCGATACGGTATTTGATATTTAGAAATAACATACCGAAATACCAAATACCATACCAAAGTATATAGTTATATAAATAAAATATATATATATATATATTATTAAAATACTAACAAATATACAACCTAGTATTAGTATTAAACTAAATATTTAGAAGTTGAAACTTTGACTACTAGATTTATTTTGTACTTCTTTTGAATATATAGTTCTACACGTGTAATGTGTTAGTATAATATAATTGAGACTTTTTAAAAAAAATCAAAGTCATAATACTCTATTATACGAGTATATATTAGTCAAAGTTGAATAAACTATGGTTACCAATTTACCATATCACAAAATACCAAAACCAAACTTCGAAATACCGAACCATACCGAATTAATTTGGTATGGTAATGGTATAATATTTTTAAAAACTGAATACCGAAGTTACCGTACCAAAGTTTTAAATATCGTACCGTACCGTACCATGCTCACCCCTATCTGGGTGTGTTAGGTATGGAGGAAAATATTTTCCTCAATAGTCACTCCTTTTTAGAATCCAAAATGGACTGCCCAACAAACACCAATTTCTTCTGCAAAATATCCTTCTGGAAAATTACAAAATTGGTGAGTTTTCATTCCTGTGTTTTCTAGATTCTTCTCTTGTTCTTTTCTTTGTGTTGTTTCAGTGATTTTAGTGATGGCTTTTTCTCTGAACTTCGTTCAAGTTTTTGATAAACCATAGAATTTTTATTTCTGTGCTTTCTAGATTCTTCTATTCTTCTTTTTTTGTGTTGTTTCAGTGATTTTAGTGATGGTCTTTTCTCTAAACTCCGTTCAAGTTTTCGATAAATCATAGAGTTTTCATTCCTGTGCTTTTTAAATTATTTTCTTCTTTTTTCTTTTTTTTTGTTGTTTCAGTGATTTTAGTGATGGCTTTTTCTCTATACTTCGTTCAAGTTTATGGTTAATATAGAGTTTTCATTCCTGTGCTTTCTAGATTTTTCTCTTCTTCTTTTTTTCTGTTGTTTCAGTGATTTTAGTGACGACTTTTTTTCAAAATATTTTTTAAGTTTTCGGTAAACCATAGAGTTTTCATTCCTGTGTTTTCTAGATTCTTCTCTTCTTCTTTTATCTTTTGTTGTTTCAGTGCTTTTAGTGAGGGCTTTTTCTCTAAACTTCATTTAAGTTTTCGGTAAAGCGTAGAGTATTCTCTGAATTTTTGGAGTTTTCTAGCATTTTGTTAGCCAATTTTTTTTATTTTTTCTTAACTGATTTATTTCTTTATTAAATTCAAGTTTAGAAGGGAATAGTTCAACAGCCAAGAGGAGACATATAAACACGAGAGAGACGCATTGAATTCAACCTTTTTTTCTCTTTAGATGAAGGACAATGAGTATGTGATGGCGAGTTACTTTGATTCTCTTGAAATCAAATTATGAACTTCGACCTAACAGCCTCATCTTAATACAATAATTTGTTGCCCTTGTAGTAGAACCGATTTTTATTATGTTCACTACATTTTGAATTGATGGCCTCATGTATCTATGTTTATTTATCAGTACTAGGGAAATAAAACTAATGAATTTCAAATTCATTTATTGTTTTTCCATATTTCTTGAACTGGTAAAAGATTTTAGTGCGTAATATGTGGATGATATGTTCTATTTTTTATTTATTACAAAGAGAATACTTCACGTAGTGGTTCGGATCATAATTAATTGAATTCTTTGTTTTCCAACTTTGAACCTGTTAGTATTATCGAGGGAAGGTTTTACTTTTCTGTAGCATGACTTCTTAAATTTTAGATGTATAATTTGGTGAATTTGTTTTTTTGTATAATTCCACAGTATCTTTGGAATGAAACTGAAATGAGAAGGAAAGAAAAAGAGGACCATAAGAAGACGACAGAGAACCAAGAATCTGATGCAGACAATACAGATGGAAATAAGGAAAGAGGATGACGTAGAACCAAAAATCTAATGTAGACAGTGATGGAAAAAAGGGAAAGGATCAACACGGTTCTTTTTAGAAGATAGTACCTGACAAAGAACAACAAAAAGATATCAATGGTAACTATTAGAAAATTTACATCTTACAGACTCATATTAGTTTGTATTTTTTTTCTTTTTCTATCCAGGAGGGAAAAATAGTGTCCCGTTTGGACATGATCTGTTTTTTTCCTCTTTTAAAAAAAATTTGTATTTTCAAAACAATTTTTTGCTATACATAAGAATGAATTTTAGTTAGTTTTTGAAGATGAGTTTTCCAATTTGTAATTATGTCCAAACGCCTACTAAACATAAATATATCATGTTATTTTATAAATTTTGAAAATATCTAATTCCCAAATTGTGATTCCATGTAGGGAAAGTTGCTAAGCCTAGAGCAACTATAGATAACATCGATGACAATGCTGGGATTGGTGTATCTTATGGACCTAAGCACATGGCATATGCTCGTTAGAAATCCAGTTCAAAGCTAGTAGCACGTTAGGACGACTTCTCTGTCCATTAGTCTTGCGGAATTAGTTGACGAAGTAAGAGTATTTTTCTCTATCTCTTGGTTAATACTTAAGAAACCTGCATAGACTTTTCATTCCACATCGTCATAAGCCTTTATTCAGAGAATAATTGTGTGTACATCCTGCCAAGGAATATATCGGTACCTCTCATCAACAAAATTACGTTGTGAAGTCTAGACGTGAGACTATGACTTGATATATTTTTTTACATCAAGAAATGACTTCATTAGCCTCTAAGAATGATATATTTTGATTTATGAAGTGCAAACTCAGTATATTTTGATGGATCATACTATAAGCAATATCAAAAAGTGAAATCAGGAAAGAACATAAAATCTCTAGAATCGGGAAATGTAATATCACAAAGTGATATTAAATCACTAGAGTCTGTTCCTTAACATACAAAAAAAGAGGAAGACTAAACTCAATAAAGCATCTAGGCATTCTAGTCAAGGAACAGAAAATGAGGAAGATGGTAAAGGAACATCATTTGTGATTCTGATGGTGACATTTTCAACTGGTGTTTCATTGCCATCAGAGGATGAAATTATCAAATATATAACAAGTTTGGGGATCTAAATAAAAAGGACACAAAAGTGTTATTTGATTCAAACACCATCCAGATTACCCACGGGTGTGGTTCAGATGCTTTCTATGCCTTCAGAGAGTCAGTAAAGGAAAGTCTGTTGGGTTCAATGGATTTTTGATTAATGACAAAGTGACATGAAAATGGTAAGTCATGCTGGTCCATCAGTGCATAATCTCAATGAAGCCAAGAATGTCCTGAAAGCTCATAGGATGGAATGATCCATGTCAGCAATATCGAGAAACTACATATGGACAACACATCAGCAGTGTAATGAATACAAATCAGCGAAGAGGTGTGCATATGAAGTTGAAGTTGAGTTCAACTACAACACTAAGGCACAAAGTTGAATGCAAATAGGGGTCTCACTTAAAGAAGAACTCTAAGAAAGAGGAGTTTAATTGCAAGAAGGAGTTTGAGTGAAACAAGAACTCCTTAAGGAGTATGCTTAAATAGCAGAGCTGCTATCCGAAGCAACCACACACTTACACAGAAAAAAGGCAATTGTGAGATTGACTTTTGCAAGTGCAATGAAGGAAACTGAAGAAATACATTGAAGAACCTGGTCCTAAGTACAGAGTCTAGATAAGGCATCTTAGTAGTGATGTATTAGGAGTTGATTCTTTGAGTTGTAATAATAGTACAGTGTGTTATAAACTCAAGTAGGATTATTTATCTTCAAGTTGGGTAACTCGAAGATTTGGGAAACACAAACCTTGTGTGGTTGGAATTGTTAGGAGTTAGAGTTTATAATTCCTAGATTACATCGAGTTGTAATCAATTCCTTTGAGGTTCATTGTTTAGTGAAGTTTGGGGTTAAATCCTGTATTGGTACAGGTCGTAGTTTTTACACCTTTGTGAGCCGGGTGGTTTTCCACGTAAAAATCACTGTCTTATTTACTTATTTATTTCTTTCTGTTGAAACACGTTAGGCAACCTATTTCATTGATAAGCAACTAATTAAGTTTAATAAGTAGGTTGTGCAAACTAACAATTGGTATCAAAGCAGGTCTCTTAATTAAAGACTAACATCTTAAGAACAAGATCCTGAAAATGAATTTTGCAACTCTAATTGGACACTCTGAAACACAATCCACTACCAGGACTCCCCTCTTCAATGGATCAAACTTCATTTGGTGGAAAGCTAGAATGGAGGATTTCATTCAAGCGGAAGACTGTGAACTATGGGACAGGATCACTGATGGTCCAACTATCCCTTTGAAAACTGCTGAAGGAGTTTCTGTGAAGAAAGTAAGAAGTGAATATACTCCCGATGACCTCATTGCTCTCAAGAAAAATGCTAAGGCAAAAAACATCCTAGTCTATGGACTAGGTCCTGATGAGTACAATCGAGTGTCTAGTTGTACTACTGCCAAACAGATCTCGTATGCCCTGGTGAATGCTCATGAAGGAACAAGCCAAATGAGGAAGTTTAGAGTTGCCTTATTTTTTACGGAGTATGAAACCTTCAAAATGAAGTAAAGTAAGTCACTACAAGACATGATCACTCGACTCACCACCCTTGTTAATGAACTATCATCTCTGGGAAAGGTTTTGACCACTGAAGATCAAGTTGACAAGGTTCTAAGGATCCTACCCAAGTCAAAATGGGATGTGAAAGTCACAGCCATCAGAGAAGCAAAGGACCTCACTAATATGTCCTTAGATGAACTGGTTGGGAACTTGAAAACATATGAAATGAACATGGAAAATTCAAAGAAGGGGGAAGGATCCAAAGAAAAGTCTCTAGCACTCAAAGCATCTGAAAGTGATGACTCAGATCTTAATGAAGATCAAGTTGTATTTCTGACAAAGAACTTGAAGAATTTTTTTAAGAAGGGAAGCAGCTATGACAAGAAAGGAACAAGTAGCAAAAAGCGGTCCACTAAAAAAAGCCAGAGAGGATGCTACAAGTGTGGGAAGACTGACCACATGGTTAAAGACTGTCCCCAATGGGAAATTGAGTGGAAAAAAGAAAGAGCTGAAAAGGAAGAAAAGATGAATTCTAAGAAGAAAGATAAGGAGGACTATGCCATGGTAGCTACCTGGAGATCAGGAACTCAGGAGTTTGATGATGATGAAATAGATGAAACTACACTCATGGAAATTGGAGACTCAGATATGGAAGAAGAAGAAGAAGAGATCGACTCTAAGGTAAGTTTTCTTGAACTTAAAGAAAAGTTGCATCTTTTTTCTAAAAGAAAACTCATTGCTCTAATGAATGCACTGATTGAATACTATGTTGAACAAACTTCTGATAGGAACCAATTGTTCAGTGCTCTTGCATGTCTAAAGTTTGAATACATTGATCTTGATACATGCAAGATTGCCACTAACAAACAAAATGGCATCCTAAAGGAACAGGTCAGTCAACTTGAGTCAAGCAACCTAAGTCTAAAATCAGAAATTCTGAAAATTGCAATCTCTGAAAAGGGCAAAGATAAAATGAGTAACAACCAAGAGTTAGTTGAATCAGAACTGAAAATATGCAAAGAAAGTCTTCTCTATGAAAGGGAAAAAGTGAGAAAATTGAGTCTAGAAAACTCCAAGATAAAGTTTGATCTTGAAAAGGCTAATAGGTGGACTAACTCATCCAGAATAGTGAAAAAATTAGGGGAAAGGATTCAAAATAAAAAGGCAGGTCTAGGATTTTATAAAGAGACAGCCTCTACCAAAGACTTGTGCTTCATTTATAGACAGCTGGGGCATCCTACCACTGAGTGTCCAACTGCAGCCTGGTACACAAATAAAAACATTAGCCTGTTGCCTAACCTGTGCCAAGGAACAGGTCCACTAACCTGTTGGCTCGATGGGCCAGAAGAAATTTGATTCACCCTTTTGTGCATAAGAAAGGACCCAAGCTTGTCTGGGTTCCTAAGATTAACCCTTAAATTGTTTTGCAGGTGAAAGTGAAAGGGAGAAAAAAACACTGGTACATGGATAGTGCTTTCTCAAGACACATGACAGGAGAAAAAGGGAAGTTCCTTTCACTAACCTCAATCAAAGGGGTGAATGTCTCTTTTGGAGGAGGCAAAAAGGGTAGAGTTACTAGAGTTGGAAAAATTGGAAAAACCATAGCAAAGGCAGTAGAAGAAGTGTACCATATTGATGGGTTGATGCACAATCTACTCAGCATCTCTCAACTGTGTGACAAAGGTAATAAGGTAACTTTCACTTCTATAGGGTGCAAAGTCAAGAGGATGGACACCAATGAGGTTGTTCTGACTGCACAAAGGTATAAGAATGTATACAAAGCTGATATCTTGGGAATGCCAGGCACTAACCTAACTTGTCTCAGTGCAATTGACTATGACCCTTTACTATGGCACAAAATACTTGGGAATTCTAGTTTGAAACAGTTGAACAAACTTGCTTCAAAGGACTTAGTTATAGGCTTGCCTAAAACCAAGTTCAAGGATGAACAAGTCTGCAGTGCTTGTGTAAGGGGGAAGCAAGTAAGGACGTCTTTCAAAGCAAAAAACATGGTAAGTACCACCAAGTGTCTTGATCTAATCCACATGGATCTGTATGGACCAATGAGAGTAAGAAGTAGAGGAGGCAAAAGGTATGTACATGTTTTTGTTGATGACTACTCTAGGTACACTTGGACACTGTTTATAGCATCCAAATAGGATTCCTTTGATGTCTTTACCATCTTTGTTAATAAAATGGAAAAGAAACTAGGCTCCTTCTTGATCTCCATAAGGTCTGATCATGGAACAGAATTTGAAAATGCAAATTTTCTAGAATACTGTTCTTCTAAGGGAATTGATCACAACTTTTTTGCCCCTAGAACTCCCCAACAAAATGGAGTTGTTGAAAGAAAAAATAGGACTCTAGAAGATATGTCTAGGACAATGATGATAGTAGGCAATCTTGCAAAAATTCTCTGGGCTGAAGCTATTAGTACTGCTTGTTACATCATAAACAGGTGCATGACTAGACCATTGATAGATAAGACTCCCTATGAACTCCTCAAGGGAAGAAAACCAAATATCTCCCATCTCAGATCCTTTGGTTGCAAATGTTATGTGCACAATAATGGGAAAAATAATCTTGGTAAATTTGATGCTAGGAGTGATGAGGGCATATTCTTAGGATACTCTCAACATAGCAAAGCATATAGGGTGTTGAACAAGAGAACTGGATGTGTTAAAGAAAGTGTGCATGTTGTCTTTGATGAATCTTTTGTTATTACTGATACTAACATGCAGGTTGACAGTGATGCTGATGACAGTCTGCAGGAATAGGTTGTATAACCTGGTCCATCTGATGAACAAACTGCTAGCACACTGACAGGGGGAACATCATATGTCATATTGATAGGGGGAACACCAAGCCTTGAATCAGCTGCTGGAACTTCACAAGGAATGGTACTGAAAAGATATAAATACCAGGATTCTCATCCCATTGACAATGTTCTCACAGATCTGACATCTGGAATCACTACCAGAGCAGGTCTTAAGAACTTGTGTGCTTTTGAAGCATTCTTGTCAATGATTGAGCCAAAAAAGGTAATGGAAGCACTCCTTGATGAGGATTGGATAATGGCTATGCAAGAGAAACTCAACCAATTTGAAAGAAGCAAGGTGTGGCATCTGGTTCCTCCACTCAATGACAGAACTATAATTGGCACAAAATGGGTGTACAGAAATAAGCTTGATGAAGATGGAACAGTTACAAGAACCAAGGAAAGGCTAGTGGTCCAAGGATACAACCAAGAAGAAGGGATTGACTTTGATGAGACATTTGCACCAGTTGCCAGACTTGAATTAATCAGGCTAGTTACTTGTTGCATTTGCTGCATTCATGGAGTTCACTCTATATCAAATGGATGTGAAGAGTGCCTTTCTGAATGGGAATCTCAAGGAGAAAGTATATGTGAAGCAGCCACCTGGATTTGAGAGGATCATGTATACAAACTGGACAAGGCACTATATGGGCTAAAACAATCCCCAAGGGCTTGGTATGAAAGATTGTCCAAGTTTCTCTTGGAGAATGGGCATACTAGAGGTAAAATTGACAACACTCTATTTTTGAAAAATAATGGCAAAGATCTGCTAATTGTACAGGTGTATGTTGATGACATTATCTTTGGATCAACTGATGCAAAACTGACTCAAGAATTTGCAAAGTTGATGAATGGTGAGTTTGAAATGAGCATGATAGGGAAACTCAATTTCTTCCTAGGGCTTCAAATCAAGAAAAACCCAACTAAAACCATGATTCATCAGCATAAGTATGTGAAAGAGCTGCTCAAAAGGTTCAAAATAGAGGAAGCAAAGGAGATTGACACCCCTATTGCCACTGCCACCAAGTTAGATTTGGATGAAACAGGTCCATCTATGGAAGAAAAACTGTATAGAGGTATGATTGGGTCCCTTTTGTATCTTACAGCTAGTAGACCTAATATAGTTTTTAGTGTGGGATTGTGTGCAAGATTTCAAGCAAATCCAAAAGAGTCCCACATCAAAGCTGTCAAAAGAATCTTGAGATATCTCAAGGGAACCACTGATTTGGGATTATGGTATCCAAAAGGAAGCAATTTTGAACTTATGGGGTATGTAGATGCACGTTACTTGGTGGATATAAAAAGCACCACATGTATGGCACAGTTCCTTGGATCATGTCTGCTCTCCTAGTCCACTTAGAAGCAAAACTATGTTGCCTTGTCCACAGCTGAAGCTGAGTATGTAGCAGCTGGATCATGTTGTGCCCAACTTCTTTGGATCAAACAACAACTACTAGACTTTGGTATTAATGTTGGTTGTGTTCCTATTTTTTGTGACAATACTATTGCCATGAATAAGACACCATTTTCTCCGAGATAATGTTGAAAATGGGTTCATATCAATCATGTTTTGTCCCACTGAGGAACAAATAGCTGACATCTTTACTAAGGCACTGAGTAGGGAACACTTTGAAAAGAATAGGTTAGACCTGGGGATGATTAAGATTGCATGACTCACCCTCAATGATTGACTAGATTAGATGGTTAGTGTTAAGTATTATTAGTCAAATTGATAGTCAACTCAGTCTTACACATTTAGTTGTGTGTCCCAATTCCAGATGGTTCACCATGCTAACAAAATGTTATGTTAAGATTATGTAGAGACGTGTTCCAAGTGAGCAACGCACGGTCTTTCAAGCTCCTACTATCAGGTATGCTTTATTTGTGGCTTGTTAGTATGTATCAAAAAGAAAATGAAATAGCTGAGCACTCTTGTTCCACACATTCATTGCTTTTTGAGTGTGAATCTCACATCATAACCGTCAAAAACCAAACGTCTCCATTTTTTTTCAAAAAGTTGTCACCGCCTTCACATCACAATCACATCTCCTATTCCAATTGGTCTATCTTTAATGCCACAGTCTCAGACCAACACAGTTCATCTCCTCTCCTCTCTATAAAAGACCCACTCTCTCTCTCTCTCCGGACTCCTCACAAATAATTTAAATTGATCCTTGGTCTCAACAAATCTAACCCAGAACAATGGATTCCACCTCCCCAAGTTCTTTGGAGATAGTTTTGCACGAAAGTGATATGCCTGCACCAGAACTTCCTCTGTCTATCTCCTTCAAATTGTCCAATTTTGTGGCCTGGAACAACTTCAAGAATCAGTTTGCCGATTTCCAAGATTCCCCTCCTTCACCCAAGCTCCATTATCCCCTGGATTGGATATCCCTCCTCTCCGGATAACCTCTGCTGAAGGAACCCCCATTGCGAGATTGGTTCCTACTAAAACCCGATCTCGACTAAAAAAGAGGTCTGGAGAATCTGTTCTTATACCTGACAATGAAACACTCTTGAATCACCCTCTCCGTCTTTTCCAATTAGAGCTCCCCACACCAGAAACAAAAAACGTAAAGAGGATGCTGCCCTTACTGATGCTCTCAAAGCTTCCAAAAAGAAGAGGTCTACCCGCACTGCTCCCTCTCCACAACCCATCCCCTCCGACGATGACTTGCCCCTCAGTCAAGTTCGTCACTCCAAAGTGCAAAAGCGCTCTCTAGTCAAACCTACTACTCGGACACCTACTCTGTCCAAATCTAGAACCAAGAAAAAGACCCCTCCTAAATCTAACCCCAGGATAAAATCCACACCTAAATCTCATCAGTTGAAATGCTCTGACCAACTCGGTACATCTGGTGATTCTGACTCTGAGGCCTCAGATGAGAACACATGTGTTGACATTGACACCTCAGGCATCACTGATCCTCATATGCTGCATATTCTTCACTTCCAATGTTGCTCAGTCATTAGAGGAAGGGTTGTAACAGGGTTTGGTGGCCCTGAGATGGTAACTGTGTTGACTAAGCTCACAGCCTAAGGATGGTCTGAACTCTTCCTTCAGGGAATAGTTCAAAGAAAATTTGGGAGGCCTGAGGTCACAGAATTCTATACCAATCGGGTTGAGCAATGCTCAATGTTTTCAACCACTGTTCGTGGTGTGCATATCCATTTGGTGGCTGAAGATGTCTCTAGGATTTTGGGGGTTCCCATTGGGGGGTTGGAACCATTATGTTAAGTTTGAATGGCCCCCCCAAACAACATGGCCTCAGCTTTGGAAATCACCAGGAAATTCTCTGGACGTCCAGCTCTTACTCAACATAGAAGAGTGCAAAAAAAAAGATGTCTCCATTACATCAATTGTACTTTGACTTGGTCCACAAGTTTATCACGCCTAGAAAGGAGAGAAGAACTGAGGCCAACTACCTGGACTTGACTATCATGGAGCTCCTGGACACTGAGGTGAAGATTGATTTGCCAAGCATGATAATTAAGCATATGCATAGGGTGCTTGTGAAGGATGACAAGGGGCATGCTCTCCCCTATGGGTTCTGGCTGGGGCAAATTTTTGATGACTACTCCGTCCCCGTCCAAGTATGGATGTTCCAGACCATGAAGGATGTTCTTGGGCGAGTGAACCACTCTGCTCTACCTGATTCAATGAGGCAGGCTGATACTCCTATGTAGAGGCTGAAGAATGCCTTATCTGACAAAACTGGTGAACTAGAGGCTGCTCAGGCTGCTCATGCTGAAGAAAAGGATGCCCTTCAGGCGAGGATCCTGGCCTTGCAGGCTGAACTTGATCATGAAAGGGTCCAAAATGCTGAAACTGTCTGTCGATTGACCCAGCTGCTCCCACATGTTCCTCCATTCCCTCCTGCCTCCACCTCTTAGTGTCTTCCCTATCTGTCCTTGTCTTGCTAATGCTCAGTTTTTTGTTGGTTTAATTTTGGGTCATACTAGCTTAAGTCCTTTGTAAAGTTTGCGATTGACAAAGATCTATGAAATGACTATTTTTGTGCATATTACGTGTTCTCTTGCTTTTTTTTCATTCTATTATTGTGCTGGCTTGTTCTCTTTCTGTAGAATTGACGATAGCCCCAGTGGCCATGCATTGACTAACTCTTGCCTTGGCTAAATTATTATTGCACAACACCAGCTTTTCAATAATGCCAAAAGGGGGGAAAATGGGGTCATATAGTATTTATAACCCATAACCTAACCTATTTCATTCACATGTTTCAAACTCTAGTTGCATGTAACAGGGCTCAGAAGCAAAGACTTTGTCATCATCAAAAAGGGGGAATTTGTTAGGTTCTATGGAGTTTTGATTAATGACAAAGTGACATGAAACAGGTAAGTCAAGCTGGTCCATCAGTGCAAAATCTCAATAAAGCCAAGATTGTCCTAAAAGCTCATAGGATGGAGTGATCCACATCAACAGTATCAGGAAACTATATATGGTCAACACATCAGCAGTGTGATGAATACAAATCAGCGAAGAGGTGTACATATGAAGCTGAAGTTGAGTTCAACTACAACACTAAGGCACGAAGTTGAATGCAAATAAGAGTCTCACTTTAAGGAGAACTCTAAGCAAGAGGAGTTTAATTGCAAGAAGGAGTTCGAGTGAAACAAGAACTTCTTGAGGAGTATGCTTAAATAACAGAGCTGCTATCTGAACCAACCACATACTTACACAGAAAAAAGGCAATTGTGAGATTGACTTTAGCAAGTGCAGCGAAGGAAACTGAAGAAACACATTGAAGAACCTGGTCCTAAGTACAGAGTCTAGCTAAGGCATCTTAGTAGTAATGTATTAGGAGTTGATTCTTTGAGTTGTAATCATAGTTCAATGTGCTTATAAACTGAAGTAGGATTGTTTATCTTCAAGTTGGGTAAACTCAAAGATTTGGGAAACACAAACCTTGTGTGGTTAGAATTGTTAGGAGTTAGAGCTTATAATTCCTAGGTTACATTGAGTTGTAATCAATTCCTTTGAGGCTCATTATTTAGTGAAGTTTGGGGTTAAATCCTTATTGGTACAGGTCGTGGTTTTTACACCTTTGTGAGCCGGGTGGTTTTTCACGTAAAAATTACTGTCTTATTTACTTATTACTTTCTTACTGTTGAAATACGTTAGGCAACCTGTTTCATTGATAAGCAACTAATTAAGTTTAATAAGTAGGTCGTGCAGACTAACAAAGTCCTTACGGTGCTGCAAATGTGAACTTTAAGTTCAGTTGTCCCTCCTCAAACTCTGATATTGGACTCTCCTCGCTGAATGTAGGAATGGGGAAGTCACAGGTACAAGTAATCAAGCAAAAACTAAAGGGGATGGCATCAATCTTGAAAAACTGCAACGATAATATTACGACTGAGGAGAACCAGAGCTGGAGAGTGCAATGAAAGGCTTGCTGGAGAAGGTAAGTACAGTAATATTAACAAACCCATAGGGGATCCTTGCATACTACGATGTGAAGTTGGTTGCTTAAACTTGATGTGTTCTCCTATTGTTGATAGTGTTGGTATATTTTCCATCTTATGTTGATTAGGATGTTGAATGCATTTTTATTAGGTTGTATTATGAAGTAGGAGCATAGGATGCTAGCTCTGTACAATTGATTTGCTAAAGTTACTATAAAGTTGCATTTACTTTAATCAGTATGTTGTTTGAGTTACTTGAATCTGCAGTCCCCTCCCCGCCCAATCCCGACCAACAAAAACTAGAAGAAAAGTAAAAATTCTCTTACCTTCTGAATTTAATAAGATAGCAATAACCCTGAGGAGCAACTTCCTCCTTTAGAAGTTCAAAAACATAAGCGGTGGTGGTGTGACAATTGCATCCGTAAAATTGTAACTGATGAAAGTGCAGGAGAAAAAATTGGTGATGCGTATGTGAACACGGGTTCTACTAATGTTATGTCATATACATTGTCAGAGATGAAATATGTGTCAATTTGACAATGCATAAATTTTAGCTGAGTTTGAGCTCAACATTGTCACAAGTAAACATAGTCTCCCGGATAATATAGATTGTACTCTAAAGGAAAATAATATTGATAGTGGCTCAAAACTTTCATAAGTGTTGAAAAAGATGAAAATTACTACCGCTTGAAGCAAGGGATACCAAGGAACAACAAATTTCATTCCATTATGTCAGATTCGCCAAAAGGTGACAACAACAAAGGGTTCATAGATGCTTCCGTAGATACTAGTGGCAATGAGGTCATTTTCTTTGTAATACAATCCATATGTTACTAAGATGAGAAAGAAGGACATGAATATTTGTTCACCTTTTGGATGAAGCAGTAACCCCGAGGAACAACTTCCTCCTATAGACATCCTATGCTCCTACTTCATCCTAATCAACATAATATGGAAATATGCTAACACTATCAACCAAAAGAGAACATATCTAGTTGACTAACTCTTCCCTCAAGACGGTCGTCAACCATCTATCATCGGGAAGAGTCATTCTACCTAAAAAAACTACTCCTAAAAATAAAAAGTAAAAAAAAAGAT
The DNA here is from genome assembly GCA_003996215.1 of Jaltomata sinuosa. Classification (NCBI taxonomy): domain Eukaryota; kingdom Viridiplantae; phylum Streptophyta; class Magnoliopsida; order Solanales; family Solanaceae; genus Jaltomata; species Jaltomata sinuosa. The sequence goes on along the minus strand of QJPP01007571.1, from coordinate 364,426 downwards.
ACTCGGTTCAAAGGGTTCCCCCTCGAAAAAGAACCAAAAAGAAAAATCAAGGGGTGGATGAAGTATGCCCCTAAAAAGAAACTAAAAGATAAAAACTATCCTAACTAAAGAATAAAAAAATCTTTTTGTGTTTTTAAACTTTTTCAATTTTTTTTCCAGTTTTTCATATAGCTTAGCAAAATAAAAAGAAAGCTTAACAACCTATGGCATACTTCACCCTTAACAAATAATGGAAGATATCTCACCCCACACTTAAAGTCATGCTTTGTCCCCAAAGTAATAAATAAGATAAAAACCGGGTTAGAGATACTCCCTGAGGCCCTCTAGGGCCTAGCTAGCAGCATGTTTCTTCAGACTCAATCAAAGGGGTGAACGACCCCACACTTAAGCTTAAACCATTCTCCTTAGATTCCAAATTTGGGTACTCAGACTTCCCCAAACCTGCACAAAATCACAACCAAAAACAAAAAGTGACACTATATAAAAAAAATAAACTATTACAAAGTAGGGTTGCCTCCCAATCAGCGCCTGATTTAACATCGCGGCATGACGCAAGTCATAAATCAATCAATTTCTCTTAATCTCTTCATCCCCCTATGATAGACCTTTTGCCTCTTTTTCACATTTGGAGGATCACTTTCCTCTTTCACTTTCCTCTTTGTCTTAATATCCCTTTTTGGGTCACTGTCCAACGATCTAAACACATGCTCATGCTCCCTCAACAACTTGAACAATTATTTTTGTTGCACCTCAGACAATTCATAAGCAATATTCAAAGTTTCAACTTTTTCAAATCCACTCTTTTCCACCCCACACTTATTTTTGACCATCTCTATGATCATGCACAAATCTCTGTAATGTGAAGGGGTATAAAGTGACTTATATACCTTGAACGTTGCCTCCTAATCATGAACTCTTATCTTTAATTCTCCTTTTCGTACATCTATCAATGCTCTACCAGCTTTAAGAAATGGGCGCCCCAAGATAACCGGTCCCTAGTCATCTGCTTCATAATCCAAAATAATAAAGTCGGCAGGAATGACAAACTTACCCACATTGATGAGAACATCCTCAATTATGCCCTTTGGATATACACGAGACCGGTATGCTAGCTGGAGATAAATAGTTGTGGGTCATGTCTGTAATGATCAGGTTCATTGTTACGAGTAAACTTTTTGTGCCAAGTTCGAGTTAGAATACTTCTAGGTTGAGAGTTGAAAATTCTGGGCTAGGCTTCCCTTGGCCATAATTGGAGTGAGGTATAGTCCAGGTAAATCTGGGTAAGGATTGGGTTTGGTGTCTCGATTTGAGCTAGTTTTCTGTGTAGCTAAGACATAAAGGAGTCTGGGAGACTTTTCAGAATCAAATTCGGGTAAGAAGAGCTCCTGAAATCGAGGTTGACGTGAAGGGGTTATTCAGGGACATCAGGATTCAAGGTGTGTTGTAAAAAGGGCTCTTTTCAGAAATTTTCAAATTTTTTGTTCGTGACGAGCGCTATCACTCCGCCATGGCGACCTCCGCTATAGCAGAATAATTACTGTTATAGCAAAAGTCAAGAAGGTCAACCTCTGCTATAGCGGTTGACTCCACTATGGCCGTACCACTATAGCAGAGCAGGGACCTCTATAGTAGAGCAGGGACCGCTATAGTGGAGCGACGGGACCAGAAAACCCAAAAAACAGGTTTTTTATTTCATTATCTTCCCTTCAGCCCCAAAAATAAATGAGAGCTATTCCAAAAACCCTCGTAGGCTACTCCAAGGCTTGGTAGCCATGGGGAGGAGGGATTCCAATGAAAGGGATGCGAAACCACAGATTTGGGCCTACAGAATTGTCAGGGAATGCCTTCACGGAGCCAGAAAGGGCATTGAACAGCTGCTCGGCATCCAGGTAGGTTAGGTTTCTTCCCAAGAGTAGATTGACCATTTTATTTCCTATTATTGTGTAAAATGAAAGGGAGAGTCCATGATTAGGCCTTCGGGCACGGAGTTTGGTGGAATCAATAATGGTTATGTGTGAATTAGGAATTGTATGGATTGAAGGGTTGGTCTTATGGTATGTATAATGTGGATATTTATTATTTTGGTAGAATAAAATGATAGGCTTGGGAACTGGAATGTTGGGAAGGTTCGGGGAACCAGGAGAATGCTTAGAAACTACGGGTAATGGAAATGGAAAACTCCTAGATAAGGTTTCGGGAATGTAAATGGCATGAGATGTAGCTGTTGGTTTTACTAAGGCTAAGGGGAGGTGTTCCCACTCTGTGTTTGGTGTTGGGTAAAGTCTTGGGAATCACATAGTTGCTAAATTATGCTAAGAAAGGAAATCGTTCAATATATGTCAGTAAGGGGAAACGGGTTAATCCTCAGACCAAGGTTGGGCTAAGTCATCCACCCGGGGAGAGGTAGGTGATGGTTAATGATCCCTGTAAATTTTATATGTTATGTACTCTTATCTAAGTGTTTGTATGAGATACATTTCTTAGGGATTGTTAGGAATGTCTAAGATTCCTGTCTTACATACTGTGAATTGAACTGTGTGTTGCTTGTGGTTTTACAAGTTGTTTGTTCATTATTTGACTGTGGATTAAATGACATTCGGTTGGCTTGGGTACCATGCCTACTATAGGAATACTAGCGGTTGTCTCGGGTACCACGCCTGGTACGGGTATAACAAATGGTTGGCTCGGGTACCACGCCTGGTACAGAATACTAATAGTTGGCTCAGGTACCACGCCTGGTATGGGAAAATATTAACGGTTGGCTCGGGTACCACTCCTGGTATGGGTTTACTTTACTGCATCATTTCATTGATATTGTAGCATTATGTGATTGGTGTTGGTTCCATGTGTGGACCAGGCTGTGTTTATAAATTGTGATACTACTTTTGGTCTAGGTGTAGGTCAGATTGTTATACTTTATTGTGCTTTTGGTCTTGGTGAAGGCCGGGTAATTATATTGTGAGTTTGGTCTTGGTGTAGGCTGGGTTGTTATATTATATTGTGCTTTTGGTCTTGGTATAGGCCGGGTAATTATATTGTGAGTTTGGTGTTGGTGTAGGCCAGGTTTTTATACTTTATTGTGCTATTGGTATTGGTGTAGGCCAGGTAATTATATTGTGAGTTTATTCTTGGTGTAGGCCGGGTAATTATATTGTGAATTAGGTCTTCGTGTAGGCTGGGTGGTTATATTATGTTATCAATTGGTCTTGGTGTAGACCAGGTTATGATGTTAACTATTAATTGGTCTTGGTGTAGACTGGATTGTCATGTTAGCACCTAGAAGTATTAGTGGGATCCGAGTGGGTTCGGATTATGTAAAAGAGGTTATAAGTTCATAATTTATTGTCGTTAAGTGTGTTAATGACGATCAAGAAGTTGTTGTGGTTAATAAGCTAAGGATAGGTCCTGGTGTTGATCGGGTATCCTGTAGAACACTTAGGTGTGGTTAGAGGATCCTTGGACGGTCCGAGTTTTGGGATTAGAAAGGGATTTAGATATAACTCTATTGTTGTCATTGAATGTGTCAATGGTTGCTAGGTGATTTTTATGTGATTGGCCAATTAGGAGTACGATAGAAAGTCTGGGGCTGTAGTTATTGGTTGTTATAACCAGGATGGAAAGTTGTCTGAGAGGTCCAGGAAGGGCCGGACACCGGTAAGTGATACTACGAGTATAAGTGGTTTGGTTGGGCAATTAGCCGGGTTATGTCTGAATATATAGTCAAGGCGGTTGACTTCGGTAAGGGAAGGGTAGTCCAGGTATGGACATTGTTATTGGTAAGGATTAAGTGAGACTTGGGAAGTTTAGGGATAAGGTGACTTGGGAAGTCTAGGGATAAGGCGACTTGGTAAGTCTGAAGGTTAGAAAGGTCGGTTCTGAAAGGGGGAATTGATAAAGATGATGTTGAAAGGGGTAGAGCATTTACATTGTGTGTTTTATCTTGATTTTTATATGATGGTAGGAGTGAATTCGGGTCAGCCGATGATGCCTACCAGTACGTGTGTTTGTACTGATTCTACTCTTGCTATACATTTTTGGGTATAGTCTGCTTGCAGGGTTGGTGATGTTTCACATGTTCAGGATTGCAGTGATCTTCTAGCAGCTCCTACTTCCTTCTATGGTGGGAGTTGTGTCCATTTTATGTTATAAGCTCATCTTGTAGAAGCTCTTGTACCGGCTTAGACTAGGTTCTGGGAGGGTGTTTATATTGTTAATAAATTTTTGCAAGTTTTAAAGGTTGTGTAATTTTCGAAAGCTGTTGTATAAAGATTTTTCAAATATTTGTAAAGGGATTCCTCTTGTATTAAGGGACTTGTTTAATGGTTTATTTTCTTTCTGCATTTCATGTTGGTTCGGATGGTAAGGGTTCTCCTATCTAGGTGGATTAGAGTAGGTGCCTGCACGGCCCGGTAGTTGGGTCGTGACAAATGGTATCAGAGCCCAGGTTACCGGTCTCCTAGTACAAGAGCAAAATGTTGAATAGAGTCTCACGGATTGGTGTATAGACGTCCACATCTAATCCTAGGGAAGCTATGAAGCATTCTAGAAAATATCTCTCTTCTTTCATTCCTTTTGTGTGGTTCTTTCACTTTCTTATATGAGTTGAGTCCAATTTGTATCTCTCAATTCTAATTGGTATCTCAATGAATTAAGGATGTCATTGGACTCCGGTTGCAGTAAGACAAGCAAGGAAAATTGGAACCGAAAATGTTCCAATTGGTATCTGGCCTGGGAGGCTATATAAAAGATGGATGAATCGGCTATTGGTCATCCATGAAGTGAATGAAAGGTGATGAAACTGGTTTGATTGAGTTTCAGAGCTTAAGACTCGTAACTGTATGTATTGCATTGTTTGAATGACTACAATTTTATGGTGTGTAATTGATGAGTTGCCTTGAAATTTGGAGTTAGTGAAGAGTCTTAACTTGGTTATGTATTAATGATTGAATGAATTCTTGTTTTGTAATTCAAGTGGAAAACAGTATGCTAAATGCTGGGCAGGGTCTTATTGTTGGTAAAAATGATAAGGGAAAAGGATATATACACTTGTGGGAACTCAGGTTTCAAGTGGTTGGTATGTGAATAAGTACCAGGGACAAGGGTTATTATTGCTTAATAGCGGGAGTTATGGTAAGACATGGATGATCGACTAATGTTCATCCATGGGATGAATAGAGAGTAAATTATGTGACTTGATTTGGTTGTGACTTGATTTGGTTGTAACTTGAAGTTGAAATGTTGTGTTGTACAACTCTCGTGTGACTTGCTTGAAATGTGTGTAAATTATGTCTGACGTGCATGTTGAGTTTGCAGAGGGTCATTAAGTTGAAAATTTTGTGTACCTTAGGTTTTGGTAATCTGTTAAACTTTCTGATTTAAGAAGTGGTACTGCATTTTGACAAAGGGCTTATCAATGGTTAAGATGATAAGGGATTGGAAACTGTGATTGTAGGGAAGCTTCGATTTCAGGACAGTCGGAACTTGGTTGGGAACCATTGGAACAAGGGAGTCATTAGTGTGTAATGGCGGGAAGATATTATTGGGAACAAGTGTCTAGTGTTAACTTTTTGTAATTGATAGTATTTTATGCTGAATCATGATGTGTTTGATGCCAGTAATGGTCTTAAGAAACCATGGCAGGATTTACAGGACTAAACAAAGGTAACTGGGAAAGGGATATGATACACTTACTGAAAATTTCAAGTTTCTAGGCTGTTACCATCGGGACCGTGGTAGCGGTATGGTTATCGCTACGGTGGAACTAATATAGCGGAGTGGCCACCACTATAGAGGAAGAGCGCGAGGCAGAAGCCTCACCCTATTTTTCCCCTATTTTTCATTCGTTCCTGGGGCATCTAAAGGCAATGGTTGCATTCGGGCTACCATGTGAAATAAGGAAATCTACTATAGAACTTATATAGCATGCATATAAGGTGATTTGCCTGCATACTTAGCATCCGTGCGTGACCAAAGAAAAGGGTAGATATGGTAGCCTGGGGGATTGGTAAAACTATGACTGACCATTGGTAGGAATAGTCACCTATGTAGAGTTTGGCAAAATGACCCGCGATTGATCGAGTAGTGTTGGACATTGCTCATAGGCTATGTGATGAGGTGATTATTGACTGGTTTAGTGTTGATGATCCTTAGTGGTAGGGTCAATTTAAGGAGCAGGGTTATTAAATGGGATTCTTAGCATTATTGTGTCTCTTGTGACCATGTTAATACCCAGTGTTACTGCTCGTTAAGTGGTGAGTGTATTCTCGCCATAGCATTTGTTAGGGTGTAAGAGCCTGGGTAGAAATTCCCCCCTAAGACGAGACTTGATGAAAATCTCAAGGTAGGATGAGCCCAATGAAATCCTCATTGTTGTGTGGTTTAGAGATACGTGGTGTCTCGGGGCATAGTATTAATAGGAGTAAGGTGACAGGATAATATGTGAGGGGAATAGTACCCCGTAAGAAGCTTCTAGAATGGAGTTCGGGCTAGTAGAACTCCGGGTATAGTGCGAAAGAGATCGCCATGGTGGGATCTAGTCCCCTTGGCGGGGAAAAACTGTGTCGCTTGTTAGTTGAGTTTCTTTGGCTCTGGTGTTTCAGTGAGGCCCCAGATTTCTTGGGCACTCGGGCAGGGGTAATCTAGTTGCCTTGTGTAGCTCGAAGGAAGCGATTCCTTGACAGAGTGGAAGTGAATTAAATTTTGGTTGAATTCGGTATACCAAGGGACTCAAAAGTTTTGGTGGTTTGCGTAAAGTTAGAATTACGCTGTCATGATAGAGCATCGAGGTTCAGAGGGCGGACTCCTTCTTCTCTTTCTGCCTTAGAGACTGTTCATGGACGAACGATGGATAAATTGGTATCTGTTGTAATGACTGGGTTCGTCGTTACGGGTAAACTTTTCATGCCAAGTTCGTGTTAGAATACTTCCGTGTTGAGAGTTCAAAATTCTGGGCTAGGCTAGCCTCGGTCGGAATTGGAGTGAGGTATAGTCCTGGGAAATCCGGGTAAAGATTGGGTTCGATGTATCGATTTGATCTAGTTTTCTATGTATTTAAGACATAGAGAAGTCTGGGGGACTTTTCAGAATCGAGTTCGAGTAAGAAGAGCTCCCGAAATCGAGGTTGATGTGAAGGGGTTATTCCAGAACATCGGGGATTCGAGGTGTGTTGTAAAAAGGGCTCTTTTTAGGAATTTTCTGTGTTTTTATCCGTGACGAGTATTAGCGCTCAGCCACGGCGATCTCCGCTATAACGGAATAATTACCGCTATAGCAAAAGTCAAGACGGTCAACCTCCGCCATAGCGGTTGACTCCGCTACTGCTGTACCGCTAAAGCGGAGTAGGAACTCTATAGCAGAGCGATGGGACCAGAAAACCCAGAAAATGGGTTTTTTATTTCATTCTCTTCCCTTCAGCCCCAAAAACAAATGAGAGCTATTCCAAAAACCCTCCTAGGCTGCTCCAAGGCTTGGGAGCCATGGGGAGGAGGGATTCCAGCGAAAGGGACACAAAACCATGGATTTGGGCCTGCAGAATCGTCAGAGAATACCTTCACGGAGCCATAAAAGGAATTGAACAGCTGCTCGGCATCCAGGTAGGCTAGGTTTCTTCCCAAGAGTAGATTGACCATTTTTATTTCCTATTATTGTGTAGAATGAAAGGGAGAATCCATGATTAGGCTTTCGGGCACAGAGTTTGGGGGAATCAATACTGGTTATGTGTGAATTAGGAATTGTATGGATTGAAGGGTTGGTCTTATGATACGTATAATATGGATATTTCATTATTTTTGTAGAATAAAATGATAAGCTTGGGGACTGGAATGTCGGGAAGGTTGGGGGAACCAGGAGAATGCTTAGGAACTATAGGTAATGGAAATGGAAAACTCTTAGATAAGGTTTCGGGAATGTAAATGTCATGAGATGTAGCTGTTGATTTTACTAAGGCTAAGGGGAGGTGTTCCCACTCTGTGTTCGGTGTTGGGTAAAGTCTCGGGAATCACGTAGTTGCTAAATTATGCTAAGAAAGGAAATCATTCATTATATGTCAGTAAAAGGAAACGGGTTGATTCTCGGACCAAGGTTGAGCTAAGTCATCCACCCGGGGAGGGGTAGGTGATGGTTAACAATCCCTGTAAATGTTGTATGTTGTGTACTCTTATCTAAGTGTTTGTATAAGATACATTTCTTAAGGATTGTTAGGAATGTCTAAGAGTCCTGTATTATAGTCTGTGAATTGAACTGTGTGTTGCTTGTGGTTTTACAAGTTGTTTGTTCATTATTTTATTGTGGATTAACTGACATTCGGTTGGCTCGGGTACCATGCCTGGTACAGGAATACTAACGGTTGGCTTGGTTACCATGCCTAGTACGGGTATAACAAATGGTTGGATCGGGTACCATGCCTGGTACGGGATACTAAGTGTTGGCTCGGGTACCACGCCAGGTACGAGAAAATACTAACGGTTGACTCGGGTACCACGCCTGGTATGGGTTTACTTTACTGCATCATTTCATTGATATTGTTGCATTGTGTGATTGGTGTTGGTTCCATGAGTGGACCGGGCTGTGTTTATAAATTGTGATACTACTTTTGGTCTTGGTGTAGGCCGAGTTGTTATACTTTATTTTGCTTTTGGTCTTGGTGTAGGCCGGGTAATTATATTATGAGTTTGGTCTTGGTGTAGGCCCGGTTGTTATATTATATTGTGCTTTTGGTCTTGGTGTAGGTCGGGTAATTATATTGTGAGTTTGGTCTTGGTGTAGGCCGGGTTGTTATACTTTATTGTACTTTTGGTCTTGGTGTAGGCCGGGTAATTATATTGTGAGTTTGGTCTTGGTGTAGGCCGGGTAATTATATTGTGAGTTTGGTCTTGGTGTAGGCCGGGTAATTATATTGTGAGTTAGGTCTTGGTGTAGGCTGGGTGGTTATATTATGTTATCAATTGGTCTTGGTGTAGACCGGGTTATGATGTTAACTATTAGTTGGTCTTGGTGTAGAACGGATTGTCATGTTAACACCTAGATGTGTTAGTGGGATCCGAGTGGGTTCTGATTATGTAAAAGAGGTTATAAGTTCACAATTTATTATCGTTAAGTATGTTATTGACGGTCAAGAATTTGTTATGGTTAATAAGCTAAAGATGGGTCTTGGTGTAGACCGGGTACCCTATTGAACACTTAGGTTTGGTTAGAGGATCCTTGGAGGATTCAGGTTTCGTGATTAGAAAGGAATTTTGATATAACTCTGTTGTTGTCATTGAATGTGCCAATGGTTGCTAGGTGATTTTCATGTGATTGGTCACTTGGAAGTACGACGGAAAGTCTAGGGCTGTCGTTGTTGGTTGTTATAACCAGGATGGAAAGTTGTCTGAGAGGTCCAGGAAGGGCCGGACACCGGTATGTGATACTACGGGTATAAGTGGTTTGGTTGGGCAGTTAGTCGGGTTAAGTCTGAATATCTAGTCAAGGTGGTTGACTTGGGTAAGGGAAGGGTAGTCCAGGTATGTACATTGTTATTAGTAAGGATTAAGTGAGACTTGGTAATTCTAGGGATAAGGTGACTTGGGAAGTCTAGGGATAAGGTGACTTGGTAAGTCTGAAGGTTAGGAAGGTCGGTTCTGAAAGGGGGAATTGATAAAGGTGATGTTGAAAGGGGTGGATCATTTACATTGTGCGTTTTATCTTTATTTTTATATGATGGTAGGAGTGAATTCGGGACAGCCGATGATTCCTACCAGTACGTGTGCTTGTACTAATTCTACTCTTGCTATACCTTTTTGGGTATAGTCTGGTTGCAGGGATGGTGATATTTCACAGGTTCAGGATTGCGGTGATCTTCCAGCAGCTCCTACTTCCTTCTATGGTGGGAGTTGTGTCCATTTTATGTTATAAGATCATCTTGTAGAAGCTCTTGTACCGACTTAGACTAGGTTCTGGGGAGGGTGTTTATATTGTTAATAAATTTTCGCAAGTTTTAAAGGTTGTGTAATTTTCGAAAGCTGTTGTATAAAGATTTTCCAAACATTTGTAAAGGGATTCCTCTTGTATTAAGGGACTTATTTAATCCTAATAGGTGGATTAGAGTAGGTGCTGCATGGCCTGGTAGTTGGGTCATGACAGGTGATCTTCCAAGCTTAGTGTCTTGAAAACAGTTATAGGCATTAAGTTAATACTCGCCCCAAGATCACACATTGCATGCCCAACCTCATCTTCACCAATTTGTATAGGGAGGGTAAAGCTCCAAGGGTCTTTGAGCTTTTGAGGAAGTTTTCTCAATACCCTCGAACTAAACTCTTCAGTGAGTGCAACCATCTCGAACTCTCTCATCCTTCTCTTTCCTGCCACCACATCTCGTAGTACTTAGCATACTTTGGTATGTCCATCAAAGCATCAATCAAAGGAATGTTTATGTGAAGCTGTTTGAAGATATCAAGGAACTTCTTATAGTTAGCATCTTCCTTGCTTTTCTGGAACCTTTAGGGGAATGGTGGTGGAGGTCTTTCTCATACCATCTCGGGCTGCTTAACAATCTCTTCTTCAACTAACTTTTCTGGGGCACTCCCTAAATTTGGCTCAGGTGTTGGTGCTGGAGTTGATGCAGGAAGCAACGCTCGTGGAAATGGAGGAGGATTCTTATAGTTTTCCAGCCCCTCTCCCCAATGACCTTTTCTCTTTGGAGGCTCTTCTTCTTGCAACTCTCGCCCATTTCTCAAAGTGACGGCCATAACCTGCTTGGGCATCTCTGTATCTCTAGGCAAGGTACCTTGAGGCCTATCATAAAGTGTGGTGGCAAGTTGCCCTATTTGAATCTGCAATTCATTGATAGCCTTCTTGGTTTTAACATTTACTTGTGCATGTGCCTGCTGAACTTGTTGTTGTTGGGTCATAAACTGCTTTAGAGTTTCCTCCAAAGAACTACTCACTTGTTGACCCTGTTGTACATATTGTTGTCTCTGGCCCTGCTGAACTCCACCCCAAGAGAAGTTTGGGTGGTTTCTATAATTCTACTGCCCCACATAGAAAATAGACTCAGGATTCAATGGGCATCCCAAATAAGCATGATTCTCACCACACTTTTCAAAAAATAATGCAACTACCTGAACTTGTTGTACTTTTTTAACCTGGCTCACATTTGGGTTGGCTACCAATTTGTTTACCGTGTTGGCCAGCTAACTAATGTCAGACCGTATGGCAGCTAAATCATCCAATTCAAGCTTACCCAGCGTCTTCTGATTTGCGGTGAATATTCTGCATGGTTCTGTATAATCTTTGTGCCCTGCAGACATAAGGTTAAGCAACGCCTTTATTTCATCATAGCTCTTGGACAAGATTTGCCCTTGAGCTGTAGCATCAAGAAGTGATTTTGAGTCTGGCCTCAGCCCTTCAATAAATTTATTCCCAATGATCTCCTTAGGCTGTTGATGGTGCGGACAATCTCTCAAATATCCCTTGTATCTCTCCCATGCTTTGGGAAGAGATTTAAAGTCTTTTTGAACAAATCTGGAAATTCTGCCTCTGAGCTCTTTTGTTCTTCGAGATGAGAAGAACCTATTGAGGAACCTTTCAGATAATATGTCCTATGATGTGATAGAACCGGCAGGTTCACTCTGCAACCACTGCTTCGCCTCTCCAATCAATGAGAAAGGGAACAATGTCAACTTCACATATTCGTCACTCACATTCTGGTAGTGAAAGTTATCACTCAAGTCAACGAATTCTTGTAGGTGCTTGTGTGGGTCTTCATGTGATTTACTCTCAAATTGACAAGTGTTCTGCAATAGTCGCACCATGCCTTCTCTAAGTTCAAAGTTCCCTGTGATGGTTGGCTTGACAATCGCTTTGGAGGCATTTTCCCAATTCAGCCTTGCAAAGTTAAGCACTGGGACATGTGGTGGAGCAGCGGGATGGACTGGAGCCCTATTTTCAACACTATTCGGATCAATTGGGTCATTCACGTGGTCACCCATAGCTCTCAGACCTCTAAGAATGCGTTCAAGCTCGTGATCAATGGGAATCAAGGGATTGCCTTGACTCCGAGTGTTTAGCATAAACTAACATGTGACCTGAAGTAAACAAAAACAATAAACAAAAGTGAAATCTGAATAGTTCAACAAAAATCCAAGGTAGTATCAATTTCAAATCAAATCCCCGGCAACGGCGCCAGATTAACTAGGTTGAATTCTTATATGAGCTATTCAGTAGGTAACCGATAATAAAGAGTGATTTGTGTGTTTTGAAAGTAAACAAATAACAAATTGTAGACAAGCTTTGATTTAAGGTTGTAATTCATATTTGAGGAAAGTTTCAGGGTCTTGGTATTTCGACAATCCAGTTGAGTTTTGAAACCATACGTTTAGTTGATTTCCTGAGTTACTAGTAGCGGGTTTATTTTAACCATGTTGAGCGTTTTGCCAAAAACTCTAGGTCTCCTCGACTATTCCTAACGCCTATATTCCTATGGTCATCGGTCGATAGTGAAGGGCATATGATTTTCCTTCCATATCAACTGGGCAAGGCTAACATGTATATTCCTATCCACGTTAGCGAATCGTTCCTCCTTCCCTATAGAGTTCACAACCAAGCCCTAACTTCCCTTATTGTGTACATAAACACCCTATTCCTACTCCAATTTATGCACCATATATAGTTTTTGCTAGGTGATCAAGTTAACAAACAATTTAAGAGCAAAGGAAGATAAATAACTCAATAAATAGAAATTTGAACTAAACAATATGATACTTAAACATCAACCTTCATGTCTTTAACCACAACCCTAGATACTAAAGGTTTAGCTACTCATGAATCTCTTTGGAAGAAGAGATTTCATGAGTTTACAAGAAAAAAATTAAAAATAAAATAAAGAAATAAATCTAGACCTTGTTCTTGAGCTTTGCCGTAGGTTTTTCCTTCCTCAAATCAGTTGTTGTTCATAGAAAACGTGGGAGGGGAGATAGTGTTTGGATTGGTCAAGAGGATGAGGACTCTCCTCTAAAAGGATATGCTCAAAAATTAGAGTATGAACAGTTTCCCAAGTTCTGTAAACACTGTAAAAGAATTGGTCACTCTATAGTGCAGTGCAGATGGGCTGAGAAAAAGAAGAAGGACTCCCAAGATAAAGAAAAGAATAAAAAGGATGAAAAGGAACAAAAGAGTGAGGAACTTGCAGATAGTACCAATAATTTAGATGGCAACAACATCGAAGGACACTGGGAGGAGGAAGTGGATAATAAAGGAGATGTTAGCAGAAACATTAATAACATTGCTGAGGACAATCGTAAAGGCAACCAAATTGAAGAGGATAAGGAAGAATCTTCAGATACTGTGCACTCCATAACTGCAGAAGAAAAGGCAAAGGAAATGGAAAAGATTATTAAGAACATACCCCCATCTCAATCTACTGAGGAGATGATTGGAGATAACCAGGAAAAGAATTCTGAAAACAAGGTGATCGAAGAGAATTTCATGGAAAAAGCTAGAAGAAAAAAGAGGAATCAGAAAAGAAGAGAATCCAGAAAGTTGAAGGTTGTCAGAAAGAATAAAATAAACCATATTGGAAGAACCGGAGAACAGGCTCATAAAAGCAATTTTGTGAAACCTCCTGGTGACAGTGAGAACATGAATAAAGATATGTTTGGGGTAAATCTGGACATAGACACTAACAATGGTACCGGCGACTCCAACAAGAGTGTCAATGATTTGGAGGAGGTCAATGCAGTGGAAGTTACCCCTATAAACACTTTTGGAAAGGGTGGCTCTATCTCCATACAACTCAACATTGCGGACTCCATCAAAATGGACAGAGTTAGCGATAAAGATATTATTGTGAAAGATTCTGATAATAAGTCGGACACACCTAACAAGCTTATTGAGGCCTTTGCACCAGTTACCAAAGCTGAGGTGCACGCAATTGGCATTGCCTTTGATGTTATTACTTTGAAACACAGTCTATCTCCCAGAGGCAGATCAAGATACAAAAAAAACCAAACTACTAGTGGAAATAGATCCACAAGTAGAAGAAGACAGAGAAGCAGTGTTGCTTAACCCCTCTTCCAATATGTGTTTTATGATTTGTACAATATCGTGGAACATTAGGGGGGTCAAGTCCAAGAAAGCTTTTAATAGACTTATTAAAGTGTCCAAGATGCACAAAGCTCAGTTTTTCACCATCCAAGAACCTTTCATAGAGGATTCTAACTTGGAGAAATACAGGAAGAGGATTGGTTTACATGAGGTTGTTTAAAACATGAATGGAAAAATATGGTGTTTTTCGGATAACTCTCTAGAATGCCTGGTTGTATCTAATAGAAACCAACAAATTACTATGAAAATCAAGCACTTGACTACTAGCAAAACATTCTGGTATACCATTGTGTATGCTAAGACTACTATCAGAAAGAGGAAAAAGCTAAGGCATAATATGGTTCACATAGATGGCCCTTGGGCTGTATTTGGGGATTTCAATGTAATTTTATCTCCTAATGAAAAGAAGGGTGGCAGAGCTCACAGAATGAGTCAGAGTATGGATTTTATATCTTGCTTGGATGATTTTGGTCTTACTGATGTTGGGTGCAATGGTAATATATACACTTGGTCCAACGGCAGAAAGAGAGGCAATAGATATGCAAGAGACTTGATAGAATCATGTATAATGAAGAATGGAGTGATACTATGGTAAACAGCGTGGTTAGTCATAAGGCTAAGACAGGTTCAGACCACAATCTTATTTTATTTAAATATAATGAAGTTACTAACAGTTTTGTGGGATATTTCAGGTTTTTAAACTTTTGGTCTATGCAACCAGATTTTCAGGAGGTAGTGCAAAACTCTTGGAATGAAGATGTTGATGGCAACCCTATGTGGATACTACAGGTAAAATTGAAGAGACTTTCCAAAGTCTTGAGTCAGTGGTCAAAGAAGTTAATAAGTGATGTATTTGAGCATGTCAAGAAGAATGAGGAGCTGATTCTAGAAGCTGAACAAAGGATGGATACAGATGACACTGACCATAATAGGCAGGACTTGAATAGAGTCAATGCAGAATATATTAAGTGGATTAACATCCAGGACAATCTTCTTCAACAAAAAGCAAACATCCACTGAAATGAGGAAGGAGACTCTTGCACTAAGTATTTCTTCAGCACCATTAAGCACAAGAGAAGGAAAGATACCTTGCATAGGATAAGGGAATCTAATGGATCATGTATTAAAGGCAATGAAGCTATTGGAGAGGCAACAGTTGATCACTTCCAAAGCTTATTCACAGAAACAGAAAAAATCCCTGACTTTGGTGGGCTGAATCATATTGAAAAGCTTATCGATGATGATGATAATCAACATATCAATAGATTCCCAGAGGAAGAAGAAATCAAACAAGCAGTTATGGATCTCAACCCCAACAATGTTGCTGGCCCTGATGGCTTCAATGGTTTATTCTTCCAAAAGTGCTCGAACATTATTAAGGTTGATTTGATTAATTTTGTACATAGTTTTTACTGTGGTAAGAATCTTACTAAGTATTTCACTCATACATTCTTAGTTTTGATCCCCAAAGTCGAAGAACCCTCCAACTTTTCTCAACTTAGACCTATTAGCTTGACTACCTTCTCTAACAAGATTATCTCCAAAATAATGGCTTCTAGAATTAATGGCTTCTTGCCTAAGCTAGTATCGGAAAATCAATCTGGGTTCATAAGTGGTAGACTCATTACAGAGAATATCTTACTCACTCAGGAGATCATTCATGGTATTAACAAAGGTAATAAATCTAATTTAGTTTTTAAATTAGACATGGAAAAAGCTTACGATAGAGTTTCTTGGTTGTGCATGATTTTCATTTTAAGGAAGTTTGGCTTCTCTGAAATATTTATTAACCAAATTTGGAGATTGTTATCTGAAGTTTGGTACTCTATTATTATCAATGGTGAGAGGAAAGGATTCTTTCACTCCACCAGGGGCCTTAAGAAAGGGGATCCTCTCTCACCCTCTCTTTTTATCCTAACTGCTGAACTTCTTACTAAATTGCATAATAAGATTCATGTCAGGGATAGATATATAGGCTATAGCATGAATAATGCAGGTCCATGAATTACTCATCTTGCAAATGCAGATGATGTCATTTTTTTCACCTCCTGGGATAACTATTCCCTCAAACTTATCCTAAGGCAGTTGAAGAGATATGAAGAGGTAACAGGGCAGAAGATCAATGAAGGTAAAAGTATGTTTTTAACAGCTTCACATGCTTCTACTGGTACTCATAGAAATATCACTAGGATGACAAGTTTCAAAGCAGGTACTTTCCCTTTCACTTATCTTGGTTGCCCTATATACAGTGGTAGGAAAAAAAAATTCTTATTTTACTGATATTACCACAAAATTTCTTAAAAGAATTGGTGGTTGGCAAGGTAATTTACTTTCTCATGGTGGTAAAGCAGTCATTATCAATCAGGTGTTACAATCCCAAACTCTCCAAATTCTTGCTGCTATATCTCCTCCCAAAACTGTTATAAAACAAATCGAAAAATACTTTGCCAACTTTTTTTGGGGTTATATTTATGGTAAAAACAAATACCAGTGAAGTGCTTAACATAAGCTTTGTTACCCTAAAGATGAGGGCGGCTTGGGCTTTAAATCTTTAACTGATATCCAAAGTTCCTTTATTTTGAAAAGATGGTGGAGGTTTAGAACTCACAATAGTTTCTGGGCTAATTTTTTAAGATCAAAGTATTGCATTAGAGTTAATTCCATTGCTACAAGGTGGAGTTCTGGCCAATCTCAAAGTTGGAAGGAACTTCTTGATTGTAGAAATATTGTTGAACCTTATATGTTTTGGAAAATTAACTCTGGTTCTTCTCTTTTTTGGTGGGATAACTTGACTAGTCTAGGTCCATTGGCTCTAATGTTAGAACCTGGTTCTAAGCCAGGTAATACTAAGGTAAAAGAGTTCATTATTAATGGCACTTGGAATTCCTGTAAACTTCAGGATACTGTCCATATTACTCTTCAGACCATCATCGAAAAGATCAATATTGCTGATTTGACTGCTCCAGATAGTTGTATTTGGACCATCACAACCGAGGGTAATTTCACTTGTGCCTCTGCCAGAGAGATTACTAGACATAAGAATGATAAGAATGATACCTATAGTAAGATCTGGCATATAGGTATTCCTTTCAAAGTGTCTTTCCTCAACTGGAGAATTCTGAAAAGAAAACTCCCCTTTGACGACATTATTTCCAAGTTTGGTCAACATGTATTTTCCAGATGCAATTGTTGTCTCAACCCAAAAATGGAAACCATGAACCATGTCTTTTTAGAGAGTGATATTGCTAAAAGAGTCTGGAGTTTCTTTGCTAAATCAATGCTAGTCAGGCTTTACTATGGGTCTGTTAGACAATTGTTGTGGCATTGGTGGGCACATAATAGTTCCAATGCATTGCAGAGAACACTGTTCAATGTTCTACCTCTTTACATCAACTGGGAGATTTGGAAAAGACGATGAGCTAGTAGGTATGACCATAATTCTTACTCTATCTATAAAATTATGTATCGAATCAACATCCAGGTGAAAATTATTTTGTATAAATATTTTACACAGATTAACCTCCACTTGTCTTGGAAAGATATTTGTGTTATTGCAGATAATTACTCCATTCCAATTAGCAGTTGTCCTGTACATTGGGAAAAAACAAATCCTAATCAGTTCAAAAATTAACACTGATGGAAGCTCTTTGAATGAAATGAAGAAGGCAGGAGCAGGAGGTGTGATCAGAGACCATGAAGGGAAGATGATCCTTGGGTACTCAGAATCATTGGATTACTGCACAAACAACATGGCAGAAATCAAAGCAGCTCTATTGGGTCTACAATACAGTTCCAACCTAGGACTAAATAACATTGTCCTAGAAATGGATTCTAAACTTATAGTGGAGATGATCCAAGGTACCAACAAACCTTCTTGGAAGCTACAACAGATGATAGCGGAAATTCGGGAATGGCTATCCAAGATTGGAGGATCAGTTCAATACTGCTACAGAGAAGCTAATACAGTAGCAGACATTTTGTCCAAACAAGGGTCTATTATCGGGATAACTTGTGCACTCCAAGACCCGCAGAATCTCCCCAAGAATGCTATTGGAGCATACAAATTAGATAGGTGTGGTATGGCTAATTTCAGGATTAGGAAACACAAAACTGGTATTGGCTAATAGGTTAGGAACAAATGATGAATCTATCACGTTAGACAGTTTCAACATTTGTTCCATAACTATTTTTGTGAGCTTACTTGTTTTTGGAGGTAACCCCTCTTTGTGCAAGAGTGGTTTGTCACACTTGCTGGATGGTGTAACCATCCTTTTGTAATATTTTGTTCATAATAAAATCTCAATATTTTAAGAAGAAGAAAAAAAATTGTCAAATTGACTCTCGAGAAATAAAAAGTGTCACATAAATTGAGACAAAGGAGCGGTATTTTCTTGAGATTTGTAATTTAGGTCATGCAGAAGTACTATATAATTGTCTGGCTGTTATAGGAAATCACTAACGCTCTAGAAACTTTATCGCGATATCTCAATATGATGATACAAGAATATACAGGTTTGTGGATCTGTGGGTCATATTTGCTATTCATTTTCTATAATCAGGAACAAAAAACAAAATGTATGAGGTGTTCGAAAGTGTATTTAATCTGTCTGATCCTTCACAAGGAATTCCAAAAGTTGAACAATAAACAAAACTGATGTCGTTCACTAGGGATATCCTTATAAACCAAACTTCACAACTCTTTCTTTTAAGTTCTAGCTCCAAACATCTGTTTGATACTGCTTTGAGATTCCTTTAAATATTGAAGGGCAGAACGTTTGTTGTGGAGAGCCTATGGATACCAAATTTTTTGGCTTACACAACTTCTTATTTCATTTGTGAAAGAAAAGAATGCTACCTTCTAGATACCCCTAGGAAAGACTTGTAATAATGTATTCTAAGATCATCCGTACATTTTGATAGGTTGGCTTTCTGTTGGAATAGGACTTGGAAGTGGATCTGCACCAAAATCTAAATGTGGATTATTCGAGGATGCGCCACAAAACAATGGAGACAATCCAAACTATGTTCGAGTATGTAGGCAGATATTTTCTTGAACTTCAGTATCATTTATATCTTGAAGGGCTGCATCAAAGGCAAATTCAACTAGATCTCTTCGTCAAACCAGAAGTTCTTTTTCTGCCGAGGACCTAACTGAGAGTTTCCAAAATATGCCTTCTCAACATCAATATGAGCAAGCTATTGCAAACATTAGAAAACAGAACAATACTAAACTTACGGACGTGCATGGTAAGAAAATAAATAACATAGTCCTTTCTTGAGACTTTTACTTGTTGATGTTTAAGATCGAATGCCAACTTGTTTCATACCGAAATAATAAACTGACTAGCTCTTTCATTTTGTATTGTTATAGTAATATTATACACAAATATTAATGTGAAATTTTAACGGGCGCAAAAAAGTGCAAGATTATATGTCAGCATAGGAATAATATGACGTTTAGAGATTCCCTAATTAAAAAAATCCGTCAAAAGACAAAAAAATTGAGTGCTGAAATGAGATGATCAGAGGCCATATGGATGTTGAGGATTCATGAAAAACATGATTTTGGCCCTACTTATCTCCGAAAAAGAGAGGTAGCTCTAACAAAGTGTTTCGTTTTGAACTAAATGATTTGATTAGTCAGCTAACAACTATGGACTTCGTTCAATTGTAGCATACTTTTGTATTAGTGGAAGATCAAATAATTATTTCTTCCTCATTCTCATGGAATCGAGTTTAGGAATGGAATTGTCCAATTTTGTTTCGCAAACAAATGTATATAATATGAATTGTATTTATGTTAATATTTAGCCGTCTTGATGCTATTACTTTGTTTTAATTATTATTTGGGGTAATCCTACTAGAGAATCAAAACAAGTATGAAATATTTTTCATATGGTCTAACCTCTTTTGAACGACGATGTTTGGCACAAGCCTGTATTGAATGATGATGTTTAGCATAAGCTCGTGCTTAGCACGGATGTTACAAATCAAATGGAAGAGCCCAACCCAAAAGACTAGTCTAATAGGTGGGAGAACTCATTTAGCTTATAAACCCATTGGCATTTTCTCTTTTTATCCGATGTGGGACAATTGGTTCACAACAATCGCCCCCGTTTGAGAACCAACGACCTCGTTGGTCACGGCTGGCACCCCCTTTTTGGGTCCAGGCCACCACTCCTGGCGCATAGGCCACCACTCCAAGTTCTCGTTGGTCACGGCTGGGCCCAGTTGGTCACGGCTAGCACCCCTCTTAGGTCCAGGCCACCACTCCTGGCGCCCAGGCCACCACTCCGAGTCGTGGTTCCCACTTTCAATGAAAGCACCAATGTTACAAACCAAATGGAAGAGCCCAACCCAAAAGACTAGTCTGATAGGTGGGAGAACCCATTTAGCGTATAAACCCATTGGCATTTCTCTATTTTTCCGATGAGGGACAATTGGTTCACAACAATCGCCCCTGCTTGAGAACCAACGACCTCGTTGGTCACGGCTGGCACCCCTTTTTGGGTCCAGGCCACCGCTCCTATCGCACAGGCCACCACTCCGAGTTCTCGTTGGTCACAGTTGGCACCCTTCTTGGGTCTAGGCCACCACTCCTAGCGCCCAGGCCACCACTCCTGGCGCCCAGGCCACCACTCCGAGTCGTGGAAGTTACAAACCAAATGGAAGAGCCCAACCCAAAAGACTAGTCTGATAGGTGGGAGAACTCATTTAGCCTATAAAACCATTGGCATTTCTCTATTTTTCCGATGAGGGACAATTGGTTCACAACAATCGCCCCTGCTTGAGAACCAACGACCTCGTTGGTCATGGCTGGCCCAGTTGGTCACGGCTGGCACCCCTTTTTGGGTCCAGGCCACCACTCCTGGTGCACAGGCCACGACTCTGAGTTCTCGTTGGTCACGGCTGAGCCCAGTTGGTCACGGCTGACACCCCTCTTGGGTCTAGGCCCCCACTCCTGGCGCCCAGGCCACCACTTCGAGTCGTGGTCCTCACTCTCAATGAAAGCACTAATGTTACAAATCAAATGGAAGAGCCCAACCCAAAAAACTAGTCTGATATGTGGGAGAACTCATTTAGCCTATAAACCCATTGACATTTATCTATTTTTCCAATGAGGGACAATTGATTCACAACAACGGGCCATCTAGTATAAAAAGAAATTAGAAATAATTGGTCAACAACTACAATTATTTCTTATGACAAACTGATATAACCGCAAAATCAAAAAGATAGTAAACTTCATACTACCTTCATTTCAATTTATGTCGCACCCTTTAACTTGACATAAATTTTATTTTAAAAAATAAAGGTTTTTGAAATTTGTGATCTGAAACACTCATTGATCATTTGTATGACTATAAATCATTTCATCAAAGAAAAAAGGTAATTTTAAAGTTAAATCAATTTTAAACATAAAAAGGTGACATTCTTTTTAGGACAAACTAAATTAGCTAACTACAATAATTGAATAAATAACTTTTGTTTTACTTATGAATATCATGACAACAGTTTGCCTAAAAAATTAGAAAAATTTAAATGTATAAACGTTTATTTTTATACTAAAATTAATACTCATTTAGTGAAAACTTTAATAGTTTGTAGAGAGATTTATGTGTGTGTTGACCTTATTTATTATTATTTTAAATAAGTAATTAGACTAATCATCATCATCATAAATTAACTTCAAAGTCAAAGGTTGTTACGAAAATGTCCTTATGAAATCATAATATTTATGGACAAAAATGTAAATAGATTCTAATTTAAAAAAAAATAGAAGTTAAAATGTAGGACCCATTGTAATTGCTATATTCGTTAGATTTTTAAAATTTGCAATTTTGGGTGATAAAGAAATAAATGCTCAAGCTTATACCAAACCATTTTTGAGGAGTAAAAGCTGATAATTTCAATATGTCCTACATTTTAATTTTTCTAATTTTTTTTTATTATTAGAATGTCTTTTAATGTATTTTTTATAATAATATATGATAATTGAACAAACCGTTACTCATCATGCTAATGAATTAGCTCATCTCCAAAGAATACTAACAGATACACAATTAAATAATTAATGAATTATTTTATTCGTGGAAGAAATCTACACTAATATCTATATTAAGCTGAATTTAATCTATCAAAGATAAATTAAACTATTATATAAGCTCAAAGTTCCAAACTGAAATATTGAAAGATCAAAATAATCCTATAAAATGGAATGACCAAATTACCCTTCAAAATAAGTAAACTATGATCATGACCATTAAACTTAAATTTTTCATATTCCTTAATAATAATGTCACGTGAAAAAGTGAACATTGACTAATAAAAATCCCTAATAATCACTTTAATAATGCACAATTGAATTTCTTTCATTAATTCTTGCTATTATTATATTCTTTTATAATTACACATTTTAATTAACAATTTACCGTTTGAATAGTGATAGTGCAAATGAAGAGACATTGACCATTCATGTATCTAATGAGAATAAATTAGGAAGAGCAAAAGACGTATAATATTTAAGAAATATTGATTTCTCAAGGTGCTCCAAAATTTATATAAATTAGGAAGAATACTGATGTTTCCTTATTTCCTTATTCTTCTTGTCAGATTAGTATATGCTACACTGAGATCATTAATAGAGTTGGATTAAAGAGCTCGGATTTTGTTTGAGGTGCAACCTTATTTTTAGTAAATTTACATAGCTTTTGTAGTTTTTGTTTGCTTTCAGGCTTAATTAACTTATAATATATTATTGATTTATCATGTTTCACATGATATATAGCATGGGATACTATTACACGCTTTGTAAAGATTGTTTCAAAATTCAAAGTCGAAAGCTCCAATACTATTTTTCTTTCTGATGGTTATGAACCTTTTGCTGAACAGGTGAAGAAACGATGCACGATATTTATTTTGGCTTTCTTTTCGGGTGTTGAAAAATGACATATATAGTTTTGACAAACTTTCATGTCTCTAAGTTATATCATTTTGTTCTCTCATACGAATTTCACATCATCTTCATCTTTTAATGTTTATCTTATGTATCTTACAATCTGTTTTCTTCTAAATTCTAATCATCCATGTTAATTCTTTGTGAATATAACTAATTAAATTTCATTTATGAATATAGCTTCAGAAGAAAATTCTCTTATTGTTTATATAATAACATAGATGATTATAATATTGGTTCACAATGGTAGAGTTTGCCTATGCAGTTAGGATTCATTCATAACCCACTCCTTTTAGCATGCATGTTGAAGCTAGAAGCCCAAAAATTAAGGCAATCAAATAGCTTCAGTAATTCGTGATGAAGTCAAAAATTACAATCAGTTATTCGAGGCAAAAAATGAAAACTACAATAAGACATTTGAGGGCTTTTGTTGGGCAAGATCTCTTTTTCTGTTGAGCTAATTGAACATGATCAACGTAACATTAAGCCTTTTTGTAACTCAAATATAACGTTTAATAATATTCGTCATTTTTTAAAATTATATACTCATTGATATGTGGTACACGGACAAATGCTTAGACCAATAATAACTCATGAATTCATAAGAAGAGTGTTTTAGAGAATGTATATATATCGTTATAACAACTCTACACAATTTAGCTCGGGATGCATGTGCCCAGTACTAGTTATATTAAAAGTGGGGAAGCTTCAAAGTGCAAAGTTAAATTATCATTTTGCCCCTTTACTAAATTAAAATCTGATTACATATTTAATTAAATATTAATATGTCACGACCCGATTTCTCAGGTCATGATGTCACCTACAACCCCCCAGTAGGCGAACCAATCCTCATAGCCCATAACAGTTAGTAATGGGCTACTGCCTAACCAAAACGCACAATAAGCAGAAATAAGCGGAAGCAGAATATAAAAGTAGACAAAGCGGAAGCAAAACCCGAATATATACATAAAGAAAACTACACCAACCTAAGACTTGGTATCGATAGTACAGAAGCTTCTAATAGAATATCCGTGCTAGAAGTAACAAAGTACAATATAAATCTGTCTCCGAATATACAAGAGTATCAGTGCAAATAATGAGATGTGGTCAAGCCCCGACCGTCAGGCGCTTACCCTAGTCTCGAATATCCCAAAATCTACACGAGTCTCCAACGCGATCAACGTCGAAAGCTCAACTAAAATCTGCACCAGAAAGATGCAGAAGTGTAGTATGAGCACCAAGATAATGGGTACTCAGTAGGCATCATCGGCCGACTGAGCGCATATAAGATATAAAAATAGTAAGTAGCAGATAGCAAGAAAGCAGTCATGGAAGCATTAGATAAAGCACAAGGAACTAGCATGGAGAATAGGGAACCAAGAGTTATAAGCATACAATGCTAGCACTGAAGATATACATAACACAGAAACACAGGTGTAAGAAAGAAGGACGCACCTGGGATCCTTGCAACAATAATATAAGTAACTAAAGAGAGAGAGAGAGTTGAGAAAATGGCAGTATACCGGTAACCTCAAGTAGAAAGGAAAGAAAGGAAGCAGGCCAACATAATCAACTAGAACCCATATCAATACGAATTATAGACATCCTTTCATATGCCATCCTCCTTCAATTTTGATGAACGTCAACCTTGTTCAGTTTTGACTTGAACGGATATCCTTAGCCTCGATGCATATCATTCTCATTCGGTATTGATATAATTTATAGACATCCATCTGTACTTCATCCTCTTTTAGTTTGACTTTGAACGAATATCTTTAGCCTCAATGCATATCATCCCCATTCGGTATTGACATGACTTATAGACATCCATATATACGTCATCCTCTTTCAGTTTTGACGAATGCCATCCTCTTTCAGTTTTGACTTGAACAGATCTCTTTGGCCTTGATGGACATTATTCCCATTCGGTATTGACATGACTTATAGACATCCATCTATACGCCATCCTCTTTCAGTTTGACTTTGAATGAATATCTTTGGCCTCAATACATATCATCCCCATTAAGTATTGACATGACTTATAGACATCCATATATACGTCATCCTCTTTCAATTTTGACGAACGCCAGCCTCTTTCGTTTTTGACTTGAACGGATCTCTTTGGCCTTGATGTACATCATCCCCATTTGGTATTGACATGACTTATAGACATCCATCTGTACGTCATCCTCTTTCAGTTTTACTTTGAATGAATATCTTTGGCCTCAATGCATATCATCCACATTCGGTATTGACATGACTTATAGACATCTATTTGTACATCATCCTCTTTCAGTTTGACTTTTGAATGGATATCTTTGGCCTAGATGCACATCATCCCCATTCGGTATTGACATGACTTATAGACATCCTTTCATACATCATCCTTTTTCAGTTTGACTTTGAACGAATCTCTTTGGCCTAGATGGACATCATCCCCATTCGGTATTGACATGACTTATAGACATCCTTCCATACATCATCTCCTTTCAGTTTGACTTTGAATGGATCTCTTTGTCCTAGATGCACATCATCCCTATTCGGTATTGACATGACTTATATACATCCTACTATACGTCATACTCTTTCAGTTTTGATGAACGCCAACCTCTTTCGGTTTTGACTTGAACGGATCTATTTGGCCTTGCTGCACATCATCCCCATTTGGTATTGATATGAATTATAGACATCCTTTAATACGTCATCCTCTTTCAGCTTTGATGAATGCCAGCCTCTTTCGGTTTGACTTTGAATGGATTTCTTGGCCTCGATGCATATCATCCCCCTTAGGTATTGATATGACTTATAGACATCCCTCTATATGTCATCCTTTTTCAGTTTTGACGAACGCCATCCTCTTTCAGTTGAATTCCCAGCAGAGTCGTCATTTCTGTTTTAGGGGAAAATAATGATTTTGACTTTAAAAATTATTTTGAAAACTTGGTGAAAAATTTCTCAAAATAACTTTAGAAAAGCAAGAGTCGCCACTTAATTAATTAAAGAGAAACTAAGAAAACCTTTAACAATTTCTAAGATTCTAAAATAGATAAAGATTTTAAAAATAAAGAGATTATGGGTAAGAGGTTCATATTAATACTCTTGGAAGGGTGTTAAGGCACCAAGAATATCTGCTAACTCGCGGTTATCCGACGATTTAAAACTAACTCTTATTTCGACTTAGGAAAATATTTACATTGTTGAAAAACTAAAGGAATAGATAATAAGGCCGTTTGCCTAGAAAACAAGTAAATAAAGTTTGAAATTTATTTGAAAATATGTTTTGAGAAAAATAAATATTGTTTGAAAATGGGCGACAAGGATAACTCCATTCTTCAATAAGTATTAAATCAAAGTTTAAGATTGGGAAATAATGAAAATAACTCGTGGAAAAATTTCATTTTTATTGACTTTAAACAAGTAAATCAAATAGAAATAAACTTTAATTTAAGAGTCATTAATTTGATTAAGTGGCCAAATTAAAACAAAAAATAAAAATAACGATTCTTTAGGGGATTTAACTAAATTAATGTGAAAGAGTTAGTGTTAATTACAAGCAATGATAAATACTAGTTACAAATAAATAAGTGAGAGAGAGTTGAGATTGGGCCCTTTGACCCACTGGACTGTCCAGATTCAGACTTCATGTTTTCATCCTTTTGAAAGACTACTGTCGCTGCCCTGTTCTTATGGACTTTTGGTCCATTTACTCTCTTCTGCTTCCTGCAGCCTGTGTTTTTGCTTCCATATTTGCTGCTTGAAATCATAAAATTAGTCCATTTGGACTCGGGTAAATCTGACTCGATGAGGTGTTGATGAGTTTTGACTCAACAAAGAAATGCGAGGATGGAGTCCAAAGATGAACTCGGATGGATATGTTCATGCATAAGAAAGATAATAAGGAGACAACTAGCAATCTGTCTTAACTTATCAAAAAGTAAGCAACTTATAGCTAAATCAAGTCACCATTAATTGATAACTGACTTAAAACAGTAAGAAACTGATCCACAAACTTCATATCAAAACACACAGAACGTTGACTTAATGAAGTTCGAAACATAATAAACACAAACAGTTATTAAAAGAAAACTTGTGATAAGAGTTTAAAGATGCTAAAGCTAAAAATCATTTGTCACATCATAACAACAACCAAAGTATAAAAGAAACTTAGAAAGAGCAAACAAGCTGAACACTCGAGAGAGGAATTAGCAAATATTCACTTCAAATCTCAGCCTAAGACTAGTAATTTGAGACTTCTGCACTTAGACTCAAGTTAGGTATAAGCAGCACATAGATGGTTCAACACATAACTTGGAGCTTAAATATGAAAGGTATTTGACTCTTCCCGCAAGCTTATTCTTTACAAGACACTAGTTAGGAGTAATTTTAGACTTTACAATGCACATACTTGGTAGATTAAACTACCAAATCCAGGAACATGGCAAACTAAACTCGAGAAAAGATTAAAAGGAAGCAACATCACTTTTGGACTTTAACGATTTAAAGAGTAAATTTAACTAGAGTTCTAACATGCTCGAGTCAAGAAAATAGAACACGGTCTGAAAGATTTGAAGATCCAGGAGTTCAATTTAAGCACACTAATTCAAATTCATTGTTCACAATCAAATCGATATCGACATGGTATTTATGCACAAAAAGCAAACAAATCAATTTGGTGAAGAATGTACAGTTCTTTTTTACTTGAAGGCTTAATCAATCTAACAAACCTTATCAAACATGGAGATAAACAAAATGAATCGAGATATGGTGTTTGGTGATTATTCTTGGCATTTTAGACATCTTCGTAGCAACAAAGAGGTAGAACTGGACACGTAGTATAAATAGTATCAAATTAAAGCTTACATAGCAGTATAGGGATTAATGCACTCTCGTTTTGACACTAATATTGTTGAGTTACTATCATTGCAGCAGACTTCACATACACACACCAATCTTAGACATTTACTGCAACTGACTCAAGAGCCAAAATTTAGGCAGCAGATAAGAGAAAGAAACGAGACAAACATCAAACATAACGTGAAGGTTAAAAATAAACTATTATTCTAGTTTAGGTAGAACTAAAATTGAGACTAAATTATTATAACTGGAAATCGAATTATAAATAGGAAAGTTACGATAGAAATAGGACTACATTTTTTAGCCAAGTGAATAGCAAGCTACTCTACATGAAATTAAGATACCTAGATGAGAGTACACAATTGAGGTAAGGAAGAGATTTTACCTTTCTCAGGGCAGCGAACCTGGAGACAACAAGCTTGATGGAGAGTTCCACCACTACGCTGGAAAAGGGGGCTTTTAGAGTATTTAGACTCTCCGACTTTTGGTTCTTGTGAGCCAAAGAATGGTTCTCCAAAAAAGACTCAAAAGAATTCCAAAAGCCAACTCTCCAATCCTTACTAAATTTTTCAGTCAAGAAATCTCAAGCTTCTTTTGAGCCTTTGAAGGTTCTCTCAAGCATGAAAACGTTGCCCAAACAAGAGGAATAGTGAGGGTATTTTAGGTGCGAATAGGGGGATTTTTGGAGGCTGTTCACCGATGTGGGATAGCTGAAATTTAGGGATTTTTCTGGAAATTCCTTTGAGAGAATTTGAATTCCTTGGAGGTTAAGGCTGTGGTGAGCTGGACGAGTACGAATGCGTACAAATTCTTCAAATTTGCGGAAGAAATCTCTAAATTTTGAGGGAATAACTCGTTGATTTGCCACCTAGGGCAAAATCTAGAACCTTCTCGGTTCTTGCTGGTACAAATCAGTGTGCAAATCACGTGACCTTGGTACGAATTTGAGTGAGAAAGTGAGGCGGCGTTAAGCTTCTTGATAGTGTCATTTGAGCGAAGGAGAAGAAGCTTAAGGCATCGTTTTGTTGTCTTGTGTAGGGACTAGGGAGGGAAAGAGAAAGAGTAATAGGGGTGTTCTTGCGTGGGCTGGACCGGGTCTGCTGAGGAGAAATTGGGTCAGGGAAATATTTGTTTTGGTCTAGTGGGTGGATGGAATAAAAGGGAAATAGGAGAGTTAAGGAACCAATGTGGCCAGATTTGATTGAAATAGTAACCAAATTGGTTTAAATTATAGCCAGACAATAAGATTACAGAATTTAGGCCGAACTTGAAATAAAACGAATTAAGTCCTTAATTAATTAAATGAGCTTCTAGTTTTAACAATTAAGAATAATTATTTTATAAAACACATAATTATATTATTAAAATATAATTGACTCATTTAAAATCAAAGAATTACTCATACAATTATTTCTTGATTTTAAATCGATTTTGAGGAAAATGGAGCACATTTCAACTTTAAACAAGGTTTTCATTTAAAATAATTTTTAAAATATTTCTTTAAGTAAAATTTATATACTCTTATATAATTAAATATAGAGTACACATATTTTACCTAAAATTACTAAACTAACCTCAAACTAATTTAAAAATCTTAAAATCTTTTATTATTTCAAAATTATTTAAAGGGGATAGAAGCTCGAAATTAATTACGAATGTGGAGGGTAAAAATTGGGTGTCAACACATGTTTAAACTAGTTCCTAGGGAGGAGTTCAGTTGTATTTTGGAAAAGGTTTTGTTGTAATCAAAGATTGAACTTGATTTTCATTTAATTAAGATGATATTTCATGTTTCCTATTTTTCTTCCACAGGCCCGTTTTAAATGAGGTGGTAAGGGTTATCCTATCTAGGTGACTTAGAGTAGGTGTCCTCATGATCCGATAGTTGGGTCGTGATATTTTATCATCAACTTTAAGCAATTTTAGATTTTCGTTCAAAAAGGGATATTTGGACATCTTTATTAATTCTTATTAGGTATTCAAGTACTTGTTAATCTTGTATCATTATCTTTCTTCTTTTATTGTTTATGCATATTATTACGCGTATCTTCTTCAGTGAATAATAAATTATTCATATAACTATACAATTATTATTTTTGGATTGACGTTCAATGTTCGAACTTTAAATATTAATTGATAGATATTATCATTAATACCACATATATTTAAGAGCTTTTTTTCTTTTGATATTTTGGATATTTTTTGGCTACATTCTAGGATGACATATTGTACCAATTTTTATTTATTTATAAAGTTGTAGATATGCTTGCGGACAAGGAGTTAGATGATTTTTAGGTATTTTATGGAGAGGATTGAACTATATTGAGATTGGATGTGGTGTCACTCTCCAAGTTTTGGAAATCCTTCTAGAAAGGTCTTGGTACTCAGGTGAATCTCAGCGTAACATTTCACCCTTAGACAGACGGCCATGCAGAGCGTACCATTCAAACCTTAAAGGATGTGTTGAGAGTCTGTGTGATCGATTTCAAGGGTAATTGGTATGAGCACTTACCTCTTATAGAGTTCGCCTACAATAAAAGCTTCAATTTTAGAATTCAGATAGCTCCATATGAGGTACTTTATGGGCGGAGGTATAGATCACCTATTAGATAGTTCGAGGTATGTGAAGCAGCCTTGATTGGGCCAAACATAGTTTATAAGACTATGGAGAAAGTGCAGCTCATTAGGGAGAGGTTGAAGGCTTCTCAGAGTCGCAAGAAATCTTATGCAGATGTGAGGAGAAGGGACTTAGAGTTTGAGGTTGATGATTGGGCGTTATCGAAGGTTTCACCTATAAAAAGAGTCATGAGATTTGGTAAGAAGGGGAAGCTTAGTCCCTGCTATGTAGGTGCCTATAGGATTCTGAGGAGGATTAAGAAGGTGGCTTATGAGTTGGAGTTGCCCGCATACTTAGCATCAGTGCACCCAGTCTTTCATATATCCTTGTTGAAGAAGTGCATTGGTGATCCAGCCATAGTTGTGCCTTTAAAAAGTGTGGGTGTAAAAGACAATCTCTCTTATGAAGAGGCCCCAGTTTAGATTCTTGACCGTCAGGTTCGTAGATTGAGGAATAAGTAATTCACCTCAGTGAAAGTCCTTTGGAGGAACCTGTCAGTTGAAGGAGCTACTTGGGAAGCAGAAGCAACCATGATGACCAAGTACCCTGACCTTTTTCCTTCCAACTCAGATCTAGCTTGAGGTAATTGTTCCTCTCCAGTTTTCTTAGTTTCCTCGTTAGTATTTCCCTCAGTTTTATTTTCCCTCAGCTATTCTTGCATTTTCAGCAGCATTCATGTCTTTCGAACTTATATCAGTTAGAAATCAGCTAGAATTCAGTTGGTAGGGATTGCAGCTCTTTCCCCCCAAACTCAGCTTTTTTAGTCTTCATTTGAAGATGAATAATCCTAAGAGGGAGATATTGTAACACCTCAGAAATTCTAAGCTAAGAATCAGCCTAGAAAATTCTAAGTGTTAAGCTGTTAAAGTGACAGCAGGTTCTACGAGCCAGATCCACGGGCCGTGGAACAGTCCACGAGATGTGGACTAGGGTCCTGAAACTCAGACAGAGACTTACAAAATAGGGTCAGGTCCACGAGGTGGATCCACGAACCATGGAATAGTCCATGAGCCGTGGACTTCACTCGTGAAAATCAGACAGAGGCCAGACTAATTGCTTGAGAACCACGACCAGGTTCCACAGATCATGGAATAGTCCACGGGTCATAGAAACCAGACCTGCGATCAGACTTTATGGCCAGAGAACCACGAACCCCAACCATGAGCCGTGGTTTAGTCCATGGGCCATGCTGGTGCCCGTGGAAGCCTGGGTTGAGTTTTCTCAGCAGTTTTTTATTTGATTCCTCCAAGATATTTTTGACTTTTCCCCTTAGTTTTAACTCTGACAATATGTCATTTTAGGCTTACTTTAAAAGGGTTTTAATCAACTTAGCCTAGGTTTTCCTCATTCTTTCGCTCAAGTCTTAGAAAGAAAGAACAGAAGCAGTTTTTTCTCCACCAACCTAGGGCTTTCTTCTCCAAAGCTTCAGAACTGCATCCCCAGTTCAGGAATCTTCTTCTACAAAGTTTGTGGGTATTCAATAAGGGTCTTATTCGCCCTTATGCCCAAAACCTCAAGCTTTTCTATTAAGTTATGGTTTTATGAAACTAGGGTTCCTACCCAATTATGCAAATTGTTACAGAATTTAGCCTTTATGCTTCTTACATGATTTTTATCTTGTTTTAATGAATTGTATCATGTTTTCAATAATTTGCATGAGTTTTTACTAGGGTTTGAGAAATCAAGAACTTAGCCCTAAATTGTAGTCTTTTTTCATAAATTAGTCTTCTTCAAGATTTAACCTAGATTTCAAGCATTGAGTTTCAAACAGAATTTAGTCAGCTTCAATTTATATTTTTCAAAGAAAAAAATATTGTTTTCAGACTAGTTAAGTTCTGACGCAGTATTCCAGAACTTCAGTTTTAAATAAGTTAGTAGAATTAGTTTTAGAAGTAGTACTTAGCACCAAGTTAGACTAGAGTTTAACATACCCTAAAGTCCTAGAACTACATGCCACTGTAGGTTATTTAGCCCCTCAGTTGGGCCTCAGAACAAGTGATCACACCAGTCATGCCTTTATTCCCTGACAAGGTATATTGGGTCCTCTTGATGGGGCGTATACATTAGATTCCACATTTAGCTCACGTGGTTTATGTCGATTAACAAAATCTCCCACAGAATTAGACTCAGTAGTTGTGTACTAGGCACTCAATTCAATTCTACAGTTTTCAATTATATTTTTCATATTATTCCTGTATTTTAGATTTATGCATGATTATGTTTGGGCCTATGTACTACAGTTCAACTTACAGTTTAAACAACATATTAGTATTTTATCATCTTATATATATAGTTAGCTTTGCATATCCCTCATGCTGAGTATATTCAAAGTACTGACGCATACTCTATGTACTGCATCCTATCATGATGCAGGTTTAGGTTCTCAGATTCAGCCTCGCGATTAGCTCGTTCTAGAGCCATCTCAGTGACTGCTTGTGGTGAGTCCTCATCATCTTAGGACGTTCTTTTGATGTTTTTCTCTCTAGTTATTTTGGTTTTTAGAATTTTGGAGTTAGCTGGGGGAGGGGGCTTGTCCCAACAACTTATCAGTAGTAGAGACTTTCAGACATAGAGTTACATTTCAGCTTATTCAGTTAGTTTATCTCTCAGACTTATATTTGATTTCAGATATTCTTCAGTTAAATTTTAAAGAACTTATACCTTTATTTAGTTTAGCTTTCGCTTATCCAATAATAAGCAGAATGATTAATATATACCAAACCATGTGTTAGCTTGGGGTCACTTATGGCTCTAAGCACCTTGTGGCATCCAGGGTGTAGCCTCGAAGCGTGACAACTACCTTATTGAGTGAGAATATTGATATTAATATTTTAAATGATGAGTTAGTGTCTATCTACTTAATAGAAGAGGACCATAAGACTTATGATGAAGCAATAAGATCAATAGATGTGATGTTCTTGAAAGAGGCCATTAAAGGTGAATTAGACTCTATAGTTTCCAATCACACTTGGGACTTGTATAATATGAGTAAAGGTTGTAAACCCGTAACTAGCAAGTGGATATTTAAGAAGAAATTGAGACCTGATTATACAATTGATAAATATAAGGCCAGACTTGTGATTAGGGTATTTAACCAAAAGAAAGGTGTTGATTACTTTGATACTTATTCTCCTATGACTAAAATAGCAACAATTAGGACTCTTATTGCTTTAGCCGCTATTCATGATTTAGTGTTACACCAAATGAATGTCAATATAACATATTTAAATGGTGATTTAGAGGAAGAGATCTATATGACTCAACCTGAGGGTTTTGTGGTCCCAAGACAGGAAGATAACATATGCAATTTGAGAAAGTCTTTGTATGGACTAAAGCAGGCACCTAAGCAGTGGTATGAAAAGTTTAATGTCACATTAATAGATAATGGCTTTGTTGTTAATTCATCTGATACTTTTGTTTATTCTAAAATAATAGGATCAGATTGTGTCATTTTATATTTATATATGGATGACATGTTAATCTTTGGCCCTAGTGTGAATGTTATTAATGAGAATAAGAACTTTTTATCTTCTAAGTTTGAAATGAAAGACCTTAGAGAAGCAGATGTGATTTTAGGGTTTAAGATCAAAAGAACTGTTAATGATTTCTCTTTGTGTCAGTCTAATTATATTGAAAAAATGTTGAAAAAGTTATTGTTTTGATGCAGTTCTAGTGAGAACTACTTATGATCCTAGCATACATTTGAGAAAGAAGAAAGAATCTAGTGTTTCACAAACTAAATCTGCTAAAATAATTGGGTGTGTAATGTTTCTCATAAACTATATTCAACTAGATATAGCTTATGCTATTGCAGATTGAGTAGATATACTCATTTTCCCAGTAGTGAACATTTAAATGCTCTTCATCGCTTGTTAAGGTATTTGAGAGGTACTATGAATTGGTGTTTGCATTTTGATAAATTTCCTATTGTTTTAGAAGGTTTTTGTGATGCAAACTGGGTAACTGACAATGATGAAGTTAGCTCCACTAGTGGCTATGTGTTTACTTTGGGTGCAAATGCTATTTCATGGAAGTCTTCAAAATAGACTTGTATAACATGTTCTACCATGGAATCTAAATTCATTGCTCCCGAGTTTGCAGGGAAAGAAGCTGAGTGGCTAAGAAATCTTTTGGCAGATGTGCCATTATAGAGAAAACAATCTCCACCAGTCTCTTACATTGTGACTCACAGGCAACAATTAGGATTGCTAAAAATAGTGTGTACATTGGAAAAAAAGACACATTCGCATCAGACATGGTGCAGTTAAACAGTTGTTGAAATATGCTGTTATTTCCTTGAAGTATGTATGGTCTGAAAGAAATTTGGCAGATCCTCTAATCAAGGGTTTGACAAGGAAATTATCCTTGAAATATCGAGGCGGATGGGTCTAAATCCCATGGAGGTAGTATGGTGGATACCATTTTGTTGTCAGACAAAGCCATCTATGTCCTCACTATACACTACATATCCTATCCCTATGGCGTAAGGTAATATTTTATAAGGTTGAACTTATTTTGCCCTTAATGATTCCATATCCTTAAGGTGGTCTATTTGAGATAGACTTGATAGAATCACCAATGTTAGTGTAAAGGTGTGGTCGCTTTTTATAAAAAGACTTGGATAATTTTTTTAGAGCACTCATGAGACCCAAGGTGTGTGCATGACCATAAAAGCACGTTGGTAGTATCTCTGTAATGACCCTCAAGGTCATTTTCTCTATTTTCATTCATTTTCTATGTTTTGAGCCTTCCCACAATAGCTACAGGTCATTTATGACTTGCCAAGATTGATGGTTCGGTTCCTGGGTAGTTCATTTGTGTTTTAAGTCCACTTCCCTATTTTGAAACTCTTAAAGTTTAAAGTATGATGACCCTTTCGGTCATCCCCGCGTTTATAATTTTTTTGTACTGGTAGAGCTTGCCTGTAGTGGCCTTAAGTCATTTCTGACTTGCTGAAGATGGTGGTTTGGTGCCCAGGCCGTTCGTTAGGTCATTATGACTGTTTCCCTATTTTAGAGCCTAACTTAGGAATTTGTTGACTTTAGTCAACATTCTTAGCTAACGTGCTTAGAATCAAATTTGGACAGTTCTGTTAGCTCCGGAGTGTGGAGTTTGGTCTAGTTGGACCTTAGTCGAGGCTTGAGAACTTCCAGTGTGGGTTTTGTGTTGCTTTTTCTATTTTCAGGCCATTTAGAGTTAGAAGTGTGACTTGGGTCAGCTTTCGATGATCAGAGAGTCAGATTCAAAATCCGACGATTTCATCAGCTCTAGAATGTTTTCGTTAATTCTGTTAAGTCCAAAATGTCATTTTCACTTTAATAGCATTATTGGTTTTTGAGTATCGGGTTGCGATTGTGCTCGAAATGCCCCATGGAAGTTTTTAGCTCAACTAATTGCTGCAACTGGTGGCCTTCAGCGCAATGGCACCGAGGCAGCGCGATGGCGCTAACCAGTCACCCGACCTTCAGCGCGTTTGAACCTGGCCAGCGCGATAGCACCCAAGCGCCCGCCTGCTAGTGCGATGGCTCCCTTCCTGTGCAATGGTGCCCCAGCGCCTGGCCGCCTATACTTCGGCTTGATAGCGCCCAACCTGTGTGATGGTTCCTCGATGCCTGCCTGCCCTTCAGCGCGATCGCGCCCCTTTAGCACTATAGCGTTGGCCGCGTCCAACCTTATAAAATCCTCCACCTTTAATTTTTTAGCCAATATTTCATAATCCCTCAACTCTAAATCAGTGTTTTCTCTCTAGAATTTGCTCCCATCAGTTCTTAGCTCTGGGGGATTCATTTAGTTGGCGGATTTTATTGCTCCCCCATTGTTTTAGTAAGCTTCTTCTTCCCGAATTTTTTTGCTCCTTCTCCATTAATGGACTCCATTGTTATATCTCTTAATCTTGGGGAAAACTCCATGTGGTGACAACTCTTTTTTGGGTTGCATGCTTGTGGGTTTGGGGAATTCACTCCGTTAGCTTGCTTCATCCCATTGTGGTAAGTAGTTTCTTGCTTTAAATTTCGGTTTCATTCGCCAAATTCCTTCTTTATTTCATTACTGGTGCGGGCTGTTTTGTCCCCTTTTCCTTGGCCAAATTTGCTCAAATTTAGAGCACGTACTCACGGGATTAGTGTGTTCATTTTGCGACTTTCCATTTCTAATTTTGGCTTGTAGGCCCTGTGGGCCCGCCTTTGACCTGGATTTTGGCCCGGCTATAATTATGGCAATATGGGTATCGTTGATATTGTTTTAAAGTGTTTTTTTATATTTATGATAGTTTGATTTCATTTTGGAGCTTCTCGGAGCGGTTCGAGCTTGGACATCGTCGTTCTAGCAGCTTGTCATCGAACGATAGGTAGGTTACGGTTTAAATCTTCTAGACTTAGCGTATATAGGCTATAATTATACTAATTGGCATCCTTGGGTGGGTTTATTAGCTTGGTACCCCAGACCTTGCCCGTTCTTTCATGTCCATATTATTTCACTCGTTTGGTTGTAGAATTGGTTGTAGTTGCTTATATCACCCTTGTGGTCCTGTGTGGCCTTGTAATTGACTCTGGACCATATATGGTGGGTTATTTGGGAATGTCCGTGAGTCTCAAACATCAATATTCATTTGTCAAGCTGGATATATATACTGTAGAGCGATTAGATCCTGTGCAGGGCCGATAGGTTTATTGTGAGCCATTTGGCTACTGATTGTAATTGATCATGCCATTATCATGCATATAAAGTGTTTTTTCACATATTTTACTATGGTTTTGGCTTCGGGCCTACTATTGATGGTTTTCTAAACCTTGCATGGCCCCGAGGGCTCATTTTTGGTAAAAATGATTGTAAAAGGTTTGGAATTATTTTTATGAATCTTCTTGGGGTAAGAAAGTTAATGGCTTGATTTTATCACTGTTTTCATACTACTACTAGACTTGGCGAGGCCGAGTGCTAAACATGTTTTACTATTGATTTGGGGATGATACTAGACTCGGCTAAGTCAAGAATGAGACTTGTTTTACAACTGTTTTAGACCTGGTTATGTCTGGGGACCCTTGTAGGGGCTTTTGAGGTTTATTTTATCAATTTAGACCCAGATAAACTCCGGGCATGCATTGTTGAGATTTGGTTACTAGTTTGGATCCGGATTCATTCCAGACTATTATATTCAGGTTATGAGAGTTAGTATATGGTTGAGGACCTCTATGGACCTTGCCAATCCAGACCAGGGGCTACGTATTGAGTGTGCCAAAGGAAAGGTATACGGTGCAGTTGAGGTACACGGGTTGTGTCCTTCCATAGATCCTGCCTACTAGGCCCGTAGGTGCCGGAGGAGGCTCATACAAGGTTACTGTTCCACCTGGTTTTCAACTACTACATCATATCATTCATGTGTGTCCGATTCCATCTTTGTTTGCTATTTGTTGAGTGTACACTCCAGTAGTATGGGATGTCAGAGGGTTTGTCTTCACTTGTATGCGTTCCTCAGATGTATGGGCACCTGTTGGGACTGTAGGTAGACTTATCATTATTTTATCGCAATATTGATCTTTATTATGGTTGCATTCAGCTGATTGGTAATTGAGAGTGGTATTACTAGCATGACTTGGTTTTAGTCTTGTTGCCAAGAATGGTTATCGTTATTTCCTTTCCACCTTTCCTTTTTACTTGAGGTTACCGGTATACTGCCTTCTTCTTTAAACTCTTTTTATATATTGTAATTGCATGAACCCCAGGTGCATTCTTCCTTTCCTTCTATGTGTCTGTGAGATATATAATTCTATTAGCTAGCCAAGCATGATTGTTTTCTCCTTGTATTCCTTCTGTGCTAGCTTCCGTGTACTTATTCGTTGTTTCTGTGACTACTTGCTTTTTTTCTACTACATACTTCTCTTATCTCTTATATACACCCAGTCAGCCTATGATACCTACTAGGAACCCATTGTTCAGCAATTAGTGCTCAGACTACACTCTGCATCTTCCTAGTGCAGAACCTAGTATGGCTCATTACCATTGATCCATTAGAGACTCGTGCGAGCTGATCTTTTGGACTATCCGAGGCTGAGAGTGAGCTCTTGATGGCCGGTGTTAGCTTTTAGCTCTTCTTTTGTATTATGTACTATTTTACTATTTAGGAGACATATGTATATATTATTTTGGATCCTTTTGTACTCTGTATACTTAGTCCTAGCTCTTATACTATGATACCAGGTTTTAGGTATGGTTTAGCTTCTGCTTATGCATTCCTGTTGCTTATTTCATTATCTTATTTCCCTTGCTTCCGTTTATGTTATGCTTCTTACGCTTGCTTGTTGGGTAGTAGCCCATTACTAACTGTTCCAAGCTACGAGGATTGGTTCGCCTACTAAGGGGTTGTAGGTGCCATCATGACCAAGAAATCAGGACCATTGGTTTGGTGCCCTGGCCGTTCATTAGGTCTTTATGATCATTTTCCTATATTAGAGCCTTAACTTAGGAATTCATTGACTTTAGTCAACATTCTTAGCTAACGTGCTTGGAATTGAATTTGGACAGTTCCATTAGCTTTAGAGCGTGGTGTTTGGTGTAGTTGGACCTTTAGTTGAGGCTTTAGAACTTTCGGTATGGGTTTTGTGTTGCTTTTTCTATTTCCAGGCCATTTAGAGTTGGAAGTGTGACTTGGGTCAGCTTTCAATGATCAGAGCGTCAGATTCAAAAGCTGATGATTCCATCAGCTCTGGAATGCTAAGTTTGGGTTAGGTAGGTAGTTGATTTGGGTCTCGGGTGAGCTGAGCTCATTTTGGGTGTTTGGTTGATTTTAGTTAGCATTGACTAAGGTTAACATTCCTCCGAAATAACCTCGTATAGAAGTTTTGTCGATTCTGTTGAGTCCGGAACATTATTTCCACTCTAATAACATTATTGGCTTTTGAGTATCGGGTTCCGATTGTGCCCGGAATGCCCTGTGGATGTTTTTAGCTCAGCTGGTTGTTGCAACTGGTGGCCTTCAGCGCAATGGCGCCCAAGCAGCGTGATGGCGCTAGCCAGCCGCCTAGCCTTCAGCGCGTTTGCCCCCGGCCAATGCAATAGCGCCCGCTCGCCCGCCCGCCCGCCTACCAGTGTGATGGTACCCTGCCTGCATGATGGCTCCTCATCGCTTGGCCACTTATCCTTCGACGCGATGGCGCCAAGCCTTTGTAATGGTACCTCGGTGCCTGCCTGCCCTTCAGCGCGATGGCGCCCCTTTAGCGCTATAGCGTTGGCCTGCGTTCAGCCTTATAAATTCCTCCACCTTTGATTTTTCAGGCAACATTTCATAATACCTCAACTCCAAGTTAGTGTTTTCTCTCTAGAAATTGCTCCCATCAGTTCTTAGCTCCGGGGGATTCATTTAGTTTGCGGATTTTAGTTCTCCCTCATTGTTTTGGTAAGCTTCTTCTTCACCAATTTTTTTTCTCCTTTTCCAATAATGGACTCCATTGTTATATCTCATAATCTTGGGGAAAAATCCATGTGGTAACAACTTGTTTTTGGGTTGCATGCATGTGGGTTTGAGGAATTCACTCCGTTAGCTTGCTTCATCCCATTGTGGTAAGTAGTTTCTTGCTTTAAATTCTGGTTTCATTCTCCAAATTCCTTCTTTATTTCATTACTTGAGCGGGCTATTTTATCCCCTTTTCCTTGGCCAAATTCGCTCAAATTTGGAGCATGCACTCCCGGGAGTAATGTGTTCATCGTGCGACTTTCCGTTTATGATTTCAGGTTGTGGGCCCCGCGAGCCTGCTTTTGACCCGAATTTTGATCTGGCTATAATTATGGCAATATAGGTATCGTTGGTCTTGTTTTAACGTGTAGTTTATGTTTATAATAGTTTGATTTCATTTTGAAGCTTCTTGGAGCAATTTGGGCTTGGACATGATTGTTCTAGCAGCTTGTCGTCAGACAACAGATAGGTTACAATTTAACTCTTCTAGACTTTGCGTATATAGGCTATAATTGTACTAATTGGCATCCTTGGGTGGGTTTATTAGCTTGGTACACCAGACCTTGCCTGTTCTTTCATGTCCATATTATTTCACTCATTTGGTTGTAAAATTTGTTGTAGTTGCTTATATCACCCTTGTGGTCCTGTGTGGCCTTGTAATTGACTCAAGACCATAGATAGTGGGTTATTCGGGAATGTCTGTGAGTCCTGAATATCGATATTCATTTATAGAGCTGACTATATGTGTTGTAGAGCGATTAGAGCCTGTGCAGGGATGATAGGTTGATTGTGAGCTGTTTGGCTACTGGTTGTGATTGAGCATGCCATTATCATGAATATAAAGAGGGTTTTCACATGTTTTACTATGGTTTTATCTTCGGGCCTACTATTGATGGTTTTAAAAACCTTGCATGGTCCCGAGGGCCCATTTTTGGTAAAAATGGTTGTAAAAGGTTTGGAATTGTTTTCATGGATCTTCTTGGGGTAAGAAAGTTAAGGGGTTGATTTTATCACTATTTTCAGACTACTACTAGACTCGACGAGGCAGGAGTGCTAGACATGTTTTACTGTTGATTTGGGATGATAATAGACTCGGCTAGGCCGAGCATCAGACTTGTTTTACTACTGTTTTCGACCTGGTTATGTCCGGGAACCCTTGTAGGGGCTTTTGAGGTTTATTTCATCAATTTTGACCAGATAGACTCCGGGCATGAATTGTCGAGATTTGGTTACTAGTTTGGATCCGGATTTATTCTGGACTGTTATATTGAGGTTATGAGAGTTAGTATATGGTCGAGGACCTCTATGGACCTTACTGATCCAGACCAGAGGCTACGTGCTGAGTATGCCAGAAGAGGGGTATACGGTGCAGTTGAGTTATACGGGCTGTGTCCTTCCATAGATCCTACCTACTAGGCCAATAGGAGTCGGAGGAGGTACATGCAGGGTTACTGTTCCACCTGGTTTTCAACTACTGCATCATATCATTCATGTGTGTCCGATTCCACCCTTGTTTTCTGTTTGTTGAGTGTACACTCCAGTAGTATGGGATGTCAGAGGGTTTGTCTTTACTTGTATGCGTTCCTCAGATGTATGGGCACCTGTTGGGACTGTAGGTAGATTTATCGTTATTTTATCACAATATTGATCTTTATTATGGTTGCATTTAGGTGATTGGTAATTAAGAGTGGTATTACTAGCATGACTTGGTTTTAGTCTTGTTGTCAAGCATGGTTATTGTTATTTCCTTTCCTCCTTCCCTTTTTACTTGAGGTTATCGGTATATCGCATACTCCTTTAAATTCTCTTTATATATTGCTATTACATGGACCCCAGGTGCATTCTTCCCTATCTTTCACCTGTGTCTGTGAGATATATAATTATATTAGCTAGCAAAGCATGATTATTTTCTCCTTGTATTCCTTCTGTGCTAGCTTCCGTGTGCTTATTCGTTGTTTTTGTGACTACTTACTTCTTTTCTGCTACATTACTGCTCTTATATCTTATATGCGCTAAGTCGGCCTATGATACCTACTGGGTATCCGTTTCTTAGCTATTGGTGCTCATACTACAATCTGCATCTTCCTGGTGCAAATACTAGTGTAGGCCATTGCCATTGATCCATTAGAGACTCATGCGGGCTGATCTTTTAAACTATACGAGGCTGAGGGTGAGCTCTTGACGGTCGGTCTTAGCTTTTAGCTAGTCCTTTTGTATTATGTACTCGTTTTCTATTTAGGAGACATATGTATATACTATTTTGGATCCTTTTGTACTCTGTATACTTAGTCTCGGCTCTTACACTATGATACCAGGTTTTGGGTGTGGTTTAGGTTCTGCTTATGCATTCCTGTTGCTTATTTTGTTATCTTATTTCCCTTGCTTCCGCTTATGTTATGCTTCTTCCGCTTGCTTGTTATCTAGTAGCCCATTACTAACCATTTCGGGCTACGTGGATTGGTTCGCCTACTGTAGGATTGTAGGTTCCATCATGACTCTCATAATTATAACCGTGATAGGAGGTAGTAACATGATAAAGTAACAAGAGTCTACCTACAGTCCCCTCCGGCTGCCCATACAACTGAGGAACACAAACAAGTGAAAAAAAATCCTCCGGCCGCCCATACAACTAGAGAGTACACTCACCAAATAGCAAACAAGAGTGGAGTCTCAAATAATGAATGATATGCTATGAAATTCCAAGACAGTGAAACCTCAGTGTTAGTATGTTACCCCCTCCAGTACCCCAAAGGTGCAGTAAAGGCGGGATCCATGGAAGGACTTCTCCCGAGTACATCTACTCCACCGTAAACCCCTACCCCTGATCACCTTCTGCCCGTAGCACTTGGTTCGGATCGACAGGGTCCATGGAGGTCTACTCATAGACCATATACTACACTCTAACCTCAAATACCATCCGGAGTGCTACTAGATCCAAACTAGTCACCAATCCTCGAAATATGAGCCTGAATACTATCCAGGTCTAAATCAATCAAATAAATGCAGTAAAACCCCCTCCAAGGGTGCTCGGGAGTCTCCCAGTCTAAAATAATAGTAGAACAAGTCTGCCGCTCGACTTTACTGAGTCTAATATCACTTCTATATAAATAGCAGAATCAATCCAGCACCGCGGTCCACCCGAGTCCAAAATAAGATAGAAAAACTGAGACATCTCTCTCTTTTTAACCTTTCTTACCCCAAGAAG
This sequence comes from Jaltomata sinuosa, assembly GCA_003996215.1. Classification (NCBI taxonomy): domain Eukaryota; kingdom Viridiplantae; phylum Streptophyta; class Magnoliopsida; order Solanales; family Solanaceae; genus Jaltomata; species Jaltomata sinuosa. The sequence goes on along the minus strand of QJPP01007571.1, from coordinate 321,270 downwards.
ATCCATAAAAAGGATACCAAACCATTTCATAACATATTTTACCAAAAATGGGCCCCCGAGGCCATGCAAGGTTTGGAAACTATAAATAGTAGGCCCAAAGCCAAAATCGTAGTAAACTCGAGTAGAAAATCCTTTATATGGATGATAATGGCATGCTCAATCAAAATCAACAGACCAATGGCTCACAAACAACCTATCGGCCCTGCACAGGCCTACAACTACTCAGGAAACATAACCAGCCTAGAAGGATATTTCTATGTCAGGGACTCGAGGACATTCCCAATAACACACCTTCTATGTTCCAGAGTCAACAAGTCCACAGAGGACTACAAGGGTGAATAAAATGTATCAAGCAAGTACTACAAACATCAAAGGAAGGAAAGTAGGCGGCCATGAATAAATTGGTCAAGGTCTGTGGTACCAACCTAATAACCCAACCCAAGGGTGCCAGCTAGTACAATTTTATCCTATATATGCTAAGTCTAGGGAGTTTAGACCGTAACCTACCTGTCGTCCAACGACAAGCTGCTGGGACAATAATATCCAAGCCCAAAACACTCTGAGTACTCCCAAATGATAATCAAACTTTTGATAACATAATAAACACATCAAGACGAGTCTCACGATACCCATATTGCTATAATAATAGCTGGGCTGAAATTTGGGTCACCGGCGGGCCCGTGGGCCCCGCAATCCAAAACTGAAAATGAAAATGCACAATATGATCACCGAGACCATAGGAGTACATGCCCAAAAAATCAAGGAAATTGGGCAACAATTTCTGGCTAAAACAACCCCTAGTAATCAAGAACCCAATTTAAGGATTTAAGGAAAGGAAACCTGAAATTAGGCAAGAATTACTTACCAAGAAGCTGGAATTTAAACCAAGACAGAGAATTATTCAAACCCACGAACATGCACGAGCTAGGAGGAAGAATCTACCACAAATTCCAAGTTTTGGGTATGAGCAACAATGGTGGATTTTCAAGAAAACAAAAGGAAAAGCGTGTTGGGGAAGAAGCTTACCAATAATCGGAGAATCACTAATAAACGATGAACAAATAATTTCTCCAAGGCTAATATTGATATGGAGCAAGTTTGGGAGAGAGATTAACTGTTTTAGAGTGAGAAAGGTTGAGAGAAATGTCTGGAAAATCAAACTAATAAGAAATATATAGCTGATGGTCGCTGGTCAGCGCTATCGCACTAAACTAGCGCCATCACGCTCAAGGGAGCCATGCGCCATCGCACCTGAAGGGCGCCATCACGCTGGCCGGCTGCAGGCGCGATTGCGCTGGCCTTGGCGAGATTGCGCTGAAGGCCTGGCCTGCACTAAAAATCTGCAACTTTTTTAAAACACTACGGGGAATTTTGGGCACAATCGGAAACCGATATTCAAAAACCAATAATGCTAATAGAGTAGAAACGATGTTACAGACTCAACGGAATCGATGAAATTTCCATATGAGGTTGTTTCGAAGAAATGTTGACCCAAGTCAACACTAACGAATAAGAACTCAAAGCCTCGAAATGAGCCCGGCTCACCCAAAACCCGAACCAACCACCTTTCTAACCCAAATTCATTATTCCGGAGCTAATGGAATCATCAGATTTTGAATCCCACACTCCGATCATCAAAATCCACCCAAAGTTACACTTTCAACTCCAAATGGCCTAAAAATAGAGAAAACATACAAAATCCACACCGAAAGTTCTCAGGCCTCAACTGAAGGTCCAACCAGACCAAAATCAATGCTCCAAAGCTAACAGAACTGTCATAATTCAATTCCGAGCATGTTAGATAAGAAAGTTGACTAAAGTCAATGATATTCTAAGTTAAAGCTCTAAAACAGGAAAAAGGGTAAAACAACCAAATTAACAACCAGGGCACCCAACTACTGATCCTAGCAATCCATAAATGACTTGGGTCCACTACATGAAAGCTCTAATAGTACAATTAATGCGTAATCGCGAAGATGACCAGAAGGGTCATCACATCGTTGTATTATTAGAGCTTGCCTGTAGCATCCGTAAGTTATTTATGGCTTGTTGGGATAGATTGTTTGGTGCCCTGGCCGTTCGTTTGGTCGTTATGGTCGTTCCCCTATTTTAGAGCTTTAACTTAGGTTATCGTTGACTTCGGTCAATATTCTTGGTAAATGCATTCAGAATTGACTTCTGATAGTTTTGTTAGCTCTGGAGCATGGATTTTGGTCTAGATAGATCTTTGGTTGGGTTCTTGGAGCTTTCGATTTGGTTTTGTGTTGGTTTTCATGTTTTCTAGCCAGTTGAATTTGAAAGTTTGACTTTTCTCAACATTCAGAGAAAATGACCTCGGATGGAAATTCTAACAGCGCTGTTAGATCTGGAATGTTGACTTTGGGCTAGAGGAACCTTTGGTTAGGGTCCCGAGGCTTTCGAACTCGTTTTAGGCCTTGGTGTTCCATTTTAGAAAGATTGGCCTAAAGTTGGTTCTTGAGCGTGGGGCCCACTTTTCTTCTTATCGACCTCTGTTGGGATTTTCATTGATTATGTCGAGTCCAAAATGCCATTTTTAGTTGAATAGCTTAGCTTGTTTGTGTTCACGGGACCCCAGATGTGTTTTTGAGGGTTTATTAGAGTCAAATTCCTAGTTGGAGATGTTGTTGGCAGCTGGTTGCTGTCCTGGCCTACGTAGGGCTTGGCCGCGTCCGCGATGAAGCATGCCAGCCACCCTATTTTCTCAGCCATTACCTAGGTGGTGCCTCGGCCGCATCCGCGCAGGACAATGCCAGCCACCCATTTTTTCTCGGCCATCGCCTAGGCGGCTCCTAGGCCGCGTACGCACATGCATCAGCTGGCAGCTTTAAAATGTCTTCTCTCCTCTTTTCATTTCATTAAAACATCAACTCCGATTTGTCCATTGAAACCAGCTCTCAAAGCTCCACTTTTCTCTAATTTTGGCCATCAAATTTTTGGGAAAGATCACCCTTGGTTCGTGGTTGCTTTCCCGTCATTAATTCGGTAAGTTGCTTTGCTAATTTCCGATTTTATCCCTTTAAATTCCCTCTTTGCTCTCTTAGCTTGGGTGGGCTATTTTAGCCCCAAATTCTAGCTCAATTGCTCTAAATTTCTGGGGATGCACTCCTTTGAACCTTGTGATCAATTTGCACTCGTTCATTTCTAGCTTCGAGTTGTGGGGCCCACAAGCCCGCCGGTGACTCGAATTTTGACACGGCTATAATTATAGCAATATGGGTATCATTAATACCATTTTGATGTGTAGTTTATGTTCTTGATAGTCTTATTTCCATTGGAGCTTCTCGGAGCGGTTCATGCTCGGACATCGTCGTTCCAACAGCTTGTCGTTGGACGACATGTAGGTTACAGTTTAACTCTTCTAGACTTCACATATTTAGGATATAATTGTACTAATTAGCATCCTTGGGTTGGGTTTATTAGCTTGGTACCCACTACTAAAAAAAGCCTGAAAAGCGACGACTTAAAACGATGCTTTCCGTCACTTTTTTTGGCCAAAATCGACAAAAAAGCGACGGACCCACTTCTGTGGGCAAGTGGTCAGACGCTTTTCCAAAAGTGACGGACATCATCGCTTTAAAAACAACGGACACAGATGCAACATAATTTTTTTTTACTTTTTTTCAGAAAAGCAACGTTGTCCGTCACTTTGTCCTTGAGTATGAAGAATAAAGTGAGACAGGGACTCAATTGTTCGTTGCTTTTCTGAAAATATTTGATTGATTTTTTCAGAAAAGCGACTCTGTCTGTCGCTTTTGTTGAATTTTTTTTTAAAAATTCTAGAAAAGCGACGGACCAAAGAGTCCCTGTCCGTCGCTTTTCTGTATTTTTTCCAGATGCAGAAACCTACATTTTCAATATGCACCACCTGTCATTTTACAAAACTAATTCAAATACAACCCAAATCAATACTAATTGCTGCCAAAATATTCATTAAGCTACTACAACATCAAAAAGAAACTAAATATGAAGTAAAACATTCATTAAACACATAAAAAATCCAGCAAAAGGACCTACATAATGTTTCAAAACATAAAAAAAGTTCAATATTACGAATAAAGTGTCAAAATATGAATCCAAGATAAAAGAAGTTGATTTAGGGTTTGTTTGAACTCCAAAAACATGGATTTTGATAAGTTGCAAAGTATTTGAAAAAAAGAGCCAAAATTGCAATCAAATTGCCTCAATAAAATTCATAAGTTCCTTCTCATTCACAACTTTTCACAAGCTTACACAACTTCCACATTATTCCAATAAATTACTCTCTAATTTTATCTCTTAGTACTTTAATTTCAACTCTAAATTCTCATTTTCCTAACAACAACACTTACATACACTCAAAATTTCTCATAACTTAGCACAACTTTCGTATTATTCCCACTGAACTAAAACACATTTATAAGCAAATTTACAATTTACTTCTCATTCACAACTTTCAACAAGCTTACACAAATTTCTCATTATTTCAACTAAACTAAAAATTTATCAATCAGATTAGATTTTGAAAGTGTTTTTCTCCATGAAAAATAACCTAATACAATATCTTTACAAATTACTCACTAATTTCACCTCTTAATACTTTAATTTGAACTTAAAATCCTCATTTTTCTAACAATAACACTTACATACACTCAAATTATCACATAACTCACACAATTTTCACACTATTCCAACTAAACCAAAACACATTCACAAGTTACTTCTCATTCACAACTTTTCAGAAGCTTAGACGAATTTCTCATTATTCTAACTAAACTAAAAATTTATCAATCCGGTAGAATTTTAAAGTATTTCTTCTCCATGAAAAATTACCTAATACAATATCTTCACAAATTACACTACTTTCACCTCTTAATACTTCAATTTGAACTACAAATTCTTATTTTTCTGACAATAACACTTACATACACTCAAATTACCACATATCTCACACAACTTTCACACTATTCCAACTAAATCAAAACACATTCACAAGTTACTTCTCATTCATAACTTTTCACAAGCTTACACGAATTTCTCTTTATTATAACTAAACTAAAAATTTATCAATCCGGTTGAATTTTTAAAGTGATTTTTCTCCATGAAAAATCGTCTAATGCAATATCTTCACAAATTACACTACTTCCACCTCTTAATACTTCAATTTGAGCTTCAAATCCTTGTTTTCCTAACAATAACACTTACATACACTCAAATTTTTACATAACTCACACAACCTTCACACTATTCCAACTAAACCAAAACAAATTCACAAATTACTTGTCATTCACAACTTTTTACAAGCTTATCCGAATTTCTCATTATTCTAACTAAACTAAAAATTTACAATCCGGTTAAATATTGAAAGTATTTTTTCTCCATAAAATATTACCTAATACAATATGTTCATAAATTACTCATCAATTTCACCTCTTAATACTTCAATTTGAACTTCAAATCCTTGTTTTCCTAACAATAACACTTACATACACTCAAATTTTTACGTAACTCACACAACCTTCACACTATTCCAACTAAACTAAAACAAATTCACAAGTTACTTGTCATTCAAAACTTTTTACAAGCTTATCTGAATTTCTCATTATTCTATATAAACTAAAAATTTATCAATCCGGTTAAATATTGAAAGTATTTTTTCTCCATAAAATATTACCTAATACAATATGTTCATAAATTACTCACCAATTTCACCTCTTAATATTTCAATTTGAACTTCAAATCCTCATTTTCCTAACAGTAACAATTACATACACTTAATTTTTCACATAACTTACTAGACTAACATAAATTTAGGTTCACAAGACTAACCTAAACTAAGATTAACAAGACTAACCTAAACTTGCAAACATTATTCAAGGTTCAAAACCTAACAATGTAACTGTCACTCCCCGAGGCTACCCCCTAGACGTAACACAAGACCCGAGACCATAAGTGCCCCAAGTTAACCCTTGGTCATAGCAAAACATAGGCATACAAGAGAAAATATAGCGGAAGCATAAATAGAAATCTAGGCAATCCACTCTATAAATGATAAAGTCAATAAGAAACATAATCCAAAAGAGAGACTCAAATAGTGTCTATGTATGAAAAGCCTCTACACATAAAATAAGGAGTTCCTAGGACAAGACCCTAGCTAACTTGAAGTACAAAAGTAAACAACCATAAAGATAACTAATGATCATAACTAGCCCTCGAACAATGAGGAACCACCAAACACTGACTGGAATGGCTTGCGGTCTCTAGCCACGTGCCTAAGGGAGGGAACCTGAGTCTGCATCATCAAGAGGATGCAACGCAAAATATGTGTCAGTACTTAGGATGTACCGAGTATGTGAGATATGCATAATCATGATAAAAACATACTTAAAACATGCTTGAAATGAGTTCGTACATATAATGAGTTAGCATAAGTAAATATCATGATATAAAACATAAAACATAAAATAAAAGTCAAGATTCAAAGTAGAGTATCATATAATTTCATAGCTTGAAAATAATCATGCATGAGTTTCTCTTAAATGACATAAACCATGCTGAGCTACATGGAGTCCAGTGTCATGCATCCACATTGAAAAAGGTTTTCCTAACTGGCCAAGGTTTGAACCATGTCATAAGGATCCTATCATAGGCCACAGAGGATAACCTACGATGGCAACATAGTTTTGTATTTTGGGTTATTTGGAATCCTCATCGTTCGGTGCTAAGTACAACTCCCAAAAAATAATATGAGGCTCATGTACATGTGACATATCTAGATATCAAAGCTTGTTCATAAACATATTCATAACCTGGATCTTTATACTACTCACGAACCTTGGTATAGAAAATGATTCATGAGCATTGATGGCACATCAGGTGGCTTGTTGTAATGACCTATTCAGTCGTTATTAAAAGGCACCTCGTATCGGGTAGGTTATTCGTGCGAAGAAATGGGTTAAAAAACTTTCGGGTTGAGGAGTTGGAAATCTTGGGCTAGGCTAGTCTCGGATGAATTCTGAGCAAGGTAAGGTCTAGGAAAATCTGGGTGTGGATTGGGTATTATATCTGGGGTTGAGCTAGTTTTTTCATTAGCCAAGACCTTAAGAAGTCTGGAGGACTTTTCAAAAATGAATTCGGGTGAGTAGAACTCCCGATATCGAAGTTGACATGAAAGGGTTGGTATGAAACGTTAGGAATTCGAAGTGTGTTATAAAATGGGCACTTTTAGGAGACTTTATGATTTTTTGTCCCATGTCGACTGCCATAGCAGTTGACATACAACTTTAGCAACCTCCACTATAGCAGAGAAATTACTGCTATAGCGGAAGTCAATGCTGGTCTGCACCGCTATAGCGGTAGGTTCCACTACAGCGGTACTGTTATAGCAGAGCATGGACCGCTAGAGCAGAGCGACGGGATCAGAAAACTCAAAAATGGGTTTTATAATTTTCTTCTCTGCCATTCAGCCCCAAAATAGATGAGTGTTACTCCAAGATCCTTCTTAGGCTATTACAACACTTGAGAGCCATGATGAGGAGGAATTTCGATAAAAAATATGCAAAACCAAAGATTCGAGCCTACAGAATCATCAGGTAACACCATTATGGAGCCAGAAATGGCATGGAGCAACTGGTCGACATCCAGGTAGTCTAGGTTTTCTTCATAGAGTATATTGATCGCTTTTATTTCCTATTTATCGTGTAGAATGAAAGGGAGAATCCATATTTAGGCCTTTGGGCACGGAGTCTGAAGGAAGATTATTGGGTTGTGTGGTTGAACTGGAACTAGTAGATTAGTGATACTGCGTTGTGATATTCTGGTGTATACTTATTTTGGTAAGGTTTTACTAATGAAATTCAGGGACTAGAATGTCAGGAAGGCTCGGGGAACTGGAATGGGTTAGTAATTAACTAATGTGCAAGGAATGGAAGTTCCGGGAAATGAATTGGTATATTTAGAATATCATAAGTGGTTGAATTACAAAGGTTAGAAGAGGTTTCCCTATGTCATATTTCGGTCCCAGGAGGAGGGTCAAGAATGGGTGTATCCACTAGTATGTGTTAAGGGGTGAACTGGGGTTAGTCTTCCTACGGGATTCAAGGTTGAGTTTATGTACCCAGAATGGGGGTGGGTGATGGTTATTGATTCATTTATACATTGTATGTTTGTGTACTTTTGTCTAAGTATTGTATGAGTTGCATGCTTAAGGAATGATTTAGGAATACCTAAGGGTCCTGTTATCAGTCTTGTAGGATGAACTAGGTGTTATTGCTTGTTGGTTTACAAGTTTGATTGTTCATTGTTTGTGACTGTGGATTTTTTGTGACATTCAGTTTGCTTGGGTGGTGCCTGGTATGGGATAACAAATGGTTGGCTCGGGTACAACGCCTGGTATGAGATAACAAACAGTTGGCTCGGGTACCACGCTTAGTATAGAAATTCATAATAGTTGGCTCAGGTACCATGCCTGGTACATGATACTAATGGTTGGCTCGAGTACCACACCTGGTATAGGTTCTATATTGGTTAGCTCGGGTACCACGCCTGGTATGGGTTTAATTATACCTTCTTGACTGCGTTTGTTGAAGGTTCCATGAGTGGACCGGGTTGAATGCTAAATTTATGCTTGTATACATTGGTCCTTGAGGGGCCAAGTTATTACTCTTAATTGTGGAGTTGGTCCTGGGGTGGACTGGTCATTGTAGGTTAACACTAGGTGTTGGTATAAGGATCCTTGATTGGTCTGGGTAATGGAAAGAGGGTAAATGTCATGTTTATGATTGTTGTTAAATGATTGTTGAACTTGTTCCCTGTGGTTGATAAGTCAAAAGGTAGACTGAGAGTCTAGAATTATACTACTGGCTGTTATTATATGTTGTACTGCTTTACTCAGTGCATGTGTACTATTTGTTCTTAGCATGTTGGGATCCTGAGAGGGCCATGATTTATTATTATTTGGTGCATAGTTGGTCCTTGAAGGGTCGGGTTAGTGTGCTTAAGTGACAAGGTGGTTCTTCTGTGAACCGAGGTTGCATGTTATTGGCATAGATGATGTCTTAGGGATCCTTATTTTGTCCGGCTTATGTAAAAAGGATGTATGTTATTGTCAGTAAGAATTGACAAGGTTGGTTAGACTTGTTACATGCGGTTGATAAGCTAAGGAGGAGACTTTTAGTCTGGTTATGATGTTGGTTGTTGTTACTTGTTGAGTATGTCCCTGGGGGTCATTAGGGGCAGTTTTGTAATAGTAGGTGGCGGTATGACAGACGTGGTCTACGTCACTAAGTAGTGGGGTTTACCCCAAGTTGTTGAGTCATAGCGGTTGAATTTGGTAAGGAAAGGGTAGTCTAGGTATGGGCATAGATGTTGACAATGGTAAGTGTGACTTGGGAAGTCTAGGTGATAAATGTGACTTGGGAAGTCTAGGTGACAAGGCGACTGGGAAGTCTAGGTGTCAAGTGTGACCTGGGAAGTCTAGGTGACAAGGTGACTTGGGAAGTCTTGGTGTCAAGGTGACTTGGGGAGGTCTAGGTGTCAAGTGTGACTTAGGAAGTCTAGGTGTCAAGGTGACTTGGGAAGTCTAAGGGATATGAAGGTTATTTGCGAAGCGGGTTTGATGAAGGCGATTGTGAAAGGGGTTGAAGTATTTAATTAATGTATTTTATCTTGATTTCTATATGATGGTAGGAGTGAATTCGGATCAACTGATGATGCCTATCGGTACGTGTGTTTGTACTGATTCTACTCTTGCTATACCTTTTTTGGTATAGTCTGGTTTCAGGGTTGGTGATATTTCACAGGTTCAGGATAACAGTGATCTTCCAACAGCTCCTACTTATTTTCTATGGTGGGAGTTATGTCCTCTTCAGTTATGTATCATCTTGTAGTAGCTCTTGTACCGGCTTAGACTAGGTTCTAGGGAGGGTTGTCTCATATTATAAATAATTTTCCGCAAGTTCTATAAGTCGTATTTTCTAAAATTATTGTAAAGGAAGTTCCATGTATTTCAAAAAAGGGTTTTTATTTCATGATTTATGTTCTTATCCGCTTGGCCTGTTGGTTTAGGTGGTAAGGGTTCTTCAATATTGGTGGATTAGAGTAGGTGCTCGTATGGCCCGGTAGTTGGGTCGTGACAAATGGTATTAGAGCCCAGGTTACTAATCTACTAATACAAGAGCAAAATGTCAAATAAAGTCCTGAGGATTGGTGTGTTGACATCCACATCTAATCTTTGGGAAGCTATGAATCATTCTAGGAAATCTCTCTTCATTCATTCCTTTCGTGTGATTTGTTACTTGCTTGTATGGGTTGAGTCCAATTGGTATCTCTCAATTCCAATTGGTATCTTTATAAGGAAAAGGATGTCGTTTGACTCCGATTGAGATGACACAAGCAAGGGAAATTGGAACTGGGAAGGTTCCAATTAGTATCTGGCCTGAAAGGCTATGTAAAGGATGGATGAATTGGGTAACGATCATCCATGAAGCGAATAAAAGGTAATGAAACTAATTTGATTGAGTGTTAGAGCTTGAGACTTGTGATTGAATGCATTGCGTTGTTTGAATGACTATGATTGTGTTGCGTGTAATTGCTTGAGTTACTTGGAAATTCGTGATTAGTGAAGAGTCTTAACCTGGTTATGTGTTAATGATTGAAAGAGTTCTTGTTTTATTATTTCAAGTGGAAAACAATATGCTAAATGTTGGGCAGGGTCTTATCATTGGTAAAAATGATAAGGTAAAATGATATATACTTGTGGGAACTTAGGTTTCAAGTGGTTGGTATGTGAATAAGTATCAGGGACAATGACTATTATTGCTTAATAGCGGCAACTGTGGTAAGACATGGATGATCGACTAATAGTCATCCATGGTACAAATAGAGTGTAAATTATGTGACTTGATTTCGTTGTAGCCTGAAGCAGAATTATTATGTGTTACAGTTCTGGTATGACTTACTTGGTCGGTATATGATTGGTTACCTTACTGTGAAATTATGGGTCTAAAGGTCGTCATAATTTGAATTGGTATGATTTGGTTTGTGATAAAATGCTATATGTGTGGAGTTAAAATTTCATATTACTTTTGGAAAAGGACTCATCATTAGTAACGATGGTGAGGTTAAAGGATTTATGAATGTAGGGAAGCTTTAGTTTCAGGACAGTCGGGACTTGATTGGGAACCATGGGAACAAGCGGGTATTCGTGCATAATAGCGAGAATGTATTATTGAGAACCATTTTCCTAGGTGAATCTTTTATGATTTGTGATAATTGGATGCTAAGTTTTGTTCGGTGCATTATCAGTAATGGTCTAGGGATGTTGTTTAAGACCATAACGGAGTTTATGGGGTTAAACCATGATAACCGGGAAGGGGGACAATTTGTTTTGCTGGAAATTTGAATTTTTCTAGACTGGTAACATTGGAACCGCCATAGAGGAACCACACCGTTACGGTGATCCTGCTATAGCGGGATTTTTATCGCTACGATGGTACTGCTATAGCGGAGTGACAACTGCTATAGCGGAAGGGTGCAGGGCAGAATGCCTACCCTACTTTCCCTTATTTTTCATTTCATTCTCGAGGCATCTAAAGGCAATTGTTAAGTTACGAGATACTATGTGAAACAAGGAAATCGTCTATAGAACTAACATAGTGTGCATATAAGGGATATAATGTATAAAACTATCATCCATGTGCGAAAATAAAAGGGGAAAAGGAAGGGTAGATATAGTAGCCTAGAGTATTGGTAAAATTATGATTGACCATTGGTGGGAATAGTCACCCATGTGTAGAATTTGGCAAAATGACCCATAATTGACTGAGTAGTGTTGGACACTGCTCATAGGCTTATGTTATGAGGGTGATTATTGACTGGTGTATATTTGATGATCCTTGGTAGTAGGGTCGGTCGAGGGAGTGGGGTTATTAAATGGGTTCTTTAACATTGTTATCCCTCTGGTCGACCATGATAATACCTGGTGTCGCTTCTCATTGGGTGATGGGCATGTGCTCGCTATAGCATTAGTTAGGGTGTAAGTGCCCGGGTAGAATTCCTCTTAAGACAAGAGTTGACAAAAAATCTCATACTAGGATGGGTTCCAATGGAATTTTCGCTGTTGTGTGGTTTACATATACGTGGTGTCTCGGGGCATAGTATTTGATACTAGCATGGATAGCATGGTTGACACGAGCATGGATAGCATAGATAACACATATGATGTTCATGCAAAGGGAAGCTTATGAGTCCATGGGAGTGATGTGGATGAAGAAAAGAGGCCATTTGTGCAAGTGGCTAGGCTTTAAATTCAAGAATCCATAAAGAAGACAACCAAACAAGGCCCTTGCTTCATTAAGGGCAATATTGTAAAAAGTCAATGTCTTCTTATTTCCTTAGTATAAGTAGTAGCTTTTCTTTATTTTGAAGGCTAGTTTTTGATGAATATTGAATATGGAGCTTTGAAGCTTGTAGTTTCTAGGTGAAACCTAGCATTAGTTGGTAATTTTAGTAGTGTAGATCTTGGAATTGTTGGTGAACTTCTTGGTTTGGTTAATCGAAGGTTACTCATTTGTGGTTTCTTGAGTTCCTTTGATTTTTCTCAAACTAGGGTTTGTGTTTGAATTATTGAATTCAATTGGGAGGTGAGGGTATCAAGTCCCTTGTTGCCCATAAATTCAAGAGTTTGAATATTAACTCACATATCTTTCTTTTGTTTTTTTCCTTCTTGTTCTTCCCTCTTTGTCCGTTATCATTTGGTATCAGAGCTCGGTTTAGGTTTGTTTCCACAAATCTAAGTCTTGGGAATTTGATATCTTCAAAATCCAAAAAAAAAAAAAAACGATTTTTTTTGTTTTGATTTGTTGTTTTTGACACTAGATCTTCATTCCCTAGTGTTTTTTGAGTCTAGATTTTAAATTTCGTGCGATTTGGAGTTGTAGAAGTGAAGTTGCCATTAAAGGGTTTTGAGCTTTTGAAGCTTTATAAACTTTGAAAGTGGGTCTATTGATTGAGGAGGAATTGGAGCTTAAAAACCATTGGGGTTTGTTCCTTACGTTAAGGGGAAGCTAATCCTAAAATTTGAGCCAATTCCGAGCTCATTTGAAGGTGTTGGTGTTTAGTGTGTGTTCTTGGTGTTCTAGGTGTTTTTGATATTCATCAAGAACATCTTGAAGAAGAAGAAGCCAAAAGGTATATTTGATCCAATTTTTTTCAAGTCAAAGTGGTCAAAGATGTTTGTTGGGTCCACAAGTGGAATTTAAAAAAAAAAAAAAAAAAAAAATCCACGTGGACTGCCACGTCAGCCGCCACGTCAGCGCGTGACTACAGTTTCAGAGGGCTCATTTCTGCAGGTTTTTACACTTAGTTTTTTGAGGGGTCTCAAATTTTGGGACCCCAAAATTTTTCTAAGTGTTGGAACTTTTAAGACCCCAATTTTTTTCTAAGTGTTGGAACTTCAAACTTCTTCTTCTACACTCATTTTTCTTAGATTTCTCAACTATTTAACAACTAATTAACATCTTTAATTACTTGTTAACTAGTTTTTAATCATCAAATCATCTCTTTGATTCTTCAAATTAAGCAACACAAGTAACTTTTCTACTTTTGTTACTTAGTTTTTTTTGAGTTCGTTTTCTTTCGTGCTTTTTTTTCTTCAACTTTTCTCATCTTAATTCGTTGATAAATTTCTTGATTCAAGTCCTTTTACCTTCAATCGAGTCGTCCGTCTTTCAAGAGTCATAAAAATCCACTCCACTACAAAGGATAGGTGATCTTGAATTGATCAAGCAAAGCTAGTTCACTACCAATTTTGAGACGACATTTTAGGAGGTGAGTTGAGAGTTTGCATACGAGTGATGTGAGGCTTTTTCTACTAATATTGTTTGTTGAGTTTTGTAGGTACAAAAGGAGATATAAGGTAGCATGTCATCCATAGCTTCGGATACTTGTGATGATGACATGGAAAGCTCTATTTGTAGCGATGGAGGCTATGATTCTAATGTTGAGGCCTATGAAGGCTATGATGGAGCCAATGAGGGATATGAAGGATCATGTGTTCATGAACATTATGATGGAGAGAACTACTACTCCGGAGATGAATATGTGATGAATGGAGCTTATAGCTCTTGTGATGATGTTGAAGGGGTAGAGGAACCTTGTGGAGAATATTATAGTGGAGAAGAAGGTTATGAAAGTTCTCATTTTCCACACCATGAGTATGAAGGCGATGTGCGGTACAATGCTTCCTTCCGTATGTCTTGTGAATCCTTTGAGGGAAATCTTGATGAAAATGGAAGTTGTGAGGTTGAATGTCCTTCCTCATCTTGTGCGACTCTCTATCCTAAAAGAGAAGGTATTGATGTATGATTGGTACCAATTCGAAGATATCGTATGGGCTATAGAAGAGGTACATTTCCTACTTCTCGAAATATGATAATGTGCGATTCTTATCCTAATACCAATGTGTCTTGTACACGATATAGAAATGGTATTAGAGGAAGTAGAGACAAGTTGATGTTTCCAGATAGGCAAGACCCGGAGAGGCGAAGTCTTGAAACAAAAGTGAATGTTTATCATACTACAGGGTTTGATCTTGTCCTTGATGATCATAGTGTTTCTAACTTTATAACCCCTCAATTGGTTGAATTGTTTGGGATACCTTTTTGGCCGAAGCAAGACTCCTTTGTTACTCAAAAAGGGTATCATGTTAATAAAAGGGTGCAAGTACCTATTTCACTTGGGAAATATCAAGAGGAGGTTTGGTGTGATATAGCTCCCATGGATACTTGTCACATATGTTTGGGAAATCCTTGGTTCCAAAGTCATAGGATTCCACATGCACAAGATTGGTACAAGTATATCATGGATCGCAAAGGGGAACTTCTCTTTCCACTAATATTTCCTAGAGAAGAAAACACATCAACTCCTTATGCACCAAAATGGAAGCTTGAAGTGAAGGGATCATCTAACCCTTCGCAAGGGATACTTGGCACTTATCCTAACTCCAATGAAATTGAGAGACAAAATATTGAGAGGAGTAAGGGTATGATAAGTGACAACTCTAGAGTGAAAAAAGGAGAGGTTGTGTGGAGTGATGTGAGAGGGTTGTCACAACCTTATCTTAACTCATGTAACATTTCTTGTTTCTCTAGTTGTCTTGATACTTGTGCAGGTATTCTTGAAAGCGAACCTATTGTGGAACCTCAAATG
This sequence comes from Jaltomata sinuosa, assembly GCA_003996215.1. Classification (NCBI taxonomy): domain Eukaryota; kingdom Viridiplantae; phylum Streptophyta; class Magnoliopsida; order Solanales; family Solanaceae; genus Jaltomata; species Jaltomata sinuosa. The sequence goes on along the minus strand of QJPP01007571.1, from coordinate 306,066 downwards.
TGGAGCATCATAAAGTGGTTGAAAGCTTCCAAAGAGAGCAATTGTACTCAAATATTGATAACCAAGGTGAAGGCAATTCTTCCTATGAGCTACAAGGTAACAAAGCTAACTCTTGCACTTTATTAAACTTGATGGATCATTGTGTGGATAATAGCCAATTGAGTGTGAGTGATAGTTTATCTTTGTATGATCTTAATGAGCCTTTACCATGTGGTGAGCTTAATAGCTCTTTCTTGTGTGTTGCATATTGTGGTGATCAACTTTCTTGTGATACTTGTCCATTAAATGAGGAATTTTGTGATGTGCTAAATAAACCTCAATTTAGTGATGATGTTGATGTAGTTGATCATGTGAATAGTCATGTAGGTTCCTTGCTTCTAGATAATGATTCCTTGATTAGTGATTCCATTACTTGTGCCTCTCAAAGAACTCATGTGATGGAATATGTTGTTAAGGATAATATCTTATTTGATGATGACATGACTATTAAAAGTGTGCATAGTGGTAGCTCTTATAATGTTGAAAGTGTAGCTACTCTTGGAGGCTACAAGTTATTTGGTAATCCACTATGGGATGATGACACCTTTCCTGAGGAAGGAACTTCCTTCTTGAGGGACTGTGGACCTCTTACTTGTGAGGTGAAGCTTGGTCAAGATGACAAGCAAGATGTGGGTGAAGATTGTACTATCTACCCACTTGAAGACATCGGCCTATCACTTTTCAAAAGGGATGATCCTTGGGATAAAGCTAACATTGATTTGTTTGATGGTTTGAAAAACCCAATTAGTGATTATCCTTATGAAATTGATGATAATTGTGATCCTTTGTATGACACCCCACCTTTGTTTGTTAAATATGAAGATGAGTTAGTTAATTCATGCGATGGCTTGAATTCTAATCTTTTTGGTCTTAATGGTGGTGTGGGTCAAATTGGGGATAGCAACTTGAGGAAGGAAGATGACTTTTTCCTACAAAGTGTCTTGTCTTCTTCATGTGTCCCAACATGTGTTGATGTGCTTGATAAGATTCATGAACCAAATTGTGATCTTGCATGTGAGGGCACCTTGAAGAGGATTGACAATCTTGACACCTTTCTTTACTACCTCTTTGCATATGATGATGTCTATGTTTGTATTAAATTTGTATTCTATAGAGGTAGGGGTTCCTTTAATTTGTCCAATTATCTTTGTGACCACGATATGTGGGTCTTTTACTTCTTTCACCCAAATAAACCCTTATGGGTGATTGCACCACTTTTGGTGTGGCCTTCTTGCGAGACAATGAAACAATTGTGTCTTATGGCTCCAAAAGTTAAATATGATACCATCTTTTGGAATTCTTGATGCCACGAAGACCTTTGTATTTGCCTTGTCTCTTGATGTTTATCATAATCAAAACCTTTGCACCTTGTATGATGAGTTTCTTTTATTGGAAGCAAAGGATATTTGGTTGTACCTCAAATTTGTGCCTCCTTGGCATGATGATATTATTGCTAACCCTTGTACTAACCCTCATGCTTTGAGGATGTTTTGGTTGTTGTCCTTCTCATATGTTTTAAGGTTTGGATTCGAGGACGAATTATTTTCAAGAAGGAGAGGATGATACTAGCATGGATAGCATGGTTGACACGAGCATGGATGGCATAGATAACACATACGATGTTCATGCAAAGGGAAGCTTATGAGTCCATGGGAGTGATGTGGATGAAGAAAAGACGCCATTTGTGCAAGTGGCTAGGCTTTAAATTCAAGAATCCATAAAGAAGACAACCAAACAAGGCCCTTGCTTCATTAAGGGCAATATTGTAAAAAGTCAATGTCTTCTTATTTCCTTAGTATAAGTAGTAGCTTTTCTTTATTTTGAAGGCTAGTTTTTGATGAATATTGAATATGGAGCTTTGAAGCTTGTAGTTTCTAGGTGAAGCCTAGCATTAGTTGGTAATTTTAGTAGTGTAGATCTTGGAATTGTTGGTGAACTTCTTGGTTTGGTTAATCGAAGGTTGCTCATTTGTGGTTTCTTGAGTTCCTTTGATTTTTCTCAAACTAAGGTTTGTGTTTGAATTATTGAATTCAATTGGGAGGTGAGGGTATCAAGTCCCTTGTTGCCCATAAATTCAAGAGTTTGAATATTAACTCACATATCCTTCTTTTGTTTTCTTTCCTTCTTGTTCTTCCCTCTTTGACCGTTATCAGTGTTGACAGGATTAAGGTGATACTATGATATTTGAGGGGCATAGTACCCTGTAGGAAGCTTACGGAATGGAGTTCATGTTAGGAGAACTCCGAGTATAGCGGATAAAGGGGTTGCCATGGTGGGATCTAGTTCCCTTGGCATGGAAAAATTGTTTTTGTTCGTTAGTTGAGTTTCCTTCGCTCTGTGTTTCGATGAGGCCTCGAATTTCTTAGGCACTCGGGGAGGTGTAATCTAGTTAGCCTTGTGCAACTCAAATGAGGGAATTCCTTGATAGAGTGGGAGTGAGTTAAATCTTTATTGAGTTTGGTACACCAAGGGATTGTAAGGTTTCGGTGGTTTGCATAAGGTTATATTTATGCTGTCAAGGTAGAGCATTAAGGTTAAGGGGGACATGCTCCTTTTTCTCTTTCAGCTTTAACGGTCGTTCGGGTACGAACGTTGGGTAAATTAGTATCTATTTTGATGACCTATTCAGTGGTTATTACAAGGAACCTCGTATCGGGTGGGTTATTCGTACTAATAAACGGATTAAAAAAACTTCAGGTTGAGGAGTTGGAAATCTAGGGCTAGGCTAGTCTCGGACAAATTCTAAACAAGGTAAGATCTAGGGAAATTCGAGTGCAGATTGGGTATTATATCTGGGGTTGAGCTAATTTTTTTCATTAGCCAAGACCTTAAGGAGTCTTGGGGACTTTTCAAAAATGAATTTGAGTAAGTAGAACTCCCAATATCGAATTTGAAGTGAAAAGGTAGGTACAAAATGTCAGGAATTTGAAGTGTGTTGTAAAATGGGCACTTTTGGGGACTTTATGACTTTATGTCCCGTGTCAACTGCCATAGCGGTTGACACACCACTGTAGCAACCTCTGCTATAGTGGAGAAATTACCGCTATAGTGGAAGTCAATGCCGGTCAGCACCACTGTAGCGGTAGGTTCCGCTACGGCGGTACCGCTATAGCAGAGCATGGACCGCTATAGCGGAGGGACCGGATCAGAAAATTCAAAAATGGGTTTTATAATTTTCTTCTCTCCCATTCAGCCCCAAAACAGATAGGGTTACTCCAAGAACCCCCCTAGGCTGCTACAAGGCTAGGGAGCCATGGGGAGGAGGAATTCCAGTAAAAAAGATGCGAAACAACGGATTCGAGCCTGCAGAATCATCAGGGAACGCCTTTACAGAGCCAAAAAAGGCAGAGAGCAGCTGCTCGGCATCCAGGTAGGCTAGGTTTTCTTCATAGAGTAGATTGACCGCTTTCATTTCCTATTTATCGTGTAGAATGAAAGGGAGAATCCATGTTTAGTCCTTCGAGCACGGAGTTTGAAGGAAGATTATTGGGTTGTGTGGTTGAACTGGAAATAGTAGATTAGTGATAATGCATTATGATATTCTGGGTGTATACTTATTTTGGTATGGTTTTGCTAATGAAATTCAAGTCGTATTTTCTGAAATTATTTTAAAGGAAGTTCCATGTATTTCAAAAAAGGGTTTTATTTCATGATTTATGTTCTTTTCCACTTTGCCTGTTGGTTCGGGTGGAAAGGGTTATCCTATCTAGGTGGATTAGAGTAGATTCCCGCATGACCCAGTAGTTGGGTCGTGACACTTGTCTTGCATAATTATTCATAACTTGAAAACTTGCATGACCCTAGTTCAATTTCATAATAACATATACTTTCATAAAACATAGGAACTAGGCGTGTACTTGCTTGAAATTCATGAAATCATGCTATCAAATACCCAATTTACTTGAATCAATTCATGCATGTAAGATTTGATATAGTTAGCCTTCAATCCATGAAATGGGAGTTCACTTGTAAAAACTCATGCAAAATCATGCAATTTAATAGTAAATTTCATATAGAATCATGAGAAAATAATTTATAGCAAAGCCCATAAGAATTGGGTAAGAACCCTAATTTGAAATTCATGAATTCAACTTTTGAGAATTGGGGTTTTGGGCATAAGGGTGGAAGAATACCTTATTGAATACCCACATACCTGAATTGAAGCTTTCTAAACCTTGGGTGAGAAGAATGGAGACTTGGAATTGAATCCCTTTCTATGGAACTTGAACTTGGAGCTTGAAGAAGTTCTTTCCTCTTTTTAGGAGATGAATGAGGAATACGGAAGGACTTAGGCTAATTAATGATGAAACAATACTAAAAGTGGTCAAAACAACCTCACTTAATAGTTAAAAGGGTGGGTAATTATAAAAATACCCCTATAATTTAATTAGGAAAAAGCTGTTAAAAACTCAGCTTCAGGTTCTATGGGCCCTTTCCACGGATCGTAGAAGTAACCACGGCTCGTGGATTGGAGTCATGGTTCCTGAGCCAAAATTCCAAGCTACGGATAACTTTTCATGAACTAACACTCTAACAGGATGACCCGTAGAAACTTCTACGAGTCGTGGAACCAACTTGTGGTTTCAGGGGATTTGACCACTCTCTGTCTGATTTCCACAGGTTGGTTCCATGACCCGTGAAAACATCCACGGACTATGAAACTGACCCATGGTTCTCATACCTGAGAGTGGTCTGCAGGACTGGAATCACGAGTCCCTTCCACGACCCGTGGACTTGACCCGTAATCCCTGGAAGTTCAAAATTCTACAAGTTTCTGAGTTTGAGAGCTGGATCAAATTTCTGGGTGTTATAGTAACAAACTAATACTAACCTAAATTAATAACTAATACCAAAAAAAAAATCAAACATTAACCAAAAACTAAGATTCATATAACAATCAATTAAAGATTCAAAACTAACACTAACCTAAAGTACAAACTAATAGCAAAAACATCTAACTTTAACCTAAATTTAATATTAATAGAAAGCATTAACCTAAATAAAGGTTCACAAGACTAACCTAAACTAAGGTTCACAAGACTAACCTAAACTAGCAAGCATTATTCAAGGTTCACAAACTAACATTAATGTAATAAACTAACACTAACCTAAATTGATAACTAAAAGCTTAAAAAAATTAAACATTACCTAAATTCAAAACTAATAGCAAAAAAATAATTAAATATGAATCAAAAACTAAGGTTTATATAATAATCAATTAAAGATTCAAAAGTAAGACTAATTACCTAAAGTAAAAACTAATAGCAAAAAATTTAACTTTAACCTAAATTCAAAACTAACACTAACCTAAAGATGAAAACTAATTCAAGATTATAACCCAAAACTAATAATATAAACTAACAACATTAAAAAAAACTTAACTTCAAAAAACTTACCTTCAAGAACCTAATTCAAGAATCTAAAGATAAAAATTAATTCAAGACTATAACCTAAACCTAACAATATAGGGTTCATAACCTAAACTAATAGCAAGAATATATATTAACCTAAACTAATTAAGGTTCATAACCTAAACACCTAAACTAAAGTTCACATATCAATTTTTCACTAACATTCAAGAAATTATAACCCTAACATTCAAGAATTTCAAGAAAACTAACAATAATCAATCTTTCACTACCCGATTTCTTGGTCATGATGGCACCTAAAACCCCCAGTAGGTGAACCAATCCCCGTAGCTCAGAACAGTTAGTAATGAGCTACCATCTAACACTTTAGCGGAGGAACGATATAAATAAGCGGAAGCAAGAGAAATAAGCTGAAGAAAGTGGATACAGGAATATATATACATCTGCGGAAGCTAAACCAAAACCCCAACACCTGGTATCATAGTATAGAGCCAGAACTACATATAAGGAGTACAAAGGATCCAAAACAATATATGCAGATGTGTCCGAGTAGTAATAGAGTACATGATATAAAAGACAACTAAAAGTTAAGCTCTGATCGCCAAGAGCTTACCCTCAGTCTGAAATATCTCAAAAACAGCTCCTCACACGAGTCTCCAATGAGCTAACAACGATGGCCCACAATAGAATCTGCACCAGAAGAGGCAGAGTGTAGTATGAGCACCAATTGCCAAGCAACCGGTATCCAGTAGGTATCATAGGCCGACTGGGAACATATACGATAAAAGAGTAGTAATAAGCATAATAGAAAACAACTAGTCACAGAAGGCAACTAAGAATTACACGGAAGCTAGCACAAAAGGAATACAAGAAGGAATAATACATATGGCTAGCTAAAAGAATACACATCACAGGACAAAGAAAGAAACACGTACCTGGGATCCTCGTAAAAACAAGTATACAAAGAAGAGCTTAGAAAATAGGAGGTATACCGGTAACCTCAACGAATAGAGAAGGAGAGGAAGAAAATAGTAAACATGTTCGAATACAATGAACGATAACCCAACTAAGCATGCAATATCAAGTCAATAATTTAACAACTGGAAGCCCAAGTTTAACCGTAACAATATCCAAAGTCATAAGAACAACAATAGGAACCAATAGAGCAAAATAGTAACAATAAGTTTACCTGCAGTCCCATAGGCGCCCATACACACAAGGAACACAAACAAGTGAAGACAAACCCTCCGGCATCCCATACTACAGGAGCATACAATCAACAAACAACAAACAAAGATGGAACCTCACACAAATGAATGGTATGACATGTCATGCTATGCCAAGAGTGATAGTAGTACCGTATATTACCCGCTTCCGGTGTCCTATAAGGCCCAGAAGGCGGGATCTATGGAAGGTCACACCCGTATACCTCTACTATGCCGTATACCCCCCTTTCGGCACTTGCAACACGTTGCCCCTGGTCCAGAACAACAAGGTCCATGGAGACCCCGACCAACATACTAGATGCCCTGTAATCTCGAAAATCCCCAAGTAAAGTTGCCCAAAGAGTATCCAGGTCTAAATCAGTAAGTCAAATAGTCCTAGCGCACGGCCCCCTCGAGTCTAGCATCACCCTAGAAAATATAGTAAAACAAGTCTAGTGCTTGACCCACTGAGTCTAGTGTAAGTGAAAATAGTGATAAAACATCCTTTAATTCCCCCTTACCCCAAGAAGATCCATTAAGACGGTATCAAAACCCCTTTTCAATCATTTTCACCAAAAACGGGCCCCAAGGGCCATGCAAGGTTTAGAAATTCAGCAATAGTAGGCCACCAAAGCCAAAACCATAGTAAATTCATGATGAAATTCCCTCTATATACATGATGAATGGTATACACAATCACAACAGTGCCCCCAGCACACAATCAACCTATTGGCCCTGCACAGACTCCAATCATTCTATAACATATATAGCTAGCTCTACAACAATAATAACGATGTCCAGGACTCACGAACATTCCCATATAACCCACCATCTATGTTCCAGAGTCAAACAACGCCACACAGGACCACAAGGGTGATAATATCATCTATAGCAAATCTACAACCATCGGAGGAAGAAAAGGTATGGGACATGAATAAAGTGGTCAAGGTCTGTGGTACCAACTAGTATGCCCAACCCAAGGATGCCCATGAGTACAATTTTATTCTATATATACGAAGTCTAAGGAGTTTAAACCGTAACCTACCTCGGGGCCAAACTGCAAACACGAACCATCACTCGTGTGCCTTCCCCTTTCGAACAGCCTATAAAATCTACCACACTATCAAGAACATAATTTAGGTGTCAAGACGAGAAGAACGACACCCATATTGCTATATGGAAAATCGGGATGAAAATTAGGTCAAAAAATGACCCTCAGAGGCCGTGCAGTGAAACAGAAAATAAAATTCACAATTATGTCCGCGGTGGTTTTAGAAACCCATGCTCAAAATTTGAGTGCAAACGGAGTTCATTTCGGGGATCAAAACTGCCCCGAAGTACTACTAATTCATGAGAACAAAAGTGGAGAATTGCAATTTTCAAGGGCGGAAACGTACCAATTTGGAAGCAAGAATCGACCAAGACAGGAACTACAACTAACACGAACAAACAAGCTCTCCAATGCGTCTTTAACCCGAGAAAAATCAAGCTTGTAAGAGCCTCAACCATGGAAGTTTTTGAGCTTGAAGAGAAGAACAAGGCTTGAAGAAGAAGAGACTTACCAATAATAAAGGAGAGAGATTAACGATATTTTGGAGAATTCCTACGAGCCCACACTATTTTTGAGTATTTAGACTTGAGAAAAATGAAGTTGGAGTTGAAGGAAGAGAAAGAAATAAGCTGAAAATCGTGAAAAACAAGAATTTAATAAATGAAATTTGTGGAAATTAACGGAAACACACCCGGATCAGTAATAATTATTCCTCCAAGTTATGGGTAAGAGCAAGTGAAGATTTGAAGGAATTTGGTGTAAAGATGGTGGAGAAAACGAGTTGGGAAGATGAGAGCAAAAGCTGAAAATAAAGCTGCCAACAGCTATTTAAAGCTGGCCCGCAATAGAAAAATCTGCATTTTTTTAAACTTCTACGGGGCATTTCGGGCACAATCGAAACCCGATATTCAAAAACCAATAGAGCTATTTGAGTGGAAATGACATTCCGGACTCAATGGAATCAACAAATTTACCAACGGAAATCATTTTAAGGAAAAGTGGGACCCATGTCCAAAGCTAACTCGGAACTCAATACCCCAAAACAAGTCTGAAAGCCCCGGGACCCAAACCAAAGGTTCCCCAGCCCAAAGTCGATATTTTGGAGCTAATAGCACAGACGAAATTTCAATCTGAGGCTATCTTCACCGAATATTGACCAAAGTCAAACTTTCAAGTTCAACTTGGCTAAAATACAAAAACCCAGATAAAATTAAACCAAAAGCTCTCTGAACCCAACCCAGGGTCCATACACACCAAAATCCATGCTCTGGAGCTAACGAAACTATCGGAATTCAATTCCGAGTACGTTTACTAAGAATGTTGACTAAATTCAACGATATTCTATGTTAAGGCTCTAAAACAGGCAAATGGCCAAAACGACCAAATGAATGACCAGGGCACCGAACCACCGGTCCCAGCAAGCCATAAATGACTTGGGGCCGCTACAGGAAAGCTCTAGCAGTACAAAGAAGGCGTAAATAGTAAAATAACTAAAAGGGTCATTACATCATCCACTACTAAAATGGACTTTCGTCTTCAAAAGTCAAGAAGAAAGAGGTAGTTGAAGTCTCAAACAGCTGTGGATACTAGTCCCGCATATCTCTCTTAGTCTTCCAGGTAGCCTCCTCGACTAGACGATGCCTCCACTGAACTTTTACAATAGGAGTCTCCCTAGACCTCAACCTTTTCACATCTCTGGCCAATATAGCAACTGGCTCCTCGACAAAGGACAAGCTCTCATCCAACTGAACCGACGCCCAATGCAATACATAAGAATCATCTGCAACATACTGTCTCAACATTAAAACATGAAACATCGGATGCATAGCTGAAAACATCGGAGGCAAGTCTAACTGATAGGCAACACGACCAACTCTCTGGAGGATCTCAAATGGCCCAATATACCTGGGATAAGCTTTCCCCACCGACCAAATCTCATCATACCCTCCATGGGTAACACACGGAGGAATACCAAATCACCAACGCTGAACTCCAAGGCACAAAGTCTACAATCAGCGTAGCTCTTCTTCCTACTCTGAGCAGCTCGAAGTCTATTATGAATAACCCTATCTTTGTCTAAGGAGTCCTGAAGTAAATCAGTACTCTATGGCCTGGACTCCAATCCGTCAAACCAACCAACCGGCGATCTGCAATGCCTACCATACAATGCCTCAAAGGGTGCCATGTCAATGCTAGAATAAAAGCTATTATTATAATCAAACTCGGCCAAAGGCACAAACTGATCCCAATAACCTCCAAATTTAAGAACACAGGCTGAAAGCATGTCCTCCAAGACCTGGATGGTCCTCTCGAACTGGCCACCTGTGTGAGGGTGGTAAGCAGTACTAAGCTGAACCTCTATACCCAAATCTCGCTGAATAGCTCTCCAAAATTGAGATGTGAACTGAGTGTCGTGGTCTGAAATAATAGAAGCTAGGATTCCGTGCAACCGAACAACCTCACAAATAAAGATCTGAGCTAACCTATCAGCATTGCAAAAAGTCTAAACCCGTAAGAAACGGGCTAACTTAGTCAGCAAATCCACAACCACACAAATGGAATCAAAACCTCTGGAGGTACGAGGCAAACCAACCACAAAATCCATATTAATCCCTTCCCACTTCCACTCAGGAATGGGAAGTCACTGCATCAACCCACTAGGTCTCATGTGTTTGAACTTCACCTGTTGACAGTTCAAGCACCGAGACATGAACTCTGTTACATCTCGCTTCATACCACTCCACTAGTAAAGCTATCTTAAGTCTCTATACATCTTTACCGCACCAGGATGAATGGAGTATCTAGAATAATATGCCTCATGGAGTATCAACTGAATCAAATCACCAACCCTTGAAATACAAAGTCCACCACAAAACCTCAGAACCCCATCTGAATCTAGAGTAGCCCAGCTGGCCTCACCCCGAACAACATGATCTCAGAGGTCACACAACCACTGATCCTCAAACTGATGGCTTTGTATATGATCAACAAGAGTAAATCGAACCTCAATACTGGAACGAACTCGACTGGGATCTGACAAATCAAGCCTAACTTAGAGGTTAGCCAAGAACTGGATATCTAAGGCCAACGGTCTATCAAAAACTGAAAGTGAATCTAGGCTACCCATACTCACTGCCTTCTGACTCAGGGCATCCGCTACCATGTTTGCCTTGCCCAGATGGTACATAATAGTGAAATTGTAGTCCTTCAGCAACTCAATCCATCTCCTCTACCTCGAGTTCAGCTCTCGCTGACTCGTAATGTACTGAAGACTATGGTGATTGGTGAATATCTCACAATGAACTCCATATAAGTAGTGCCTCCAGATCTTGAGCGTGAAAGCTACCACCACCAACTCCAAATCATGGGTGGGTAGTGGCGCTCGAGAACCTTCAGCTACCTCAATGCATATGCAATCACACGACCCTGTGGTATCAACACAAAACCAAGACCAACCCCAAAAGCATCATAATACACGGAGAAACTCCGACACTCAACCAGCAAAGTCAATAGAAGAGCTGAAGTCAACAAGGCCTTAAGCCTTTGGAACCTATCCTCGCACTGATCTGACCACTAAAATGGAACACCCTTCCTAGTCATCCTAGTCAAAGGTGTTTCTATGGAAGAAAACCACTCTACGAACCGTCTATAGTACTCGGCTAACCCGATAAAGCTATGAACCTCAGTAGGAGTAGTAGGTCTAGGCCAATCACGGACTGCTGTAATCTTACTTGGATCTACTCTAATCCCATCCTTAGACACCACGTGTCCTTGGAACACAACTGGCTTAAGCCAAAACTCACACTTTGAGAACTTGGCATAAAACCGATGATCTTTAAAAGTTTGGAGTATAATCCTCAAGTGCTGCTCATGCTTATCTCTACTCTGCGAGTATATCAGAATGTCATATATGAAGACTATCACAAAGGAGTCCAAATACAGGCTAAGCACCCGATGCATCAGATCCATGAAAGCTACGGGGCATTAGTCAACCCAAAAAGACATCACCAGGAACTCATAATGATCGTAACGTATCTTGAATGCTATTTTAGGGATGTTCTCCGCCCTAATCCTCAACTGATGGTAGCCTGACCTGAAATCTATCTTCGAAAACACGGCTGAACACTAGAGATGATCAAGCAAATCATCAATACATGGCATCGGATACCCATTCCTCACAGTAATCCTATTCAGCTGTCGATAATCAATACACATCCGCATCGACCCATCCTTCTTCTTAACAAATAAAACAAGAGAACCCCAAGGCAACACACTCGGTCTAATGAACCCCTTATCTAACAAATCCTGGAGCTACTCCTTAAGCTCTCTCAACTCAGCAGGAGCCATACGATAGGGAGAAATAGAAATGGGCCTGGTGCCTGACTCTAACTCAATAGCAAAATCAATATCTCTCTCAGGTAGAAGGCCTGGAAGGTCGATAGGGAACACATCTAGGAAGTCTCTAACCACAGGAACAGACTCAGGGGAAGAAGGGTCGGTACTAGCATCTCAGACATATGCTACGTAAGCCAAACACCCTTGCGAAATCATCTTCCTAGCTCGAAGACAAGAGATGATCCCATATGGCACGCGGCTAACAGAACCCTACCAGACAACCAGGGATACACCAAGCACGACGATGGTAATGGTCTTGGCATAACAATCCAAAATCGCACGGTGAGGGGATAACTAGTCCATGCCCAGTATCACATCAAAATCTAACATATCAAGTATTATCAAATCACCCAAAGTCTGCAAATCACCAACAGATATCATGCAATATATCACAATCCGATCCACTACTAAAGAATATCCTATTGGGTCAAAATAGAAATAAGAATAGAGAACGGCTTACTAGCCAACCCCAAACAAGGTACAAAGTAGGCAGATACGCATGAACATGTAGATCCAGGATCAAATAAAGCATAAGCTGGTCGATGGAATATAGATATTATACCTGTGATCACAGTATCCAAGGCCTCTGCCTCTGATCTCGAAGGGATCATATAGAACTGACAGCGACCACCACCTGACCGACCGCCATCCCTACAACCTATCCTGCCTCATGGGCCATGATCTCTACACTGACCACCATCTCCTCGAGCTAGTGGGTGAACTGAGTGAATAGGCTAATCCGGTGGAGCGGCTGGCTGAACTATACCTCGCTGGAGGCTATCTCTAGCAAAATGGCCACTAACTCCGCACTCATAGCAGGCTGTACCCCGCTGGGGGCAATCTCTGGCAAAATGACCACTGACTCCACACTCATAGAAAGGCCCTAACGGCCCACTCTACCGAGATGAACCCGTTGTACATGTATGGACACCTTGGCCTGATGCCCCAGAAGTAGTACCTCTCGAAGACTGACCACTGTGACCACGCTGACTGCTCTGACCCGGCTTAAACTGACAACCATAAGGCTGAAGTGAAGCCTCAACCGATCGACTAGACTGACCCTAGTGCCTCTGTGGTTGATGACCTCAACGCCACTGGTGTGAACCCCTACCACCATAACGAGAACCATTGTAGCTGCCCTGATGTCGAGGTCTCTTATCTCTGACCCCAGTGTCATGACAATGTGAATCCTCTACAATACAGGCATAGTCCGTAATAGTCTGGAATAACTAACCATTAGCAATCAATATCTTTGCAGGCTCACTAAACTCTCTCCGTAGCCCCCAAACAAATCTACGGACTCTGTAAGACTCAGTAGGCATAATCATGGCCCCAAATGGAGCAAGATGATGGGAATGGGTCTCATACTCTGAGACGGTTATGGTATCCTGAGTAAGTCTGGTGAACTCCTCTCTCTGCCTGTCTCTGTCGCTCTGAGGTAAGAACATGGTCATAAAGGCCTCATAAAATTCAGACCAAGTCAAAGGAGGTGACTGATGTGAGGCCAAAATTACATATATTTAGTCATTATTTGCCTCATATTTAGTCTTTTTATTGTCCTTTTTGAGCATTGATTTTATGAATTATTCTTATATTGGGTATTTGTATTTGTAGGATTAAAATGGTGAAAAGTTGAAGAAATTTGAAGAAAAAACGAATTAAAAATGAGAAATCATATTAGAAAATCAAACAGGCAGCTTAATGGATTGAATGTAATATTTTATTATTATTCATACATATGAATTGAATTTCAATTCAATTCAATTCAATTCATATGTGCTGTAAAGGGCTGCCACGTGGCAGCCAGTGAAGATGCAACGAACAATTGAGGCGGCCGCACCACATACGAACAGTGCAATTCCAATTTAATTGGGTTTTGGTTTTCCAATTCATTTTGGACTCAGTTTTTTGATTTGAAGCTTTTTCCTAAACCTATAAATATCTCATAAAAATAATTCTTCTACAACTTTTGACCTACGAAGAGCTAGGAGCCGCCGTGGAGGCCGTAGAATATTGGTTTCATCTTTTCTTCTCCTTTATTATTCATTTTACATTTTTCTTTGGATGATTTGTTGTAATTACTCCATGTCTATGTGGAGTTAAACTTCTCGTTCTAGGATTATGGTAGCTAACTACATGATTGTTTAGTAGACAATTGATTCGATTATTTGTTTATCATATTAGTTGTTCTTATATTCTTGTGCTTACTATTTTAATGCTTCGCGACCATTAAAATAAATCTATAATCTCTTTGTGAACTCGAGAGAAGAATCATTGAGATAGAACTAAGAATATAGGGAGCAAGACCTCTCTTTTGTAACGTAAAGGGTAGGTTAGCGACTAGGATAGAGATATACCTAGAATGTCTTACTTGGTTCATACGGGAAGAAATATAAATGCTTATAAAATAAGATGTCACATCCCCGCTCAACAATGTAGTTGTGATGCTATTTTGAATAGGCAACTAGAGGCTCGAGAGACCATAGTTGTAATATCAACTCCGGAATCAACAACTAGATAAACAAACAAGTCGATGAAATTGCTTATTAAACATGATTGTTAGCTGATCCATAGTCCTAGATCAATTTTATCACATTGATTACGTGAAAATCTTCTCTTTGTTGGTTAATTGTTCATTAGTTAACTTCTTCTTTTTTTATTTCTAGATTAGTTAATCATCACCTTTGGAATTTTACGCTTGAATAAATAATTAGAACTAGTTTAATTTAGTAAAATAGTTAATCGACAAGTCCCTGTGGGTACGATATATGGACTTACAATCCTATATTACTTGTACGACCGCGTACACTTGCGTGTGCGTTAGGACGCAACAAGTTTTTGGCGCCGTTGTCGGGGACTTAGAAATTAATTATTTATCTAGATTAGACTTTTTCAAGTTATTTATTTAAGTTGTACATATATATATGTATATATTTTTAATAGTTATCTTTTTAGTTTCTTTTACTTTTTTATCACTCTTCTCGATATGTCAGCCTGGGATAGATGGTGGTCGAATGATGATGATTTTTGTTGTTTTTGTGGAGGACCCCACCTGGAGAGTATTTGTCAAATTTTTTAGGGAAGCGAGTGGTGTGCACCTACTCAATCTTTTGAATTTAATGTATGTCATATATGTGGTGGTCAGGATGGTCATTCGAATGGTTGTCCTCACTCGTATTCCCCTTCCTCGAGCCCCTATTATGATTCTTCTATTTTTTATGATATTGACATGGGTAATGAAGTGGAGGATGTGAATGTTGCTCACATTATTGATATGCTGAAGAAAATACTAGATAACCTCACAAAGGTGACGACACAGCTGATAGAAGGTAGAGTTTATCTCAGACAAGAGATACAACAATTTGGCTCAGATATCCATTACTTGAAGGATCACTTGAAGAAAAAGGTTGAGGCGTCTGATGCCCGATCATCAATTATTGTGGATACAGGCCAACTAGTGGAGCAAAAAGAAGAATTCCATCCATTCAACTATGCTTTATTCATAAGTGCTGATGTTGAGGAGATGTATGAAAGTGAGCATGTCATAAACAATGCATGTTTGGGATTAGGTACTGTTGGACCTCATTCTAATCACTTTTCTACATTATGTTTTGATGGTGACATGAAAATTGAATCATCTGAGCTAGTGGAGAAGTGTGTAGGTGAGGAACAAGGTCCTTACATTCTAAAATTTGCCACACCAAAAAGACAAAATGACATTCCTCACTTAAGGGCCAAGAATTGCAAGATGCGACATCCTTTGCTTGGTCTCTTCATCTTTAGACCACCTCCTCTTGAGCGGAGCAGAAAGTTTGATGCAAAGTTAGGGGCGCAATTCATAAGTTTTAAGTGGAAAGAAAAGTGGTGTAGTGATGGCGTCGTGCCGCGACGTTAAATCAGGCGCTTGTTGGGAGGCAACCCAACCAGTAGTGTAACTTCTTATTTTTTTTAATAGTGTCACATTTTGTCATTTTTTGTTTATTTTGTAGGTTTGGGGAAGTCTGAGTACCCGAATTTGAAAGCTAAGGAGCATGGTTTAAGCTTAAGTGTGGGGTTGTTTGCCCCTTTCATCAAAATTGAAGAAAACATGCTGTTAGCTAGGCCCTAGAGGGCCTCATGAAGTATTTCTCACCCTTCTTATTCATCTTTTTCTCTAAATTGCTTTGAGGACAAAGCATGATTTTAAGTGTGGGGTGGGGATTCTTCCGATAACTATGAGTTTTAGGGTGAGTATGCCATAGGATTTTATTTTATTTGAAAAAAAAGAGTACAAAAAGATGTTTTAAGTTTTCTTTAGAGGCATATTTCATTCACCCATTGGTTTTTCTTTTCGGTTCTTTTCCGAGGGGGTGCCCTTTGAACCGAGTAGTTTTTTATTTTTCAGGAGTAGTTTTTTTTTTGGGAGAGAAAAGAAAAGACCTTTTGACTTGTTTGATACTAGAAATTTAGGCCTAATTTGGAGTAGTACTTTCTTGTGAGTGTTTGAGTAAAAAATAAATTAGCAAATCTTTTGACACCTAGGCTCAGAGTAGTGACTTTGTATATAGCCTATTCTTATTTTATAGTTTGTTATGACCCTGTCCATCTTAGAAGTAGAGTTGATCCATCTTGATTGAGACTTGTGCCATGTGTGGTGAGGATTTCTTGCATATTCCATGTTTTGCATCTTAGTCTAGAACTTGCCATGCATGTTATTGAAGCAAAATAAAAAGTGTTGCTCTATTTAGAAGATGATAATAGGCTTCTTTCTTTGATTTGTCTTGTAAAATTTAGCCTTTTCAGATATTATATCACTAGTTACCCCTTTGAGCCTATAGCATTTCGTTTGGTAGCCGTATTTTTGCCTTGATCCTTTTGTTGAATCCCTAATTTTTTGCACCCAACTTTCTTGAGCACTGTAGCATAGACTGTGATAAAATTATTAAATCTGAAGAAAATGGATGATTGAGTGTAAAAGGTGAACAATGATAGCTACAAAGTGATGAAAATGCCCTCTTTGAAAGAATGTGACATTAAAGAAAAAGAGATGAAAAAAAATAAATTGCGTGAAAAAAAAGAGTGAAACATTCTTGTTAAGATGAGAACACTAGTGAAAATAAATTGAAGAGAGGGCTGAAAAAATAAAGTGTTAAAAATAATGGGTGATGAAGTCTAAAAAAATAAATGCAAAGTGCTTAGGGAAGTGTAAGTCACTATTATATAGTTTTCCTACCTGTCCCCTAGACAATATTACAACACGTTAAAGTCCTATTTGATTCTATTCGAGATGTACATACTGGGCAAGTCTATGGTTCTTTGTGTATACATGTGAATTCTTTTGTGAGTGTGAGAGTTGATCTTCGATGCAAAGTCCTTAAATTATATTTGATTCTTTAAATTGAGTGTGTGAACTATTTTTTCTTGTGAGGGCACTTGTTTCATGATAGATAGGTGATTTTATTAGCTTTCTTTGATGGAGTAGGTGAGCAAACTAAATTTGATGAGTTAGAGTCCTTCTTTGAGGTTAGCAGGTTATAAATTTGTTGTTTATTTGTATATCTTGCATAATGATCGGGAAGTGTACTTGATGTTGTGATTGGTTATATGGCCTAATTATTTGTGTCAATCAAAGTGGTGGTGTCCCTAGTTTAATTTTTGAGATGAGCTTTAATGCTTGCTCGAGGACGAGCAAAAGTCTAAGTGTGGGGTGGTGATGTGAGGTCAAAATTACATATATTTAGTCATTATTTGCCTCATATTTAGTCTTTTTATTGTCCTTTTTGAGCATTGATTTTATGAATTATTCTTATATTGAGTATTTGTATTTGTAGGATTAAAATGGAGAAAAGTTGAAGAAATTTGAAGAAGAAACAAATTAAAAATGAGAAATCATATAAGGAAATCAAGTAGGCAGCTTAATGGATTGAATGTAATATTTTATTATTATTCATACATATGAATTGAATTTCAATTCAATTCAAGGGTGCTGTAAAGGGCTGCCACATGGCAGCCAGTGAAGATGCAACGAACAATTGAGGTTGCGGCACCACATACGAACAGTGCAATCCCAATTTAATTGGGTTTTGGTTTTCCAATTTGTTCTGGAGTCAGTTATTTTATTTGAGGCTTTTTCCTACAACTATAAATATCCCATAAAAATAATTCTTCTACAACTTTTGACCTACGAAGAGCTAGTAGCCGTCGTGGAGGCCGTAGAATATTGGTTTCATCTTTTCTTCTCCTTTATTATTTATTTTACGTTTTTCTTTGGATGATTTGTTGTAATTGCTCCATGTTTATGTGGAGTTAAACTTCTCGTTCTAGGATTATGGTAGCTAACTACATGATTGTTTAGTAGATAATTGATTCGATTATTTGTTTATCATATTAGTTGTTCTTATATTCTTGTGCTTACTATTTTAATGCTTCGCGACCATTAAAATAAATCTATAATCTCTTTGTGAACTCGAGAGAAGAATCATTGAGATAGAACGAAGAATATAGGGAGCAAGACCTCTCTTTTGTAACGTAAAGGGTAGGTTAGCGACTAGGATAGAGATATACCTAGAACGCCTTGCTTGGTTCATACGGGAAGAAATATAAATGCTTTTAAAATAAGATGTCACATCTCCATTCAATGATGTAGTTGTGATGCTATTTTGAATAGGCAACTAGAGGCTCGAGAGACCATAGTTGTAATATCAACCCCGGAATCAACAACTAGATAAACAAACAAGTCGATGAAATTGCTTATTAAACATGATTGTTAGCAGATCCATAGTCCTAGATCGATTTTATCACATTGATTACGTGAAAATCTGCTCTTTGTTGGTTAATTGTTCATTAGTTAACTTCTTCTTTTTTTATTTCTAGATTAGTTAATCATCACCTTTGGAATTTTACGCTTGAATAAATAATTAGAACTAGTTTAATTTAGTAAAATAGTTAATCGACAAGTCCCTGTGGGTACATATCTGGACTTACAATCCTATATTACTTGTACGACTGCGTACACTTGCGTGTGCGTTAGGACGCAACAGTGACGATGATGGTCTGCAGGCAACTTGGGCCCTCCACCATAACTTTGTTGGGCCCTCCAGCAGATATGTAATATAGCAAACCCTGTGAGTCTCCAATAACCCCAGATGGTGCAACATCTCCTCACAATTAGTAATAAATTCATGAGGGTCCTGCCCAGAAGTACCTGCAAACCTCGGAGGTGCCAATCTCAAGAATCTACCCAACGCCTTCTGCTCCATCTCTGTCATAGCTGGGCGAGGAGCAAGAGGTTGTGCAACTGATGGGACTGGAATAACCTCGGCATGGGGAGCCACAGTAACAGGCTGCTCTCTTGAAGTCGGTGCACCCAGGGCTGCCCCCTTAGTGGATATATGTGTTGCCTCAGAAGGCCGCTCTCCAATCATACCCAACAACTGTAACAGTAAGCCCCGAATATCTGAAGATGGGCTGGGGATGAAGTTGGCACTGGAGTTGGTGGTACCTGGGATGCCCCCTGGTCCACATGTTGCTCGAGAGAAAACTTTGGTTCATGATCATGCTCAGGCCCTATCTAAACACTAGCAGTTGCCGCTGCTCGAGGACGTCCTCGATCCCTACCTGTACGACCTCCCTGGCCCTTAGCTGGAGTCATAGGCTCGTCTCTGCCCGACGCCGATGATCTCGTACGAGCTATTTGTTGAAGAATAAATGAGAAAAAGTAAGGTTTCAAGAATCTCCCAAGGATTATGCACGATACAGAAGCAAATAAGAGAGTTATATTTCTTAAGATGTCACTATAGCCTCCCAAAGATTGAGTACGGATGTCTCCGCCCCAATCTGCAGGACTCTACTAGAAATTGGCTCCTATACCGATGATACTAGTGAACCTAGGCTCTAATACCAAGTTTTCACAACCCAATTTCTCAGTAATGATGGCACCTACAACCCCTCAGTAGGTGAACCAATCCCCATAGCCCATAACGGTTAGTAATGGGCTAACATCTAACACTTTAGCAGAGGAACGATATAAATAAGAGGAAGCAAGGAAAATAAGCTGAAGAAAGTAGATACAGGAATATATATACATTTGCGGAAGCTAAACCAAAACCCCAAAACCTGGTATCATATTATAGAGTCAGAACTACATATAAGGAGTACAAAGGATCCAAAATAATATATACAGATGTCTCCGAGTAGTAATAGAGTACATGATACAAAATATAACTAAAAGCTAAGCTCTAGTCGCCAAGAGCTCACCCTCAGTATGAAATATCTCAAAAATAGCTCCTCGCACAAGTCTCCAATGAGCTAATGGCGATGGCCCACACTAGAATCTGCACCAGAAGATGCAGAGTGTAGTATGAGCATCAATTGCAATGTAATCGGTACCCAGTAGGTATCATAGGCCGACTAGACACATATAAGATAAAAGAGCAGTAATAAGCAGAATAAAAAACAAGTAGTCACAAAAGGCAACAAAGAAACACATGGAAGCTAGCAAAGGAATACAAGTAGGAAAAATACATATGGCTAGCTAAAAGAATACACATCACAGGCGAAAGAAAGAAACACGTACCCGGAATCCTCACAATAACAAGTATACAAAGAAGAGTTTAGAAAACAGGTGGTATACCGGTAACATCAACGAATAGAGAAGGAGAGGAAAAAAATGGTAAACATGTTCCAAATAAAATGAATGATAACCCAACTAAGCATGAAATCTCAAGTCAAGAATTCAACAACTGGAAGCCCAAGTTTAACCTTAACAATATCCAAAGTCATAAGAACCACAATAGGAACCAGTAGAGTAAAATAGTAACAATAAGTCTACCTACAATCCCACGGGCACCCATATACCCAAGGAACACAAACAAGTGAAGACAAACCCTCCGGCATCCCATACTGCCGGAGCGTAGAAACAACAAACAAGGGTGGAACCTCACATAAATGAATGGTATGACATCCTATGCTAAGCCAAGAGTGATAGTAGTATCGTATATTACCCATTTCTGGTGTCCTATAAGGCCCAAAAGATGGGATCCATGGAAGGTCACACCCGTATACCTCTACTATGTCATATAACCCCCCTCTGGCACTCGCAGCATGTAGCCCTTTGTCCGAAATAACAAGGTCCAAGACGCCCCCGACCAACATACTAGATGCCCTGCAATCTAAAAAATCACCAAGTAAAGCTGCTCAGAGAGTATCCAGGTCTAAAGCAGTAAGTCAAATAGTCCTAGCACATGACCCCATCGAGTCTAGCATCACCCTAGAAGGTGTAGTAAAACAAGTCTAGCGCTCGACCCTTCTGAGTCTAGTATAATTGGAAATAGTGATAAAACATCCTTTAATTCCCCCTTACCCCAAGAAGATCCATTAAGACGGTACCAAAACCCTTTTTCAACCATTTTCACCAAAAATGGCCCCCACAGGCCATGCAAGGTTTAAAAAATCAGCAATAGTAGGACCGAAGCCAACACTATAGTAAAATTATGAAGAAATTCCCTCTATATGCATGATGAATGGTATACACAATCACAACAGTGCCCCCTGGCCCATAATCAATCTATCGGCCCTGCACAGGCTCAAATCATTCTACAGCATAGATAGCCAGCTCTAGTACAATAATAACAATGCCCTGGACTCACGGACATTTCCATATAACCCACCATCTATGTTCCAGAGTCAAACAAGGCCACATAGGACCACAAGGGGGATAATATCATCTATAGCAAATACTACAACCATTGGAGGAAGAAAAGGAATGGGACATGAATAAAGCGGTCAAGGTCTGTGGTACCAACTAGTAAGTCCAACCCAAGGATGCCTATTAGTAGAATTTTATTCTATATATGCGAAATCTAAGGAGTTTAAACTGTAACCTACCTCGGGGATGAACTGCAAACATGAACCATCACTCGTGTGCCTTCCCCTTCTTAATAGCCTGGAAAAGCTACCTCGCTATCAAGAACATAATCTAGGTGTTAAGATGAGAAGAACGACAACCATATTTCTATACGAAAAATCGGGCTGAAATTCGGGTTGAAAAATGACCCTCAGGGCCCGCGGAGTGAGATAGAAAATAAAATTTACAATTATGTCCGCGGTGAAGTTAGGAACCCATGCTCAAAATTTGAGCGCAAATGGAGTTCGTTTCGAGGCTCAAAATAACCCCGAAGTACTACTAATTCATGAGAACAAAAGTGAAGAATTGCGATTTTCAACGGCAGAAATGTACCAATTTGGAAGCAAGAATTGACCACAGACCGGAACTACATCTACCACGAACAAACAAGCTCTCCAACGCAGCTTTAACCCGAGAAAAATCAAGCTTGTAAGAGCCTCAACCATGGAAGTTTTTGAGCTTGAAGAGAAGAACAAGGCTTGAAGAAGAAGAGGCTTACCAACGATAAAGGAGCGAGATGAACGAATTTGGAGAATTCCCACGAGCCCACACCGTTCTTGAGTAACTAGAGTTGAGAAAAATGAAGTTGGAGTTGAAGGAAGTGAAAGAAATAAGCTAAAAATTGTGAAAAACAAGAATTTAAAGAATGAAATTTGTGGAAATTAACAAAAGTTAACAAGAAATTTTACCTATTCACGAGGCCAAAAAACACACCCGAATCAGCAATAATTATTCCTCCAAGTTATGGGTAAGAGCAGGTGAAGATTTGAAGGAATTTGGTGTAAAAATGGTGGAGAAAACGAGTTGGAAAGATGAGAGCAAAAGCTGAAAATAAAGCTGCCAACAACTATTTAAAGCTGGCCCGTAACAGAAAAATTTGCAATTTCTAAATTTCTACGGGCCATTCCGGGAACAATTGGAACTCGATAATCACAAACCAATAGAGCTATTTGAGTGAAATGACATTCTGGGCTCAATGGAATCAACGAATTTACCAACGGAGATCATTTTAAGGAAAAGTGGGCCCCATATAAAAAACTAACTCGGAACTCAATATCCCAAAATAAGTCCGTAAGCCCCGGGAAATCAAAGGTTCTCCTTGCCCAAAGTCGACATTCCGGAGCTAATAATATGGATGGAATTTCCATTCGAGGTCGTCTTCTCCAAATATTGACTAAGTTCAAACTTTCAAGTTCAACTTGGATAAAACACAAAAACCCAGACAAAACTAAACCGACAACTCTCAGAACCAGACCCAGGGTCCATCTAGACCAAACTCTATGCTCTGGAGCTAACGGAAATGTTAAAATTCAATTTTGAGCATGTTTACCGAGAATATTGACTAAAGTCAATGATATTCTAAGTTAAGGCTCTAAAACAGGCAAACGGCCAAAATGACCAAACGAATGACCAGGGCATTGAACCACCGGTCCCAGCAAGCCATAAATGACTTGGAGCCGCTATAGGAAAGCTCTAGCAGTACAAAAAAGGCTTAAACATGAAAATGACTGAAAGGGTCATTACACAATCCAAAACTAACAATATTCAATCCAAAACTAACAATATTCAACCCAAAACTAACAATATTCATCCAAGCATAAACTAATTAAGGTTCATACCAAAACACCTAAACTAAAGTTCACATATCAATTTTTACTAACATTCAAGAAACTCTAACCCTAACATTCAAGAAATTTAGCACTAACATTCAATAAATTAACCCTAACATTCAAGAATGTCAAGAAAACTTGCAATATAATTCAACCCAAAACTAAAAATATTCAACCTAAAACTAACAATATTCAACCAAGACTATGATTAATTTAACATTAAAAATAAAAAACTAACCCTAATGTTGACTACAAGGTTGTGGCGGCAATAGACTGGTGGAGGAGAAGGAGGAGGAGAAAGGCACGGCGGTAGTGGACTTCAACAACGGCGGTGGCGGCGACAACAAGATGCGGAGGAGGAGAAATCGCCGGAGAAATGTGAGGAAGTGAGAAAAAAAAATATTGGAAGAAAAGACCCGATCTGGGTCTGTTAAATTAAAAAAAGTGATGGACAACGTCATTTTTGTCCATCGCTTTTTTCATTTAATGTTTGATTGGATATTGATCAAAAGGCGACGGACAAAAACCACGCTGTCTGTCACAATTTTTTTTAAAAAAATTATTAATTTTTTAAGATATTATTGTTATTTATATATTAATAAATTAAAATTTTGCAAAAGCAACGGACAACGTCGTTATTTTAAAATGATTTTTTAAATTATTTTTAATAATTGTGATGCTAACCATCGCTTTTATTAAAAAATAAACATAAATTATATGTAAATGATATTGGCACAAAAATTTGCGAAAAAAGTGACGCTGTCCGTCTCTTGTGCAAAAAAATATATATAAATTAAAAAAAATGATAAAAGCAATGGATAACGTTGCTTTTGTCGTTGCTTTTTTAGAGAGACATTGTCCGTCGCTTTTATGTCCTTCTCCTTTTGAGCTATTTTTAGTAGTGACCCCAGACCTTGTTTGCTTCTTCATGTCCAACTTATTTTCTTTCTCCAATGTTTCTAGTATTCGTGGTAGATGATATTATCACCCTTGTGGTCCTGTGTGACCTTGTTTTGACTCTGGACCACAGATGCTGAGTTATTTTGGAATGTCCGTGGGTCTCGAACATTGATATTGCGATCTTAGGATGATTATTTGTGTTGTAGAGCGATTGGAGCTTGTGCAGGGCTGATAGGTTGATTGTGAGCTGTTGGGCTACTGTTTGTGTTTGAGCATGCCATTTATCATGCATATACAGAGGTTTTCCATATGAGTTTTACTATGGTTTTGGCTTCGGGCCTACCTTATATGATTTTCTAAACCTTGCATGGCCCCGATGGCTCATTTTTGGTATAAATAGTTGTAAAATGGTCTGGCACTAATTTTTATGGATCTTCTTAGGGTAAGAAAGTTGAAAGGTTGATTTTATCACTGTTTTCATACTTACACTAGACTCGACTACGCCGTAGTTCTAGATTTGATTTCCTATCGATTGAGATGGTACTAGACTCGATCGACCGAGCTACAAATGGGTTTTTACTACTATTTTAGACCCAGTTATGTCCAGGCAACCTTGGTGCGGTTGTTGAGACTTAATTAACTGATTTATACCCAGGTAGAACCCCAAGCATGCATTTTTGAGATTTGAGTACTTATTTGGATCTGGCTACACTCTAGATGATTTGATTAAGGTTATGAGATTTAGTATGTGGTCTACGAGTAGACCTTCATGGACCTGACCATTCTGGACCAAGTGCTACGGGCCAAAGGTGATAGGAGGAGGGGTTTACGATGGAGTAGAGGTACTCGGGGGAATCCCTTCCATGGATCCTGCCTCTATTGGGCTTTTTAGGTACCGGAGGGGGTATGATACGGGGAACTATTACATGGTTTCAGCCTATCATATCATATCATTCATTTGTGAGAGATTCCACCCTTGTTTGTTGTTTATTGAGTGTATGCTTTGGTAGTATAGGAAGCCGGAGGGTTTATCTTCACTTGTATATGTTTCTCGGATGTATGGGCGCCCGTTGGGACTGTAGGCAGACTTATTATTACTCTATCAAGATATAGATCCCTATTGTGATTTTATATGGTGTTGGACATTGAGGGTTGTATTATATACATTTGGTTAACTTGATAAGTTGTATTTGGGCTCCCCGGTTGATTCTTTCGTTACTTGAGAGTAGTATTACTATCATGGTTTGATTGTTAATCTTGTTTTTTAGCATGATATTGTTATTCTTCTTTCCTCCTTCCCTTTTACTTGAGGTTACCAGTATATCGCCTATTTGTAAACTCTCTCTCTATATATTGTTATTGCGAGGATCCCAGGTGCGTTATTGCTTTCTTTCACTTGTGTTTGTGATATATATGTATTCATTCTAGTAGCTTGCAACGTATATTGTTTTCTTCTTGTATACTTCAGTGCTAGCTTCCGTGTAATTATTCGTTGCTTTGTGTGACTACTTGTTTCTTTTCTGCTATATTACTGCCTTTATATCTTATATGTTCCCAGTCAGCCTGTGATACCTATTGGGTACCCGTTGCTTAGCAATTGGTGCTCATACTACACTCTGTATCTTTCTGGTGCAGATCCTAGTGTAGGCCATCGTCGTTGACCCATTGGAGTGTCACGACCTGATTTTTTGGTCATGATGGCACCTACAACCCCCCAGTAGGCGAACCAATCCCCGTAGCCCAAAACGGTTAGTAATGGGCCACATTCTATCAACATAAGCAGAAGAAAAGTTTAATAAGCGGAAGCAAGGGAACAAGACGAAGAAAATAGATAACAGAAATAATATATACAATGCGGAGGCTAAACCAAACCCAAAACCTGGTATCATAGCGTATAAGAGCCAGATCTACATAAGGAGTACAATGGGTCAAAAATAATATATACATTGATGTCTCCGAGTAGTAATATAGTACATAAGCAAAAGATAAAGTAAAAGCCAAGCTCTGGTCGTCAAGAGCTCACCCTCAGCCTGGAATATCACAGAAGCAGCTTCGCGCATGAGTCTCCAATGAGCTAGCAGCGATGGCCTATACTAGGATCTGCACCAGAAGTTGCAGAGTGTAGTATGAGCACCAAATGCGAAGCATAAGGTACCCAGTAAGTATCATAGGCCGACTGGGCACATATAAGATAAAAGTGTAGTAACAGAAAAAATAAAAGCAAGTAGTCACGGGAATCAACGAAAAAAATACAGAGTAACTAGCCTAGAAGGAAGACAACAGAACAACATACAAGGCTATCAAGTAGAATATATACACAACATGCACAGGTGAAAGTAAGAAATGACGCACCTGGGATCCTTGCAATAACAATATATACGCAATAAATTTCTAAGAAATGGATGGTATACCGGTAACCTCAACTACTAGGGAAGGGAGAGAAGAGTAAAGATAGACATGCTCGGAAAACCGGGATCAAAAACCAAACTAATCATATCAATCTCAATCCAGAACAAACAACATTGCGGTATAGAATCTCAACATCATAACCGAGACAAAAGATAGTATCATGATAAAGTAACAAGAGTCTACCTATAGTCCCTCGGCCGCCCATACAACCGAGGAATGCAAACAAGTGAAAACCAAACCCTCTGGCCGCCCATACAATCGGAGGGTACACTCAGCAAACAACAAACAAGGGTGGAGCCTCAAACAATGAATGATATGCTATGAAATGCCAAGATAGTGAAACCTCAGTGTCAGTATGTTACCCCCTCCGGTGCCCCAAAGGTCCAGTAAAGGCGGGATCCATGGAAGGACTTCTCCCAAGTACATCTAATTAGCTGTAAACCCTTTCCTCCGGTCACCCTTCTGCTCATAGCACTTGTTCCGGAGCGACAGGGTCCATGGAGGTCTACTCGTAGACCACATACTACACTCTAACCTCAAAATACCGTCCAAAGTGCCACCAGATCCAAACTAGTCACCAATGCTCAAAATGTGTGCCTGAATCCTATCCAGGTCTAAATCAATGAAATAAATGCAGTAAAACCCCCCTCCAAGAGAGCTCGGGCATCTCCGGGTCTAAAAAAGTAGTACAACATGTCTGTTGCTCGGCTTTACCGAGTCTAATATGACTTGTTTATAAATAGCGGAATCAATCTAGCACCTCGGTCCACCCGAGTGCAATATAGGATACAAAAACTTAGAATCTCTCTTCTTTTAACCTTTCCTACCCCAATAAGGTCCATAAAAGGGATACTAAACCATTTTATAACACATTTTACCAAAAATGGGCCCCCGAGGCCATGCAAGGTTTTGAAATCATAAATAGTAGGCCCGAAGCCAAAACCATAGTAAAATCAAGTAGAAAATCCTTTATATGCATGATAATGGTATGCTCAATCACAAACAGTAGCCCAACGTCTCACAATCAACCTATCGGCCCTGCACAGGCTCCAATCATTCTACAACACAGATAGCCAGCACTATATCAATAATGACGATGTCCGGGACACACGGACATTCCCAATATCCCACCAACTATTTTCCAGAGTTGAAAAAGGCCTCATAGGACCATAAGAGTGAAAACATCAACTACTTAAGAATACTACTACATACAACGAAGGAAAGAAATAGGGCGAATCATGGAAAAGCGGTCAAGGTCTGTGGTACCAACCTAATAACCCAACCCAAGGATGCCAGCTAGTACAATTTTATCTGACATATGCTAAGTCTAGGGAGTTTAGACAGTAACCTACCTATCATCCAACGACAAGCTGCTGGGATAACAAAATCCAATCTCGAATAGCTCCGAGAAACCCTAAACGATAATCAAACTATCAAAAACATAAATAATACATTAAAACAAGTCTAACGATACCCATAAGGCTACAATTGTATCTAGGTAAAAAATCTGGGATGAAAGCGGGCTTGCAGGGCCCACAACCCAAAACCAAAAATGGAAAGGAGAACGATGATCACAACAATGCCAAGAAGACATGCTCTAAAATTAAGCACAATTGGCCAAGAGAAGGGCCCCAAAATAGCCCGCTCAAGAGAGGATTTAAGGTTGGAATTTTAAGAACAAAAATCAGAAATTGGAGGAAGAAAACTTACCACAACGAGAGCAACACGCCAAGACAACGAAGCCAGAGAATTTACGGAACATGCAACTCCAAGGAAGCAGATTTTTCAAGGGAAAAACCAAGCTTTTAGAATTTAGAAATAGAAGTTCAAAAATGGAGGAAAAAGGGAAATTGGGGAAGGAGACTTACCAACGTAACCAAGGGAGCAATCTTTCTCTCCAACGGAAAGAATTCCCAAAGCTTGGAACTGTTTTGAACACTTAGGAGGAGAGAATGTTGAGTTTTGGTGTTGGAATAGTGAAGGAGAAAAGCTAGAAAAATGAAATGGAACAAATATATACTGCCAGGGGTCCTTTATCGCCATCGTGATGGGACCCCTCATGGTCGCGAGGACCACGCTGGCTAGACCATCGCGATCGTGAAGGCTAGCCACACGATCGCGAAGAACAAAGGGGAAGGGTCTTCATCACGATCACGATAGGTGATCATGCAATCGCAAAGAACAGGAGTCTAGGTACTTCATCGCGGTTGCGAGGGATGAGGTTCGTGATTGTGATTAAGGCCTGAGGCCTGAACCTGCAACAACAAAAGTCTGCAACTTTCTAAAACTTGACAGGGCATTCCGGGCACAATCGGAAACCGATATTCAAAAACCAATAATGCAAACAGAGTGAAAATGATGTTCCGGACCCAAAAAAATCAATGAAACTTCCATATGAGGTTGTTTCGGAGAGATGTTGACCCAAGTCAACACTAACTAAAAGAACTCAAAGGCTCAAAATGAGCCTGACTCACCCGGAACCCAAACCAACCACCTACCTAACCCAAACTCAACATTCTAGAGCTGATAGAATTGTCAAATTTTGAATTTGATGCTTTGATCATCAAAAGCTACCCAAAGTTACACTTTCAACTCCAAATGGCCTAAAAACAGAGAAAATGACACAAAACCCACACCAGAAGTTCTCAAGTCTCAACTGAAGGTCCAACTAGACCAAACTTAACGCTAAGGAGCTAACAGATCAGAATTCAATTCCAAGCATATTAGCTAAGAATGTTGACTGAAGTCAATGATATTCTAAGTTAAGGCTCTAAAATAGGCAAATGGTCAAAACAAACAAAAAATGACCAGGGCACCAAACCACCAGTCCGATAAAGTCATAAATGATGTGGGGTCGCTACAAGAAGATCTAACAGTACAATGAATGTGAAAATGCGAAGATGACCGGAAGGGTCATCACAACATCCACTACTAAAAAGACTTTCATCCTCGAAAGTCAAGAAGAAGGGAGTACGTGAAGGCTCAAACAACTACGGATATTGAGCGCACAACTCACTCTCGGTCTCCCAAGTAGCCTCCTCGACCGGATGATGTCTCCACTGAACTTTTATAACTGGAATCTCTCTATATCTCAATCTTCTGATATATCTAGCCAGAATAGCTATCGGCTCCTTAACAAAAGATAAACTCTTATCCAATTGAATCGAATACCAATGCAACATATGAGACTCATCTGGAACATACCGGCGCAACATCGAGACATGGAAAACTGGGTGAATAGCTGAAAACATCTGAGGCAAAGCTAACATGTAGGAAACACTACCTACCCTCTGTAGAATCTCAAATGGCCCAATGAACCTGGGGCGAAGCTTTCCCCACCAACCAAATCTCATCACGCCCTTCACGGGATATATTCGAAGGAAAACAAAGTCACCAACACTAAACTCCAAGGCACGAAATCTACGATCAGTGTAGATCTTCTACCTACTCTGGGCCGCTCTAAGTCTATCCTGAATCAAACGGACTTGGTCAAAGTAATCTCTAAGCAAATCTTTACTCTGCGGTCTGGACTCTAACCCATCAAACTAACCAATCGGTGATCTGTAACATCTACCATACAAGGCCTCGAAAGGTCCCATGTCGATGCTCGAATGAAAGCTATTATTATAAGCAAACTCAGCCAAAGGCACAAACTAATCCCATGAACCTCTAAAGTCAAGAACACAAGACTGAAGCATGTCCTCTAGGACCTGAATAGTCCTCTTGTACTGGCCATTTATTTGAGGGTGGAAAGCAGTACTAAATTGAACCCCTGTACCCAAATATCACTGAATAGCCCTCCAAAACTAAGATGTGAGCTGAGTGTCACCGTCTGATATAATAGAAGAAGGGACCCCGTGCAATCGAACAACCTTATGAATGTAAATCTGAGCTAACCTCTCAGCACCGTAGAAAGTCTGAACTGGCAAGAAATGGGCCGACTTAGTCAGCCGATCCACAATCACCTAAATGGAATCAAAACTTCGAGAAGTACGAGGCAAACCAACCACAAAGTCCATAGTAACACCTTTCCACTTCCACTCAGGAATGGGAAGTCGCTGCATCAAGCCACCCGGTCTCATGTGCTCGAACTTCACCTACTGACAGTTCAAGCACTGAGATACAAACTCTGCTACATCCTGCTTCATACCACACCACCAGTATAAATCTCTATACATTATTGTTGCGCCAGGATGAATGGAGTATCTAGAACAATGCACCTCACGAAGTATCAGCTGAATCAAATCTCCAACCCTCGAAACACAAAGTCGACCATCAACCCTCAGAATACCATCAGAACCTATAGTAGCCCGGCTGGCCTCACCCCAAACTACCTGATCACGAAGGTCACACAAACTCTGATCCTCAAAATGTTAGTTCTAAATCTGATCAACTAGAGTAGAACAGACCTCAACTCTGGCAAAAACTCAGCTAGGATCCGACAAGTCAAGCCTAACCAATCAGTTTGCAAGGGAATGGATGTCCAAGGCCAACGGTTGCTCAGAAACTTAAAGTGAAGCTAGGCTGCCCATACTCACCACCTTCTGACTCAAGGCATCCTCTACTACATTTGCCTTGCTCAGATGATATAGAATGGTAAAATCATAGTCCTTCAGTAGCTCAATATATCTCTGCTGCCTCGAGTTTAGCTCTCGTTGACTCGAAATATACTGAAGACTATGGTGATCAGTGAATATCTCACAATAGACTCCATACAAATAGTGCCTCTAGATCTTGAGCCCAAAGACTATCGATGCCAACTCTAAGTCATGAGTGGGGTATTTGTGGTCGTGAACCTTCAACTACCTTGACACATATGCTATCACTCAACCCTGCTGCATAAACACACAACCAAGACCAACCCCAGAAGCATCACAATACACGGTGAAACTCTGACCCTTGATTGGCAAAGTCAAAACTGGAGCTGAAGTCAATAAGGCCTTAAGCCTCTGGAAGCTATCCTCGTACTGATTCGACCACTGGAATGGAATATCCTTCCTAGTCAGCATAGTCAAGAGTGCTACTATGGAAGAAAATCCTTGAACGAACCTCTTGTAGTAACTTGCTAACCCTACAAAGCTGTGAACCTCAATAACAGTAGTGGGTCTAAGCCAATCACAAACCGCAGAAATCTTACCCGGTTCTACTCTACTGCCATCCTTAGATGCCACATGCCCTAGGAATGCAACTGACTCAAGCCGAAACTTGCACTTTGAGAACTTGTCATAACGTCGATGATCTCTCAAAGTCTGAAGTACAGTCCTCAAGTGTTGCTCATGCTCGTATCTGATCCTCGAGTATACCAAAATGTCATCAATGAAGATTATCACAAACATATCCAAGTACGGGCTAAGCACCCTATGCATCATGTCCATAAAGGCTGCGGGGGCATTAGTCAACCCAAAAGACATCACGGGGAACTCATAATGGACATAATGTGTCATGAATGCTATCTTAGGGATGTCCTCCTCCCTAATCCTCAACTGATGGTAGCCGGACATCAGATCAATCTTCTAAAACACGGGGGAACCCTGAAGCTTATCAAATAAGTCATCAATCCTGGGCATCAGATACCTATTCTTTATTATCACCTTATTCAAATGTCAATAATCAATACACATCCGCATAGACCCATCCTTCTTCTTTACAAGGAGAACAGGAGCACCTCAAGGAGACACACTCAGTCTAATGAACCCCTTAGCTAACAAATCCTAGACCTGCTCCTTAAGCTCTCTCAACTCAGCAGGAGCCATATGGTAAGGAGGAATAGAAATGGGCCTGGTGCCCAGATCTAACTCAATGGCAAAATCAACATCTCTCTCAGGTGGAAGGCCTGGAAGGTCAGTAGGAGGAACATCTAGGAAGTCTCTAACCACAGGAACAAACTCCGTAGACGAAGGGTCAACACTAGCATCTCAGACATATGCTAGATAAGCTAAACACCCACAAGAGATCAACTTCCTAGATCAAAGACAAGAGATATTCCTAGATGGTGCACGACTGACAGAACCCTGCCACATAACCAGAGATACACCGGGCACGACTATGGTAACAATCTTGGCATAACAATCCAAAACTACACGGTGAGGGGATAACCAGTCCATGCCCAGTATCACATCAAAATCTAACATGTCAAGTATCATCAAATCAGCCCAAGTCTCTAAATTACCAACAAATATCATGAAAGATCTCACAATCTGATCCACTACTAAAGAATCTCCTATTGGGTCAAAACAGAATTTGAAACAGATAATGGCTCACTAGCCAACCCTAAACAAGGTCGAAAGTAGGCAGATATATACCAACAAGTGGATCCAGGGTCAAATAAAGCATAAGCTGGCTGACGGCATACAAAAATTGTACTTGTGATCACGGCATCCGAGGCATTTGCCTCCGGTCTCCCAAGGACCGCATAGAATTGATGATGACCTCCACCTACCCGACCTTCATCCCTACCACTTGCTCTGCCACATGGGACACCACCTCTAGTATGACCACCAGCCCCTCTAGCCAGAGGCTGAATTGCTCATAATGGCTCGACCGATAGAGCGGCTGGTTGAACTGTACCCCTCTTAGGGAAATATCTCGCATAGTGACCGATAACCCCACACTCATAATAAGGTACTGACGGCCTGAAGTGTCAAGATAGACCAGAAGAACCTAAATGGCCACCACGATCTGATGCCCCAGAAGATACAACCCTTGAAGACTGACCGCTATGGCTCTGATGGCTGCTCTGACTGTGCTAAAACTGAGTACTACTAGATGTCTGAAGTGAAGCCTGAACTAGTTGGCTGGACTAACCTTGGTGCTGCTGTGGCTGATAACCCCAGCCCCACTGGCCTGAACCTTTACCGCCATGTCTAGAACCACTGTAGCCACCTTGATGCCGAGGCCTCTTATCTCTGGCCCCCTGATCATGTCGATGTAAATCCTCCACCGTACGAGGATAGTCTGTGATAGCCTGAAACGATCGATCACTGGCAACCAATATCTCAGCTGGATGTCTAATTTCTAGCATCAAACCTCATACAAATCTGCGAATCCTATCTGCCTTGGTAGAAATGATCATAGCTCCAAATGGTGCTAGATGATAAAAATGGGTCTCATACTCAGATATAGTCATAGATCCTTGCATAAACCAAGTAAACCTCTCCCTACGATGCTCACGATCACTATGAGGCAAGAACTTGGCCATAAAGGCCTCATAGAACTCATATCAAGACAACTGAGGTGATGTAGAAACTCTGCAAGCAACTTGTGCCCTCTACCATAGCTTCGCTGGACCCTCTAGATGATAGGTGGTATAACCGACTCTGTGAGTCTCCAACAAACCTAGATGGTGCAACATTTTCTCACATGTAGTAATAAAATCATGCGGGTCCTGAGCTGATGTACCAGCAAACCTTGGCGATGTTAATCTCAAAAATCTACCCAACACCTTCTGCTCCCCATATGTCATAGGTGGGCGAGGAGCAAGTGGCTGTGCAACCACTGGAACTGGGATAACCTCAGCACGGGGAGCCACAGTAGCAGGCTGCGCTCCTGAACTCGGTACACCCAGAGCTACCCCCTAAGCGGATGTTTGTGCTACCTCAGAAGGTATCTCCCCTATTAAACCTAATAGCTAAAGTAGTAACCCCTGAATATCCGAAGACTGAGCTGGGGCTGAAGCTGACATAGAAACTGGTATCGGAGCTGGGGGTACCTGGGCTTTCCCCGGGTCCATATGTTACTGCTCGAGAACGAACTCGGGCTTATAGTCATACTCAGACTCTACCTCAACTCTAGCATCTCTAGCAGGTGCCACTACTCTGGGGCATCCACGACCCCTACCTCTACCCCTACGAATGCCCCGGCCCCTAGCTGGAGTTGGAGTTGCAGGGGTAGGAGGCTCTCCTCTGCCCGAAGTTGAAGATCTCATACAAACCATCTATGGAAGAGCGAACCAGAATAAATGAGATTTCCAGAAACGTTTAAGGGTACTATGCACGGGATAGAAACAAGAAAAGTCCATTTTCCTAAGATGTCACTATAGCCTCCGAAGATTGAGTACGAACGTCTCTGCCCCAATCCGCAGGACCTTGCTATACATTGGCTCCTATACCATTGACACTGGTGAACCTAGGGCTCTGATACCAAGCTATCATGACCCAATTATTTGGTCATGATGGCACCTATAACCCCCCAGTAGGCGAACCAATCCCCGTAGCCCAAAACAGTTAGTAGTGGGCCACATTCTATCAACTTAAGCAAAAGAACAGTTTAATAAGCAAAAGCAAGGGAACACGACAAAGAAAATAAATAACAGGAATAATACATATAATGCGGAGGCTAAAACAAACCCAAAACCTAGTATCATAGTGTATAAGAGTCGGATCTACATATGGAGTACAAAAGGTCCAAAATAATATATACATAGATGTCTCCGAGTTGTAATAGAGTACATACGCAAAAGATAAACTAAAAGCAAAGCTCCGATCGCCAAGAGCTCACCTACGGTCTGAAATATCACAGAAGTAGCTCCTTGTACGAGTCTCCAATGATCTAGCAACAATGGCCAACACTAGGATATACACCAAAAGTTGCAGAGTGTAATATGAGCACCAAATGCGAAACATAAGGTACCCAGTAAGTATCATAGGCCGACTGGGCACATATAGGATAAAAGTGTAGTAACAGACAGAATAAAATCAAGTAGTCATGGGAATCAACAAAAAAGTACACAGGAACTAGCCCAGAGGGAAGACAACAGAACAACATACAAAGCTAGCATGTAGAATATATACATTATAGGCACATGTGAAAGTAATAAATGATGCACTTGGGATCCTTGCAATAACATTATATACACAATAAATTTCTTAGAAATGGATGGCATAT
The DNA here is from genome assembly GCA_003996215.1 of Jaltomata sinuosa. Classification (NCBI taxonomy): domain Eukaryota; kingdom Viridiplantae; phylum Streptophyta; class Magnoliopsida; order Solanales; family Solanaceae; genus Jaltomata; species Jaltomata sinuosa. Next base: position 270,322 of record QJPP01007571.1, on the reverse strand, counting down.
CGGTAACCTCAAGTACAAGGGAAGGGATAGAAGAGTAAATATAGATATGCTCGTAAAACAGAAATCAAAAACCAAACTGAGCATATCAATCTCAATCAAGAACCAACAATGTTGCGGCATAAAATGTCAACATCATAACCGAGATAGAAGATAGTATCATGATAAAGTAACAAGAGTCTACCTGCAGTCCCCCGGCCGCCCATACAACTGAGGAATGCAAACTAGTGAAAACAAAACCCTCCGACCGCCCATACAACTGGAGCATACACTCAGCAAATAGCAAACAAGGGTGGATCCTCAAACAATGAATGATATGCTATGAAATGCCAATACAGTGAAACCTCAGTGTCAGTATGTTACCCCCTCCGGTGCCCTAAAGGTCCAGTAAAGGCAGGATCCATGGAAGGACTTCTCCCGAGTACAACTACTCCATTGTAAACTTAAACCCTCGATCACCCTTCTACCCGTAGAACTTGGTCCGGAGTGACAGGGTCCATAGAGGTCTACTCGTAGACCACACACTACACTCTAACCTCAAAATACCATCCGGAGTGCCACCAGATTAAAACTAGTCACCAATGCTCAAAATGTGTGCCTGAATCCTATCCAGGTCTAAATCAATGAAATAAATGCAGTAAAACCCCCCTCCAAGGGTGACCTAGCGTCTCTGGGTCTAAAAAAGTAGTAAAACAAGTCTGTTGCTCATCTTACCAATTCTAATATCACTTCTTTATAATTAGCGAAATCAATCTAGCACCTCGGGCCACCCGAGTCCAATATAGGATATGAAAACTGAGACACCTCTTTCCTTTTAACCTTTTTTACCCCAAGAAGGTCCATAAAAGGGATACCAAACCATTTCATAACACATTTTACTAAAAATGGGCCCCTGAGGCCATACAAGGTTTGGAAATCATAAATAGTAGGCCCAAAGACAAAACTGTAGTAAAATCGAGTAGAAAATCCTTTATATGCATGATAATGGCATGCCCAATCACAAATAGTAGCCCAACGGCTAACAATCAACCTATCAACCCTGCACATGCTCTAATCATTCTACAACATAGATAGCCAGCACTATATCAATAATAATGATTTTTGGGACTCACAGACATTCCTAATATCCCACAAACTATGTTCCAGAGTTAAACAAGGCCTCACAGGACCATAAGGGTGATAACATAAACTACTTAAGAATACTACATACAACGGAGGAAAGAAATGGGGCGAATCATGGAAAAACGGTCAAGGTCTGTGGTACAAACCTAATAACCCAACACAAGGATGCTTCCTAGTGTAATTTTATCTGATATATGCTAAGTCTAGGGAGTTTAGACCATAACCTACCTGTTGTCCAATGACAAGCTGCTGGGATAACAAAATCCAAGCCCGAATTGCTCGGAGAAACCCTGAACGATAATCAAACTATCAAAAGAATAAATAATACATTAAAATGAGTCTAAAGATACCCATAAGGCTACAATTATAGATGGGTCAAAAATTTGGGTCAAAAGAAAGCCCGCAGGGCCCACAACTAAAAACTAAAATGGAAAGGAGAACGATGACCACAACGATGCCAAGAAGACATGCTCCAAAATTGAGCACAATTGGCCAAGAGAAGGGTGCCAAAATAGCCCGCTCAACAAAGGATGTAAGGTTGGAATTTTAAGATCAAAAATCAGAAATTGGAGCAAGAAAACTTATCACAATGAGAGCAACATGCCAAGAAAACAAAGCCACAGAATTTACGGAACATGCAACTCCAAGGAGGTAGATTCTTCAAGGGAAAAACCAAGATTTAGAATTTAGAATAGAAGTTCAACAATGGAGGAAAAAGGGAATTGGGGAAGGAGACTTACCAAAGTAACCAAGGGAGGAAGCTTTCTCTTTAACAGAAAGAATTCCCAAATCTTGGAACTATTTTGAACACTTAGGAGGAGAGAAGATTGAGTTTTAGTATTGTAATAGTAAAGGAGAAAAGCTGGAAAAACTAAATGGAATAGATATATACTGCCAGGGGTCCTTCATTGCTATCTCGAAGGGACCTCTTGCGATCGTGAGGACCACGCTGGCTAGACCATCGCGATTGTGAAATCTAGGCACGCGATCATGAAGTACAAAGGGGAAGGGACTTCACCGCGATCGCGACAGGCGATCACACCATCATGAAGAATAGGAGTCCAGGTGTTTTATTGCGGTCGCGAAGGACGAGTTTCGCGATTAAGGCCTGAGGCCTGCACCTGAAACAGCAAAAGTCTGCAACTTTCCAAAACTTAACAGGGTATTCCAGGCACAATCATAAACCGATATTCAAAAACCAATAATGCAAATAGAGTGGACATGATATTCCAGACACAACAAAATTGACAAAACTTCCATATGAGGTCATTTCATAGAGATGTTGACCCAATTCAACACTAACTAAAAGAACTCAAAGGATCAAAATGAGCCTAGCTCACCCGAAACCCAAACCAACCACCTACCTAACCCAAACTCAACATTCCAGAGTTTATGGAATCGTCGAATTTTGAATCTGACACTCCAATAATTGAAAGCTACCCAACGTTACACTTTCAACTCCAAATGTCCTGAAAATGGAGAAAATAACAAAAAACCCACACCAAAAGTTCTCATGTCTTAACTAAAGGTTCAACTATACCAAACTCAATGCTACAGAGCTAATGAAATAGCCAAAATTCAATTCTGAGCATGTTAGCTAAGAATATTGACTGAAGTCAACGATATTCTAAGTTAAGGCTCTAAAATAGACAAATGGCCAAAACAACCAAACGAACGACTAGGGCACTAAGCCACCGGTCCTAGAAAGTCATAAATGACATGTGGTCACTACAGGAAAGCTCTAACAGTATAATGAATGTGAAAATGTAAAGATGACCAGAAGGGCCATTACATGAAGACTCGTGCGGTTGATCTTTTGGACTATCCAAGGCTGAGGGTGAGCTCTTGACGACTGGACTTAGCTTTTAGCTCATCCTTTACATCTTGTACTCTTTTTGCTATTCTGAGATAGATATGTATTTATTATTTTGGATCCTTTGTACTCCGTTGATGTAGTTCCAGCTCATATACTATAATACCAAGTTTTAGATTTGGTTTAGCTTTTGCTTATCTATTCCTGTTGCTTATTACTTATCACATCTCCCTTTTTTCTGCCTATAGTATGCTTCTTTCGCTTGCTTGTTAGATAATAGCCCATTACTAACCGTTCTAGGCTATGGGAATTGGTTCACCTACTAAGGGATTGTAGGTGTCATCATGACCAAGAAATCGAGTCATAAAAGGTTGGTATCAGAGCTCTAGGTTCATCGGTTTCATTAGTATAGGAGCCAATATCTAGTAGAGTCCTGTAGATCAGGGCGTAGACATTTGTACTCAATCTTCAGGAGGCTACAGAGGAATCTTAGGAAACGTGGACATTTTCTTGCTTTTATCTCGTGTGTAGTATCCTTGAAAGTTTCTTGAATCGCACCTGTTCTAGTTTACTCTTTTGCAAATAGTTCATACGAGATTGTCGGCATCAAGCGAAGGAGATACTTTGACCCTTGCACCTCCGACTCTAGCTAGGGGCCGAGAAGGTCGCAGAGGTAGATCTAGAGGATGTGCCCTAGCAGCAGCACCAGTTTGAGCTCCTAGGGTCAAGGTTAAGCCCGAGTATGAGCTCGAGTTTGTTTCAGAGTAGTAGCATGTGCACCAGGGGATAGCCCAGGTGCCACCAGCTCCGGTACCAGCATCAGCTTCAGTGCCAACATTAGCCCCAGCTCAGTCAACAAGTATTCGGGGTTTGCTTCTACAGCGTTTAGGTATGATCGGGGATCAGACTTATAAGGTAGCACAAACATCCACTCTAGGGGCAGCCCTGGGTATGCAGAGTTCAGGAACGCAGCCTGCTACTATGACTCCCCATGCTAATGTTATTCTGGTTCCAGCTATTGCACAACCTCTTACTCCTCGCCCAGCTATGACAGAGATAGAGCAGAAGACATTGGGTAGGTTTATGTGATTGGCTCCACCTAGGTTCGCTGGTACTTTAGGTCAGGGACCACATGATTTTATTATGACTTGTGAGGATATACTATATCACTTTGCGTTGTTGGAGACTTTCGGAGTTAGTTATACTACTTATCAATTAGAGGTCCCAACTAAGTTGTGTTGGAGGGCCCAAGTTGCTTGCAGACTATCTTCGTGTCCTCCATTATCTTGGACAGAGTTTTATGAGGCCTTCATGACCAAGTTCTTGCCTTAGAGCAACAGAGAGCGTCGCATGGAGTAGTTCACTAGGCATATACAAGGATCGGTGTCAGTATATGAGTAGAAGACTCATTTCCACCAACTTGCTCCATTTAGGGCCATAATTATTCCTACTGATCCCGACAAAGTTTGTAGGTTTGTTTGGGGTTTATGGATAGACTTTAGATAGCCAGCTGAGATATTAGTTGCCAATGGTCGATGTATCAGGCTATCACACACTATGTCTGTACCATGGAGGATTTACATCATTGTGATCAGGGGAGTAGAGATAACATGCCACGATAGCAGGGTGGCTATAGTGGTTATCATTCTGGTGGTAGAGGTTTAGGCGAGTAGGGCTAAGGGTATCAGCTACACCAGCACCCAGGTCAGTCTAGTCGACCAATTTAGGCATCACTTCAGGATTCTGGTAGTCCTCAGTTTGAGTAGGGTCAGAGTAGCTAGCAGGGGTATAGTGGTCAGTCTTTGAGAGGCGCAACTTTTGGGGCATCATGTCATGGTGCCCACACAGGTTTTACTGGTTCATCTTGGAAGTTTAGGCCATTAGGGCCTTGTTATAAGTCTAGATTTATTGGGAACTACGCTAGAGATTGCCCCAAGTAGGGCATAGTTCAGCCAACCGCTCAGCCGACTCAGCCTATTAGTGCAGTTCACCACCAGCTAGAGGGGGTGGTGGCTAGCATGGAAGGACAGGGGGTAGGGATGGCGGTCGATTAGGTAGTGGTCACCATACATTTTATGCGGTACTTCGGAGACCAGAGGAACAGGCCTCAGATGCTATGATCACAGGTAAGATTTTTGTATGCCATCAGCCAACCTTTGCTTTATTTGATCCTGGATCTACTTGTTTGTATATTTCTGCCTACTATTTGCCTTGTTTTAGGTTGGATAGTGAGCCATTATCTGTACCTGTATCTGTTTTGACCCCAGTAGGATATTATTTAGTATTAGATTGGATTGTGAGATATTGTATGATTTCCATTGGTGATTAAGAAATTTGGGGTGATTTGATGATTCTTGATATGTTAGACTTTGATGTGATACAGGGCATGGACTGGTTATCCCCTCACCGTGTAGTTTTAGATTTCTATGCCAAGACCATTACCATAGCTGTGCTCGACATATCCCAGTTGTGTGGCAGGAATCTATCAGTGACACACCATCTGGACTCATCTCTTATCTTCAAGCTAGGAAGTTGATTTCTCGTGGGTGTTTGGCTTATCTAGCATATGTCTGAGATGCTAGTGCTGACCCTCCTTCCCCTGAGTCAGTTTTGATGGTTAGAGATTTCATAGATGTGTTTTCTACTGACCTGCCAGGCCTTCTACTTGAGAGAGATATTGATTTCGCTGCCGGGCACCAGGACCATTTATATTTCTCCTTACCATATGGCTCCAGCTGAGTTGAGAGATCTTAAAAAGCAGCTACATGACTTGTTAGCTAATGGTTTAATTAGGCCAAGTGTGTCACCTTATGGTGCTCCTGTTTTGTTTGTGAAGAAGAAATATGGGTCGATGCAGTTGTGTATTAATTATAGGCAGCTGAATAAGGTGACTGTGAAGAGTAGCATCCGATGTTGCAGATTGATGACTTGTTTGATCAGTTTCAGGGTTCAGTCGTGTTTCCAAAGATAGATTTAAGGTCAGGCCACCACCAGTTGAGGATTAGGGCAGAGGAAATCCCTAAGACAAAATTTAGGACACATAATGACCATTATGAGTTCCTGGTGATGTCTTTTGGGTAGACTGATGCCCCCACATCTTTCATCGACTTGATGCACAAAGTGCTTCGCCCGTACTTGGACTTGTTTATGATAGTTTTCATAGATGACATCCTAATATACTTGCGGAGTAGATATGAGCATGAGCAGCACTTGAGGATTATACTCCAGACTTTGAGAGATCATCGACTTTATGCCAAGTTCTTAAAGTGCGAGTTTTAGCTTGAGTCAGTTGCATTCCTAGGACACGTGGTGTCTAAGGATGGTATTAGAGTGGACCTAGGGAAGATTTTAGCTATTCATGATTTGCCGAGACCCACTATGCCTATGGAGGTTCACAACTTTGTTGGGTTAGCAGGGTACTACAGACGGTTCATTGAGGGGTTTTCTTCCATAGAGACACATTTGACAATGCTAACTAGGAAAGATGTCCCATTTTAGCGGTCGGATCAATGCAAGGATAGCTTCCAGAGGCTTAAGGCCTTATTTATTTCAGCTCCAGTGTTGACCATGCTAGTAGAGGGTGAGAGTTTGTCTGTGTATTGTGATACTTTAGGGATCGGTCTTGGTTGTATGTTGATGAAGTAGGGTCATGTGATAGTGTATGCATTGAGATAGCTGAAGGTTCACGAGCGCAACTACCCCACTTATGACTTGGAGTTGGCAGCGATTGTTTTCGCACTCAAGATTTGGAGGTACTACCTATATGGATTTCACTATGAGATATTCACTGATCACCATAGTCTTAAGTACATCATAAGTTAGAGAGAGTTGAACTCGAGGTAGAGAAGATAGATTGAGTTACTGAAGGACTATGGCTTCACTATTCTTATCATCTAGGCACGGCAAATGTGGTAGCAGATACCTTGAGTCAGAAGACAGTGAGTATGGGCAGCCTAGCTTCACTTTTAATTTTTAAGTAACCATTGACCTTGGACATCCAGTCCTTGGCTAGCCATTTGATTAGGCTTGAGTTGTTGGATCCTAGCAGAGTTCATGCCAGTATTGAGGTTTGTTCTACCTTGGTTGAGAAAATTTAGAGCCATCAACTTGAGGATCAATAGTTGTGTATCGTTCATGACAGGTTGTTCAGGGTGAGGCTAGCCGGGCTACTCTATATTTAGAAAGGGTTCTGAGGTTCAATAGTCATCTCAATATTCTGAGGGTTAGTGATCTGATTCAGTTGATTCTCCATGAGGCATATTATTCTAGGTATTCCATCCATCCTGGCACACCCAAGATGTACAGAGATTTGAGACAGCTTTATTGATGGAGTGGTATGAAGCAAGATGTAGTGGAGTTTGTATCTCGGTGCTTGAATTGTCAACAGGTGAAGTTCAAGCACATGAGGCTTGGTAGATTGATGCAGCAGCTTCCCATTCCTTAGTGGAAATGGGAAAGGATTACTATGGACTTCATAGTTGGATTGCCATGTACTTTGAGGGGTTTCAACTCTATTTGGGTGATTTTTGATTGGCTGACTAAGCCAAGACACTTATTGATTGTCCAGACTACTTACAGTGCAGAGAGGTTAGCTGAGATTTACCTTCATGAGATTGTTCAGTAGCACGGGGTCACAACTTCTATCATTTTAGACTGTGACACTCAGTTCACATCTCAGTTTTGGAGGGCTATTCAGCGAGACTTATGTACAGAGGTTCATCTTAGTACTGCATTCCACCCTCAGACAGTTGGCCAGTTCGAGAAGACTATTCAGGTCCTGTAGGATATGCTTCAGGCCTGTGTTCTTGAATTTGGAGGTCTTTGGGATCAGTTTGTGGCTTTGGTCGAGTTTGCTTATAATAATAGCTTTCATTCGAGCATTGGCATGTCACCTTTTGAGGCCTTTTATGGTAGGCATTGTAGATTGCTTGTTGGTTGGTTTGATGGTTTGGAGTCTAGGCCACAGGATACAGATTTGCTTTAAGATTCCTTAGTCTGAGTCCGAGTGATTCAGGATAGACTTCGGGTAGCCCAGAGTAGGCAGAAGAGCTATGCTGATCATAGACTTTGTGCCTTGGAGTTCAGTGTTGGTGACTTTGTATTCCTATGTGTATCACCCATGAAGGGTGTGATGAGATTTGGTTGGTGGGACAAGCTTATCCCCAGGTACATTAGGCCATTTGAGATCCTTCAGAGAGTTGGTAGTGTTGCCTATCAGTTAGCTTTGCCTCTGATATTTTCTGTTATGCACCTAGTTTTCCATGTGTCAATGTTACAGGTATGTTCTAGACGAGTCTCATGTGTTACAGTGGGACATGGTTCAGTTGGATGAGAGTTTAGCCTTTGTTGAGGAGCTGATAGCTATTTTGGCCAAAGATATCAGGAGGTTGAGATCTAGGGAGATTCCGATTGTGAAAGTTCAGTGGAGGCACCGTCCAGTTCAGGAGGCTACCTGAGAGACCAAGAGAGAGATGTGGGCTCAGTATCTGTAGTTGTTTAAGCCTTTATGTGCTCTCTTGCCTTTCACTTTTGAGGACGAAACTTCTTTTAGTAGTAGATGATGTAATAACCCTTCCGGTCATTCTCGCATATACTCTTTTCTTGTACTGTTAGAGCTTGCTTATAGCAGCCCCAAGTCATTTGTGGCTTGATGGGACCAATGGTTTGGTGCCCTGGCCGTTTGTTTGGTTGTTATGGCCATTCCCATGTTTTAGAGCCTTAACTTAGGATATCATTGATTTCGGTCAATATTCTTGGTAAATGCACTCAAAATTGAATTTCGACAGTTCTGTTAGCTTCAGAGCATGGATTTTTATATAGATGGACCCTTGGTCGGGGTCTGGGAGCTTTCGATTTGGGTTTGTGTTGGTTTTTATGTTTTCTAGCCAGTTGAACTTGAAAGTTTGACTTTGGTCAACATTCGGAGAAAATGGCCTTAGATAGAAATTCTGTCAACGTTGTTTTCTCTGGAATATTGATTTTGGGCTAGAGGGACCTTTGGTTCGGGTCCGGAGGCTTCCGAACTCATTATAGGCCTTGGTTTTCCATTTTGGAAAGATTGGCCTAAAGTTGGTTCTTGGGCGTTGGACCCACTTTTCGTCTTATCTACCTGTATTGGGATTTTTGTCAATTTTGTTGAGTCTGGAATGCCATTTTTAGTCGAATAGCTCAGCTCGTTTGTGTTCGCGGGACCTCAGATGTGTTTCTGAGGGTCTATCGGAGTTGAATTCCTAGTTGATGTTGTTGGCAATTGGTTGTTATCATGGAATCAGCTGTCTATCACCCACGTGGGGCTTGGCCGTGTCCGCGATCAAGCATGCCAGCCGCCCCATTTTCTCGGCCATCGCCTAGGCGGCGCTTCAGCCGCATCCGAGTAGGGCAATGCCAACCGCCCTATTTTTTCTCGGCCATCGCCTAGGCTGCACCTGGGCCGCATAGGCGTGGTCGCGTAGGGAGCGCCCGACCGCGTACGCACAAGCATCGGCTGGCAGCTTCAAAATGTCTTCTCTCCTCTTTTCATTTCATTTAACATCAACACCAATTTCTCCATTGAAACCAGTTCTCAAAGCTCCATTTTTCTCCACTTTTGACCATCAAATTCTTGGAGGAAGATCACCCTTGGTTCGTTGTTGCTTTTTCGTCATTAATTTGGTAAGTTGCTTTGATAATTTATGATTTTATCCCTTTAAATTCCCTCTTTGCTCTCTTAGCTTGGGTGGACTGTTTTAGCCCTAAATTCTTGCTCAATTGCTCTAAATTTTTAGCCATGCACTCCTTGGAACCTTGTGATCATTTTGCACTCGTTAATTTTTTGACTTTGGGTTGCGGGACCCACGGACCCACCAGTGACCCAAATTTAAACCCAGCTATAATTATAGCAATATAGATATCATTAGTCCTATTTTGATGTGTAGTTTATGTTCTTGAGAGTTTTATTTTCGTTCGGAGCTTCTCGGAGCGGTTCGGGCATGGACATTATGCTTGTCATCGGACGACAGGTAGGTTACAGTTTAACTCTTATGGACTTCACATATATAGGATATAATTGTACTATTTATCATCCTTGGGTTGGGTTTATTAGCTTGGTATCCCAGACCTTGTCCGCTTCTTCATGCCCGGCTTATTTTCTTTCTTCGATTTTTGTAGTATTCGTACTAGATGATATTATCACATTTGTGGTCCTGTGTGAACTTGTTTTTACACTAGACCATAGATGGTTGGTTATTTGGGAATATCTGTGAGTCCCGGGCATTCATATTGCAATCTTAGGCTGGTTATCTGTGTTGTTGAGCAATTGGAGCATGCGCAGGGCCGATAGGTTGATTCTGAGCCATTGGGCTACTATTTGTGTTTTAGCATGCCATATATCATGCATATACAAAGGTTTTCCATATGATTTTTACTACGGTTTTGGCTTCGGGCCTACCTTATATGGTTTTCTAAACCTTGCATGGCCCCAAGGGACCATTTTCAATAAAAATGGTTGTAAAATGCTTTGGCACTGATTTTGATGGATCATCTTGGGGTAAGAGAGTTGAAAGGTTGATTTGATCAGTGTTTTCATTTGTAGACTAGACTCGGCTAGCCCGTAGTGCTAAATTTGATTTCCTATTGATTGAGATGGTACTAGACTAAGTCAGACCGATCCACAGATGGGTTTTTACTACCATTTTAGACTCGGTTATATACGCGCACCTTTGGTGGGGTTATTGAGACTTGATTTACTGATTTAGACCTGGCTAGAACTAGGGCATGCATTTTTGAGATCTGAGGACTTATTTGGATTCGTCTACACTCCGGACGATTACATTAAGGTTATGAGATTTAGTATATGGTCTATGAGTAGACCTCCATGGACTCTACCATTCTGGACCAAGTTCTACGGGCTCAAGGTGACAGGAGGAGGTGTGTACATCATAGTAGCGGTACTCGGGGGAATCCCTTCCATGGATCATCCCTCTATTGGGCCTTTTAGGTATCGGAAGAGGTAATATACGACACTACTATCACTTGGTTTTAGCCTATCATATCATATCATCCATTTGTGTGAGATTCTACCCTTGTTTGCTATTTGCTAAGTGTACACTTTAGTTGTATGCGATGTCGAAGGGTTTGTCTTCACTTATTTGTGTTCCTCGGGTGTATGGGCGCCCGTTGGGACTGTAGGTAGACTTATTGTTACTCTATCAAGATATTGATCCCTATTGTGATTTCATATGGTGTTGGACATTGAGGGTTTTATTATATACATTTGGTTAACTTGATAAGTTGTATTTGGGCTCCCCGGTTAATCTTGTTTTCGAGCATGCTATCATTATTCTTCTTTCCTCCTTCCCTTTTAGTTGAGGTTACCGAGATACCGCCTATTTCTAAACTCTCTTTATATATATTGTTATTGCAAGGATCCCAGGTTTGTTATTGCTTTCTTTCACCTGTGTCTGTGATATATATTCATTCTAGTAGCTAGAGAAGTATGTTATTTTCTTCTTGTATCCTTCAGTTCTAGCTTTTGTGTACTTATTCATTGATTTCTATGACTACTTGTTTCTTTTCTGCTATATTAATGCCTTTACATCTTATATGTGCCCAGTCGTCCTATGATACCTACTGGGTACCCGATGCTTAACAATGATGCTCATGCTACACTCTGCATTTTTTTAGTGTAGATCCTAGTGTGGGCCATCGCCACTGACCCGTCGGAGACTCGTGTGGCTGATCCTTTGGACTATCCGAAGCTGAGGGTGAGCTCCTAATGGTCGGGCTTAGCTTTTAGCTCATCCTTTACATCTTATACTCTTTTTGTTATTCAGAGACAAATATGTATAAATTATTTTGGATCCTTTGTACTCTGTTGATGTAGTTCTGGCTCTTATACTATGATACAGGGTTTTGGGTTTGGTTTAGCTTCTGCTTATGTATTCCTGTTGCTTATTACTTATCGTATCTCCCTTGCTTCCGCCTATATTATGCTTCTTTCGCTTGCTTGTTAGATAATAGCCTATTACTAACCATTCCGGGCTATGAGAATTGGTTTGCCTACTGGGGAGTTGTAGGTGCCATCATGACCGAGAAATCGGGTCATAACAAAATTTTATTAGAAGAAAAGAACAATTGAAAGCGGAAGAGAAGACTAATGCGGAAGACGTATTAGGGTAGAATATTTGGGTGAATTTAAATAATATAGGGTAAAGGGTATTCTATTTATGCAGGTTTAATTTTATTGATCTATAACTGAAGGTAACACAGTTTAAATACCTAAACTGCACCTCATGACTGAAGAAATTTCAAATGATTTTTGTATTTGCACCTGTGAGAATTTTTGGTGTTCCTCCGATACTAAATCAAGTCATGGGGGCCTCTAGTCTCTTTACTTGTGTATCCCAGTTCTAGAAACCTCGTACAACCTACATCAAGAAGGACAAAGGTGTTAACCTCTAGATTCATAGTCGCCTCCTTTCTCTTTAGAATTGATGGTGGTATTAACCTCCTTTGAGGTTCAGCCCATCATTTTTCAAAAAAAAGGGGAAGATTATGTATCAAAGAGGATGTGAGATACTTAGCTCAGACTGGAAAAATGGGGCTGGAATGGATCAACTCCTCCATAAATCTTAAAAGGTAGCTACAATATTCAAGAGATAGTCGAGATTGAGGATGAGAAATTGACAACTCGAGAGAAGGACCCATCAACTTCTAAGACTTACCGGGTTTTAATTTTAGTAGCTTGGGAGAGATGAAGGTGTCCACACTCCAAGGGAATCTCAAACCTTACGTAAGCTGGCGTTTCCACCATGACCTCCGACGTCTGCTCGGAGATTGTGGAAGATGACCAGCCGCTAGAAGTTTCCCCAAAACACTTCACTTTCCCTCTTTTGCTTTTCTCTTTCCACTTTCTATTTTGGGCTCTTATTTTTGCTGTCTCTCAGGATGGGATTTGGCACTTTGGGCCAACCCATCATGTACAAACCAACTCTTTTGCTTAATATGGCCATCTGGCCCTTTTAATTCCAAAAAGAAAAAGGGTAAAGGGTAAAATAGAATTATGTTGTATTAAGTAAGGCATAATTGAAAATTAAATTAGATAACCATGGATCCCACCAAATTGGTGGTTACATAAAATGGGGCTTTTCATATTTACCTAACCACGAAAACAAATCATATCATACCATATATTTTAAGTAACAATCAAAATAAAAATGGTAGTGTTAGTAAGGATACCATACAATACCATGGGTAATAACCATCCAAACAAAGTGTTAATCTCATAAGCTTACATCACCAATTATTATTGCAATTTTAGTTATAATTTTACAAATTATTTTTAATTTTTACAGCAGAGTACAAGACTAAAAATCTAGTATTCGTCTGATTTGTACTGTCTTCTCCATATTCCATGTGGGATTATACCCCAACATAGTTTGATTACTATATTCACATACAATCGTGTTTATACCATCTTAAGGTGTAATTTTGGGCATGTCAAATTTCACTAGATTTACTATTGGTGCTAAATAATTAAGAACTTTAGGGAGTCTATTAATGTTATTGGGGGTAGAAATAAAAGATACATGAATTCCTTCGACTAAATCTATAGAAAGATGGAAAAAAGGTGGGATGTGACCAAATGCTAACCATGACAACATTAAGACTTGTATACCATCTCTTCTCATGTTCATTTTTTTTAACTTTAAGCTCTATATGTTGTTTGAAGTGCTATAATTGTAGGTAATATATCTAATATAATTAGAGGTGATCTGTCACTCCGTATAACTAAGAAAGTCATTTATTTATTTTTCTTTTACATTAATAGGTGACTTAAATGATTATGGTAGATAATCTATCTCATAAGAGAGGTAACATGACACTCTCTTTATATGATAAGGAAAGTCATTTATCTTGTTTCTTATATAATTATGATTAATTAGGTGACTAAATGATTATGACAAGTAATCTATCTCATAAGAGGTAATATGACACTCTCTGTATATGCTTTGGAATGTGATTTATCATTTTCCTTTTTAAATTATGAGTAATTAAGTTAGTTAAATGATAATGACAGGTAATCTATCTATATCTATCTATGTATATAATTATGGGCATAAAATAGGTGATGTGGTACTCTCCTTGACTAGGAAATTCATTTTTCTTTTTTCTTTTTAATTATAATTTAATTAGCTGACTTAAGTGATAATGATAGACAATCTATCTATCTATATAATTATGGATAAAAGAGAGGTGACGTGATAATATCTGTGATAAGGAAAGTCATTTATCATTTTTTCCTTAAAATTATGATTTATGTGACTTAAATGATAATGACAGACAATTTATCTTTTCATATATCAATGTAATCCTAGATATAAGAGATGTAATATAAATGATTATGGCAGGTATTCTATCTCATCTGAGGTAACATTACATTCTACCTATATTCTTAGGAAAGTCATTTATTTTTCCTGTTTTAATTATGATTTAATTAGGTGACTTAAATTATAATTATGGAGAAAAGAGAGGTGATGTGACATTCTCTGATGACGTAAAACTATATCTGATTAATTAGGTGACTTAAATTATTATGGCAGGTTATCTATCTCATAAGAGGTAACATGGTACACTCTGTATATGCTTAGGAAATTCGTTTATTTTTTCTTTTTAAATTATGATTTAATTTTGACTTAAAAGATAACAACAGGTGATGTGGCACTCTCTGGATTAGGATTGTCATTTATTTTTTTCCCATTTTAATTATATTTTTTTATTATTTCACTAAAGCTTAAGTTGTGAAAATTTACTTCTATTTAATGAACTAGAAGAAAACACTGAATCCTCAAAACCATGACAACATCTCAAACTTCTCCTCCCAAATATTTACAAGAGGATAGCGTAAGTGAAGAGTGTAAGGAATTTCTCTCTATCCTACCAAAAGAAAAAGGATGGATTGGATCATATATCTACAATTACCAAGGTTTTTGGACATCACCAAGATTAATCCAAGGTGTGATTGCATGTCAACAAAAATTTGAAGCTCAAGATAGTGATATCATCCTTGTTACAACTCCAAAATCAGGAACTACTTGGCTAAAATCCCTTTTATTTGCTCTCGTAAATCGAGTGAAACATCCTATTTTTGAACAAAATCACCCCTTACATGTCAAGAACCCTCATGTTCTTGTTCCATTCTTAGAACATACACTCTATGTTGATGGTCGAGTCCCTGATTTTTCATCCTTCACTTCACCCAGACTCTTTTCAACTCATGTTCCCTTTGCTTCATTGCCAAAATCTATCCAAGATTCAAGAACCAAACTTGTTTACCTATGTAGGAATCCAAGGGACACTTTTATTTCTATGTGGCATTTTGCAAATAATTTAAGACTTCATCACAAAGATACCAATTCTATTGAAGAAATGTTTGATCTTTTTTGTAAGGGGGTGAGCATTTATGGTCCATTTTGGAATCACGTGTTGGATTATTGGAAACAAAGCATAGAAAATCCAAACAAAGTACTTTTCTTGATGTATGAAGAAATTAAAGAGAAACCAAAAATTCAGCTTAAACGCTTGGTTGAATTCTTGGAATGTCCATTTTCTATAGAGGAAGAAAATTGTGGAGTGGCGGATGAAATACTAAGAATGTGTAGCTTTGAGAATTTGAGCAATTTGGGGGTGAATACAAATGAGAAGTTGTCAACTGGAGAGGAAAATAAACTATTTTTTCGTAGAGGAGAAATTGGGGATTGGAAGAATTATTTTACTGTAGAAATGAGTGAGAAACTCGATCATATCATTGAACAAAAGTTCCAAGGATCTGGATTAAAGTTTTCATATATTTGATTAGGCATTAATATGCTATATGCAAATTGAATACAATTATCTATTTTGAAAATAAATGTTGGAGTAGTTGTGTTTGAGATTATTGTAAGAAGAACAGACAACATAAGCTCCGTTGTAGTACTGATACTATTTTAAATGATCATTATTCAAATTGTTGCAAATTATGTAGTAAATTCATATTTCTTTATTTTGTCACAAACAAGTCATGTTTTTAGTGGTGTTATTTAGCACCAAATCCTTAGTATTAAAGTAGTCTCAATGAGGTTTGAGGTGGCCAAATTTTTGTATTATTTTGAGACTTGAAAAATTACTTGGTTTCACGCAATTATCGAAGAAATTAAAATATGACTAAATGGCTAATGTCTTAAATTTTGATAAAACAAAACCATTTAGTCGCTATACTTTATTTTTCAATTTAAGTACCTGAAAGTAAAAGTGAAAGTGAGCCAAATATTATTTAGCCTAATCTAAATGAAACAACTCCATCACTTTATAATAAAGAAAAGAAGTGATTAAGAGCGGAGCTCTCTATATACATGTATATAATTTTTTTTAAAATACTATAGCAATAGATTTTCCAAAAAAATTAATAACACATACATTACTTTACTAAGGAAAGCTTTGAAAAATCAGAGGGATACACTGGTTTGAGAAATTGCACAAATATACAAAGGATTGAAAAGGAAGAAGGAGATAACAATTAAAGAAAATAACAAATTTGGATTCTCTTTTTAAGCAAGGGTATCAAATGGGTTGGGATGTGTCATGATATTATTTTATCCCACCTTCTTTTTAAGATAGTAACATCGCCATTTTGATATTGTAACGGTCCACAAGGTCATTTTGTGTGTTTTGCTCCTTTTCCCTCTTTTGATCCTCCCCATAGACTTGTTATGATACTTGTGACTTGCGGATATAGGTAGCACGTGTCACGCCCAACACTCGAGGGGTGCAACTGGTACCTGATGCCAAAACTTAGGCCTGAGCTGGTCCTTCTAAACCATTTGCCAATGACACATAGCAGTCACACATAATCAAAAAAATAAACAAGTATAAATTGGCCTAGAGTTAAGCCCTTGGCAAGCAAGACCCCTGTCAACAGCTCTATAAAGAAAACATTTTCTCCAAACAGTTCATATAAGGCAATAAACAAGTAGCACACAAGTCCTGTTTAGGCCGTCGAGGCCACCATGATATCTAAGAAATTAGAAACTCAATGCGAGCTGTCGAGGCTCCATGATCTCTATCTAAAAACTTAAAATAGGTATATATGAACTAACAACAATGACAGCAAGGCCCAACTAGCTAGAAACGTAGTTGTCATGCCCTGAGCCTACACCTTGGATGCCACACGATGCATTCCTTCTTAACCAAATTAGAGATACCGGAAATGTACTTGCGCATCCGGCACCTCGGCTGGAGCATACCTGGAGAGCTGAGTAAAGTTTAACCCATACTCGTAAAAAACATGGATCCCTATCTCAGATTCACAAACTCCTCAACCTTAGCCTCTATGAACTCCCTTGGGAAGAACCTGTCCCGAAAAGCTCTAACAAAATAGTCCCAAGTTATAGAAGCTGCATTTCTACCTCTACTATCTTTCCACCGAGTGTATCAGATGTGAGCCACATCCTTAAGCTTGTAGGAGGTTGGCTATATACTTTTGGTAATGATCACTTGCAACACCTCAAGAACCTTCTTCACTTTATCAATGAAGTTCTGCGAATCCTCATCTACCTTCGACCCAAAGAACTCTGGCGGATTAATGCGGATGTAGTCCTTAACTATAGCGACAGCTGACGTACTAGTTGGGTAGCAGTAATAGGTGCCTGCTAATTAGCTTGGTTGGTCATAGCTTAAGCCAACATCTGAATAACATTCCTGAATTCAACATTTGTGACCTCGTGGTCTAAAATTTAAGGATTAGAATTGCGAGCGTTGTTTCTGCAAAGAGGCATGATCTAAAACACATAATGAACAAATTAGAAGGGAGAAATAGAGTTAAAAGCTATTGCATGATATGGAACATGAAAGAAGTGGAGTTTCCTAAAAACATCTCGTAGCCTCTCTCTCATAAGTTGGCGCGCTTCACACCCATGAAAAAGACTCTATTTAACGTGACTTTTAGACACCTTAGGATACTTTAAACCCAATGCTCTGCTACTCGGTGTTCCGGACTAAGGGTTTTGGCTTACCTAATGGTAGGATATAGTAGGTGCCATCACAACCTGAGAAATCGGGTCGTGACAATTGCAGGGGTTGCTTAAATTTATGGATATGGTATGTGTTATGGGGGTCTCAACTTATATCCATTCAGTTCAAGAGTACTTCACTTTATGGATATTAGTTGTTGCCTCATTTCACTACGTGTTAATTCCAATAAAAAGATATTGACGCTTAAGTAGAAGTTCCTTCCTTTTCCCCAGAATTTATTTTAATTCTTTATCTTTGCATTAGTGGGGGGTTATAACATTAATACTATCAATTATTCATTTGTGTAATGCAAAGAATAAAAAATAAAGGTCATAAATGTTATACAGGAGATGAACATTTACATCTACATATCACGACCTGATTTCTCGGTCATGATGGCACATACAACCCCCCAGTAGGCAAACCAAACCCCGTAGCCTGGAATGGTTAGTAATAGGCTACTAGATAACAATTAGGCTGAAGAACTGGATAAATATGCAGACGCAAAGGAAGCACGTGAAGAAAGTAGATAACAGGAATAGACATAATAAATGCGGAAGCTAAGCCAAACCCCAAAACCTGGTATCATAGTATAGATCCAGAAATACATCAAAGGAGTACAAAAGATCCAAAACAATATGTACAGATGTCTACTAATAGTAATAGAGTACATGATACAAAAGATAACTAAAAGCTAAGCTCCGGCCACCAAGAGCTCACCCTTAGTCCGAAATTGTCCAAAAACTCCTCGCATGAGTCTCCACGAGCTAACGACGATGGCCCACACTAGGATCTGCACCAGAAGATGAAAAAGTATAGTATGAGTACCAATTGATAAGCAATGGGTACCCAGTACACATCATAGGCCGACTGAGCACATATAAGATATAAAGATAGTAACATAGTAGAAAACAAGCAAATAGTCACGGAAATAACGAATAGGTACACAAAAGATAGCACAGAAGGATACAAAAAGCAAACAACATCTTTGGCTATCTACTAGATATAAATACATCACATACATAGGTGAAAGAAAGAAATAATGCACCTGGGATCCTCAAAATTACAATATATATGGAGAGATTTAGAAAAATAGGAGGTATATGGTAACCTTAAGTGAAAAGAGGAGAGAAGGAAGAACAAATGATAATAATAACATGCGCGAAAACAAGAATCTTAATCAACCCATACGAAACATGCTAACCTTAGTTCATGAAACTATCAATCGATAGCCCAAGTACCACTTTATCAAGGGAACCCAATATAACCAATATGACCCTAAATAATCCATCTCATAAGTAATCACAATAGGAACCAGTATCGCAAAAGAGTAATAATAAGTCTACCTACATGTAATGACCTATTCAATCAGTATTAAACATGCACCTCATTATGGGAAAGTTATTCATGCAAAGAAACGGGTTAGAAAACTTCTGAGTTGGGGAGTTGGAAATTTTAGGCTAGGCTAGTCTCGGACAAATTCTGAGCAAGGTAAGGTCTAGTGAAATCCGAGAAGGGATTGGGTAAAATGTCTAAGTTTGAGAAATATTTTCTATTAGCTAAGATATTAAGGAGTCCGTAGGACTTTTTGGAAGTGAATTTTTGTGAGTGGAACTCCCGATATCAAAGTTGATGTGAAAGGGTTAGTTTGAAACTTCAAGATTTGATGTGTATTGCCAAATGGGCCATTTTGGGGGATTTTCCGAGGTTATGTTCTGTGTCAACCGCTATAGCAGTTGACACTATGCTACAGCAATAACTACTGTAGCAGAAATCAAAGGCAGTCAACCCGCTATAGCGGGCTGCTTCTGCTACGGTGGTGCTGCTATAGCGGTATTTAGGCCGCTATAGCAGAAGGACATGACCAGAAAACCCAGAAATAGGTTTATAATTTCATTCTCTCCCCTTCAGCCCCCAAAACAGATGAGGGTTACTCCAAGAACCCTCTTAGGCTGCTCCAAAGCTTGGGAGCCATAGGGAAGAGAGATTCTGGCTAAAGGATGCGAAACAATGGATTTCGGGCTTGTCATCCATCAAGAAACACCTTCACGGAACCAGAATATGTGTGGTGCAACTGCTTGGCATCCAGGTAGGCTAGGTTTTCTTTCATTGAGTAGATTTGGCCTACTTTCATTTTTATATTATTGTATAGACGAAAAGGAGAAACCATGTCTAGGCCTTCGGGCACGGAGTCTGGAGGAGTAGTGTGGTTGGCTGGATTGAAATAGAAATTGATAGGGTTGGGGATGATGAATTGCCATATTTCGAATTGCTAATAATTGTTATGTGATGTGTGAAGCCAGAATCCATGAACTAGATTGTTGTGGAAGGTTCGGGGAATCGGAAATGCCTTGGGTAAGGAAATGTCTAGTTAAAGAGAATTAAGAGAACGTTTCGATATAAAAGAAGTAGAGTAAACTAGAATGGTTAAAGTATCAATGTTGGGGGGTGTCTTTCCTATGTTATATCTGTCTTAATAGAAGGGTCAGGAATTGATGTATCTGCGAATATGTGTCTAAAGGGTATGCCGGGGATGTATCTATCTTGGATATCAACACACCAATCCACAGGACTGTATTCAATATTTTGCTCTTGTACTGGGAGATCGGTAACCTAGGCTCTGATACCATCTGTCACGGCCCAACTACCGGGCCGTGTGGGTGCCTACTCTAACCAACTAGATAGATGAAACCTTACCACCCGATCAAGCAGGTACTTGCAGAAAATAAAGTATAACAATAAATAACCTCATTTTTATACGTGAAACCCTTTACAAACATGTTTCATAAAACATCTTTTACAAAGAAATACAGTAAATTCTTTTTAAAAACTGGGAAAATAGTTTACAACTTGAAAACAAACCCTCCCTAGAATCTAGTCTAAGCCAGTACAAGATCTACTACAGGAGTAATACAAGGAAATGTAAAATGACACAACTTCCACCATAAGAACAAGAAGTAGAAGTTGTTGAAGATCACCATCGTCCTGTACATAAGAAACATCACCGACCCTGCAATCAGACTATACACAAAAATGTATAGCAAGAGTAGAATCAGTACAAACACACGTACTGGTAGGTATTATCGGTCAACCCGAATCCACTCGTACTATTATATAATGAAATTAAGGGAAATCATGAAATCAACTACCATAGTAACGTTCCTCTGACTTCCACCTTTACCAATCCTAATCTCATCCCTACCATCTACATATAAGTCATACCTCAACCCTTCCTATCCCTTCCGCTGCCAACTCCCTCACTCGGGGACTCTGTACCCTGACTCCTGGGACTTCCTAAGTAACACTGACCCTTATATTTCCCAAGTCTCCTTACACTAGTCCAACCCCTAAGTCTAGATCTGGACTACCACTCTGTTACCCAAGTAAATCCTTATGCCTAATCACCACTAATAACCCAGCTAACGGCCAGACCAGACCAACTACACTCTTAGTACTATTCACAATATCTGGACCCCTCAAGGATCCCTAGGATGATTCCCCAACCTGATAATAATATCCAGCAACATACTTCCGATCACACATGATAACCACACCATATATTTATTTCACCCTACTCGGACCCACCAAGGATCCACCTAACATAACCTAAGTGTTAGACATGAAATCCCAGCCTACACTAAGACCAACCTCAAAACTAGAGATAGTCACCTGACCTCTCATGGACCATATGCATTAGTCACAGTCAAGAATTAAAATCCAGTCCACTCATGGAACCATCGAAGAACACAACAATGCAATTCAAACAACCCATACCAGGCATGGTACCCAAGCCAACCATTATAAATTCCCATACTAGGCGTGGTACCCGAGACAACCATTTGTATTCCCGTACCAGGCGTGGTACCTGAGCCATTAGTATTCCCGTACAAGGTGTGGCACTCGAGCCAATCAAATGTCACACCAAATCCAATTAATCACAAGCAATGAACAAAAATACTTGTAAACCAACAAGCAACAAACAAGTTCATTTCACAAGATTGATAACTGGACAATTAGACTTTCACAATTCATTCCCTAAGCATGCAACTCATGCGTTACTAAATAATAGTACATGAACACATAATGCATATTGGAAATCAGTAGCCATCACCTACCCCCATTCTGGGTACATAGACTCAACCTTGAATCCCATCCGAAGACCAATCCCCCGCTCACCCTTTTTTAACATATCACTAGCAATTACATTGAATTCCAAAACTTTTTCTAGGGCCAAATACAAAAATGGGGAGAACCTCCCCTAACCTTGGACGTCCCACCCTTTTACTTATTTTACCTTATTATAACAACTCATGTCCGGAACTCTCTTCTTATTAGTCATTTATTCACCCAAGCACTTCCGGTTCCCCGAACCTTCCCGACATCCCAGTCCAATAATTCTATCATCAACCCAACACATAAATAATTATAGACAGCCTAAAATATTACACACATTATCCCAACTCAACTATTCCCTAGTTCATCCAATCCAACAAAAATAATTCTCCAGACTTCATGACCGAAGGCCTAAGTATGTATGCTCCTTTTCTGACTATACAAATAATACTAAATGAAAGTAGATCAATCTACTCATTGAAGAAAACCTAGCCTACCTGGACGCCAAGCAACTGCCTGATGCATTTTTTGGCTCTGTGAAGGCATTCCCCACCGGATGACAAGCCTAAAACCCAAGCTTTTGCATCCCTTTAGCCAGAATTTCTCCTCCCCATGACATCCAAGCCTTGGAGCAACGTAGGAGGGTTTTTGGAAAAACCCTTGTATGTTTTCCAACTTAGCAGGAGAAGTCTTTTATTAAAATCACATTCTGAGGCTACTGCCTCCCATCATTCTTCTATAGAGGACGGCCTTCCGCTACAGTGACAACACTATAGCAGAATAAATACTGCTATAGCAAAGTGACGTCAGCCCGGTCGATTTCCAAAAATCTGAAATTTTTCCGTCACATTGCCCCACTTAATATAAAACATTTTAAAATCGTTCTTGAATTTTTGCGATATCATGATTTCTAAAATAATGATGGATCTACTTGTTACACATTGTGGATACACGATCTTAGTATTTAGTCACTGTGTTTGGATGTTTATTACCCATGATTTCATAATGTATGGAACTGTAATATATTGTAAACACAATATTTGGATAGACTGTATCATTCGCTATTGTTTAATAATATTTTTATTATTTGGTTTTACTGTATCGTGTGGTATCATAACTGGTAAGTTTAGTAAAATGCCCTAAACTATTATAAATGTTACATTTATCAATAATTGCTAATAAAATAATTAAGACAATTTTCTTTATGGTAATTTTTCATAAATTATGCCTTGTAAATATATTAAGTTGTTAAATTTATGTTAATTCTAATAAAACTAATAAAAAAATAGGTTAAAACAAATGTACTCGAATTTATTTTGTTATACTAATAAATTCGTAATGACCTTTCCGGTCATTCACACGTATACACTTTTCTTGTACTATTAAGGCTTACTTGTAGCAGTCCCAAGTCATTTATGTCTTGCTGGGACCAATGGTTTGGTGCCCTGGCCGTTCGTTTGGTCGTTATGGTTGTTCCCCTATTTTAGAGCTTTAACTTAGGATATCATTGACTTTGATCGACATTCTTGGTAAACACACTCAGAATCAAATTATGACAGTTCCATTAGCTCCGAAGCATGGATTTTGGTCTAGCTGAACCCTTGGTCTGGGTCTGGGATCTTTCGGTTTGGCTTGCTGTTAGTTTTGGTGTTTTCTAGCCAGTTTAACTTGAAAGTTTGACTTTGCTCAACATTTGGAGAAAACAGCCTCGGATAGAAATTCTGACAGCGCTGTTAGCTCTGGAATGTTGACTTTAGGCTATAGGAACCTTTGGTTTAGGTCTCGAGGCTTTCAGACTTATTTTAGGCCTTGGTGTTCTGTTTTTGAAAGATTGGCCTAAAGTTGGTTCTTGGGCGTGAGGCCTACTTTTTGTCTTATCGACCTCCTTAGGATTTTCATCGATTCTGTTTAATCCAGAATGCCATCTTTAGTAGAATAGCTTAGCTCATTTGTGTTCGCGGGATTCCAGATGTATTTTTGAGGGTCCATCGAAGTCAAATTCCTAGTTGGAGATGTTGTTGGCAGATGGTTGCTATCATGGCATCAGCTGGCCATCACCTACACAGGGCTTAGCTGCATCCGCGATGAAGCATGCCAGCCAACCTATTTTCTCGATATCGCCTAGGAAGCACCTCGGTTGCATCCACGTAGGGCAATGCCAGCCGCCCTATTTTTTCTCGGCCATCGCCTAGGCGGCGCCTGGGCCGCTTACGCACAGGCATCGACTAGCAGCTTTAAAATGTCTTCTCTCCTCTTTTCATTTCATTTAAACATCAACTCCGGTTTCTCCATTGAAACAAGCTCTCAAAGCTCCACTTTTCTCAACTTTTGGGCATCAAAATTTTTGAGGAAGATCACCCTTGGTTCGTGGTTTCTTTCCCTTCATTAATTCGGTAAGTTGCTTTGCTAATTTCCGATTTTATCCCTTTAAATTCCCTCTTTTCTCTCTTAGCTTGGGTGGGCTGTTTTTGCCCTAAATTCTTGCTTATTTGCTCTAATTTTCTAGGCATGCACTACTTGGAACCCTGTTATCATTT
Source organism: Jaltomata sinuosa (assembly GCA_003996215.1). NCBI lineage: Eukaryota > Viridiplantae > Streptophyta > Magnoliopsida > Solanales > Solanaceae > Jaltomata > Jaltomata sinuosa. The sequence goes on along the minus strand of QJPP01007571.1, from coordinate 245,716 downwards.
TGCACTCGCTCATTTCCGGCTTCGAGTTATGGGGCCCACGGGCCTGTCGGTGACACGAATTTCAAACCGGCTATAATTATAGTAATATAGGTTTTAGTAGTATCATTTTTACATGTAGTTTATGTTCTTGATAGTTTGATTTCCGTTCGGAGCTTCTCGGAGCGGTTCAGGCTCGGACATCGTCGTTCTAGCAGCTTGGCAACGGGCGACAGGTAGGTTACGATTTAACTCTTCTAGACTTTGCATATATAGGATATAATTGTACTAATTAGCATCCCAGGGTTGGGTTTATTAGCTTGGTACCCACTACTAAAAAAAGCCTGAAAAGCGACGGCTTAAAACGATGTTGTTCGTCGCTTTTTTGGCAAAAATTAATGAAAAAGCGACGGACCCACTTCCATGGGAAAGTGGTCAGTCTCTTTTCCAAAAGCGAGGGACAGCGTTGTTTTATCCCTTTTCGAAAATTTATTATTTAAAATAAAATGGTTTTTGACTTTTAAAACATTTCAAAACTTAAAAGAATTTCTAAAATAATTTTAACACAAATATCATCGCCACTTAATTTTTATAAAGAAATTAAGAAAACTTTAAAAAATTTCAAAGACTTAAAAACAAAATTAAATCTTTAAAATTGTAGAAAATGGCCAAGGGTTAAAGTAACGTCTTAAGAAGGTGTTTAAGGCACTTAAGAACGTCTGTTTAAAAATGGTTGACTAAAGAACACTTTTGACTAACTAATTTTCGATAGAGTTGAGATCATGAAAAATATTTGAGATTTATTATGAAGAAAAATGATTCAAGATAGAAGCTATCACCCAATTCAAGGCAAAAAATAGTTTATTTAGCTAAAGAAAATTCATTCTTAGAAAAGATTTGAATTTAAGAAAATTTAGCTTTATAAGAAAAGATTTGAACAATTTTTGGTTCTATTTCCAATTAAAAGTAAAAATAAAGGATTGCAAATTATTTAAAACAAATATTATTCAAAGAAAATGGAATGATCAAAATCAAAATTTAAAAAATTACTTTTTGAACAAAGATCTTAAAGAACTCATTTTTTTATTCATGCAACTAACACAACCTATTCTTAAAAGAAGATTTGTTCTTTGACTAATTTGAAAGAATTAATAATTAAAGAAACCTTTCCACTTATTTAAAAAAATTAACTAACATGATGGAAAATATTATTACGATATTCAAGGATTATCTTAATCCTAGACTAACACCCAAATGAGGAAAAGAAAGCATTTTTATTTGAAAAACTCATTTTTAGGCTAGTTAACACAAAGTCCATTTCGTTCATTTTAACCAAAACCCAAATTGATTTCGAGACTTGAAAAACAACACATTGCGATGAATAAGTAAAGATAAAACTAAAAATAACACTTTAGGGGATCTATTTAGGTTAATTAAAATAGTTAGTTAATACAAATAATTCAAATAAATACATAAAAATAAATAAGAGTTGAGGTTTGGCCCCTGCTTTGGCCCATTTGAATTGTCCAGCTTTTGGACTCAATTTTTTGGACTTTGGTCCATTTTTGTCCTTGTATAGCAACAACATATATCAGTGATATACGAGTTCTTTCCTTGCTATTTCCTGCATATATCAATCCCTATTTGAACTTTTGTCATGACCCGATTTCTCAAGTCATGTTGGCACCTACAATCCCCAGTAGGCGAACCAATCCCCGTAGCCCGGAACGATTAGTAATGGGATACCACCTAACCAATTATGCACAACAAGCAGAAATAAGCGGAAGTTGAATGTAAAGATAAGACATGTGGAAGCAACAACCAAAAATATATATAAAAAGATACTATACAAACCCCAAGACTTGTTATCGACAGTACAAAAGCTTCTAATGGAATACAAGTGCCAGAAGTAAAAAAATACAATATAAATCTATCTCCGAAAATACAAGGAGTAACAATACAAAAGATGAGATGTAGACAAGCCCTGATCAGTAGGCGCTCACCCTAGTCTCGATGTCCAAAAGCTGCACGAGTCTCCAACGCGATCAATGGTGAAAGCTCAACTAATATCTGCACCAAAAAGTGAAGAAGTATAGTATGAGCACCAAGAAAATGGGTACTCAGTAGGTATCATTGACCGACTCAGCGAATATAAGATATAAAAACAGTAAATAACAGATAGCAAGAAAGAAGTCACGGAAAACAATGGATTAGGCACATAAAAACTAGCATGGAGAATAGACAACCAAGAGTCAAGGAAAAAATGCTAGCACAGGCATATACATAACATAGGAACAGAGGTGTAAGGATGAAGAACGCACCTGGAATTCTTGCAGCAATAATATAAGAAAATAAAGAGAATTTAAGGAGATGGGAGGTATACCGGTAACCTCAATTTAATGGAAAGAAGAGAAGCAAACCAACAAATTGAGCCAGAAATCAAATATTAATAGAAAGGAGCCTAAGATATCAATACAAAGGAAAAATAGCCATAAACCACTCACCAATCAAGCCTAAGATGAAATAACTAACCCAAGTGTTTCAAAACTATTATTCAAACCAGGATAAAACAGGAATCGGACCCCACAATCTCTCAAAAAGCTACGAAACCAAAATCTCAAAAAGATGGAACCCACAAGCCCCTTAATTATCTCAGTCCCAAGGACGGTTCCTCAACAGGCTAAAAACTGCTAATCCACCAGAAATGAAAGCCATGACAAGCTTCTAAATTATGACAGGAGTAAATATAATCTACCTATAGTCCCAGCGGCCGCCCATACAACCAACGAACACAATTAAGTAAAAACAAACCCTCCGGCCGCCCATACAACCGGAGTGTACACTGAACACACAACAAACAAGGGTGGAATCTGAGTGAAATATGCATGATGATGTGATAATGATGGAACCGGTAATAGTAACTCTGTATGCACCTCATCCTGGCACTTTGGTAGGAGGACCCATGGTGGAATGTTCCTGCTATACCTCGTCCTACACCGTATAACCCTCCTCTGATGCACCCGACTCCTAGCCAGGCCCCGGAATGGAGGGCCCATGGAGGTCGCTAACCACATACAGTAACGAACGTGAAATATCTAACATGTCATTCAGAAACAAGTCCAGGTTCAAGCAGTGGCTAAATCTCGAATATGTATGCTCAAGATTGAACCGGGTCTAAAACAGTAGTAGTAATCTCAAAAGACCCTTTCCAAGGGTGCCCGAAGTATACCCGGATCTAAATCATCAATAAAAGTCTCAATAAAAGTCTCAATAACCCTCTCAAAGGGTGCCCAGAGCATGTCTGGGTCTAAATCAGTCAGAAATCAGGTCTAGTACGTTGCCCCACTTAATATAAAACATTTTTAAATCGTTCTTGAATTTTTGCGATATCGTGATTTCTAAAATAATGACGGATCTACTTGTTACACATTGTGGATACACGATCTTAGTGTTTTAGTCACTATGTTTGGATGTTTATTACCCATGATTTCATAATGTATGGAACTGTACTATATTGTAAATACAATATTTAGATAGACTGTATCATTCGTTGTTGTTTAATAATATTTTTATTATTTGGTTTTACTGTATCGTGTGGTATCATAACTGGTAAGTTTACTAAAAATCCCTAAATTATTATAAATGTTACATTTATCAATAATTGCTAATAAAATAATTAAGACAATTTTCTTTATGGTAATTTGTCATAAATTATGCCTTGTAAATATATTAAGTTGTTAAATTTATGTTAAATCTAATAAAACTAATAAAAAAATAGGTTAAAACAAATGTACTCGGATTTATTTTGTTATACTAATAAATTTGTAATGACCTTTCTGGTCATTCACATGTATACGCTTTTCTTGTACTATTAGAGCTTATTTATAGCAGTCCCAAGTCATTTATGTCTTGCTGGGACCAATGGTTTGGTGCCCTGGCCGTTCGTTTGGTCATTATGGCCGTTCGTTTGGTCGTTATGGCCGTTCCCCTGTTTTAGAGCTTTAACTTAGGATATCTTTGACTTTGGTTGATATTCTTGGTAAACGCACTCAGAATTTAATTCTGACAGTTCCATTAGCTCCGGAGCATGGATTTTGGTCTAGATGAACCCTTGGTCTGGGTCTGGGAGCTTTCGGTTTGGCTTTGTGTTAGTTTTGGTGTTTTCTAGCCAGTTAAACTTGAAAGTTTGACTTTGCTCAACATTTGGAGAAAACAGCCTCGGATGGAAATTCTGACAGCACTGTTAGCTCTGGAATGTCGACTTTGGGCTAGAGGGACTTTTGGTTTGGGTCTCGAGGTTTTCAGACTCATTTTAGGCCTTGGTGTTTTGTTTTGGAAATATTGGCCTAAAGTTAGTTCTTGGGCGTGGGGCCTACTTGTTGTCTTATCGACCTCCTTAGGATTTTCATCGATTCAGTTGAATCCAGAATGCCATTTTTAGTAAAATATCTTAGCTCGTTTGTGTTCGCGGGACTCCAGATGTATTTTCGGGGGTCCATCGACGTCAAATTCCTAGTTGGAGATGTTGTTGGCAGATGGTTGCTATCATGGCATCAGTTGGCCATCACCTACACAGGGCTTGGCCGCGTCCGCGATGAAGTATGCCAGCCACCCTATTTTCTCGATATCGCCTAGGCAGCGCCTCGGCTGCATCCACGTAGGGCAATGCCAGCCTCCCCATTTTTTCTCGGCCATTGCCTAGGCGGCGCCTGGGCCGCGTACGCACAGGCATCGACTAGCAGCTTTAAAATGCCTTCTCTCCTCTTTTCATTTCATTTAAACATCAACTCCGGTTTCTCCATTGAAACAAGCTCTCAAAGCTCCACATTTCTCAACTTTTGGCCATCAAATTTTTTGAGGAAGATCACCCTTGGTTCGTGGTTGCTTTCCCGTCATTAATTCGGTAAGTTGCTTTGTTAATTTTCAATTTTATCCCTTTAAATTCCCTATTTGCTCTCTTAGCTTGGGTGGGCTGTTTTAGCCCCAAATTCTTGCTCATTTGCTCTAATTTTCTGGGCATGCACTCCTTGGAACCTTGTGATCATTTTGCACTCGTTCATTTCCGGCTTCGAGTTGTGGGGCCCACGGTCCTGCCGGTGACCTGAATTTCAACCCGGCTATAATTACAGAAATATGGGTATTAGTAGTACCGTTTTTACGTGTAGTTAATGTTCTTGATAGTTTCATTTCCGTTCGGAGCTTCTCGGAGCGGTTCAGGCTCGGACATCGTCGATCTAGCAGCTTGGCCACGGGCGACAAATAGGTTACGGTTTAACTCTTCCAGACGTTTCATATATAGGATATAATTGTACTAATTAGCATCTGTGGGTTGGGTTTATTAGCTGTACCCACTACTAAAAAAAGCCTGAAAAGCGACGGCTTAAAACGATGTTGTCCGTCGCTTTTTTGGCAAAAATTAATGAAAAAGCGACGGACCCACTTCCATGGGAAAGTGGTCAGTCTCTTTTCCAAAAGCGAGGGACAGCGTTGTTTTATCCCTTCTCGAAAATTTATTATTTAAAATAAAATGGTTTTTGACTTTTAAAACATTTCAAAACTTAAAAGAATTTCATAAATAATTTTAACACAAATATCGTCGCCACTTAATTTTTATAAAGAAATTAAGAAAACTTTAAAAAATTTCAAAGACTTAAAAATAAAAATTAATCTTTAAAATTGGAGAAAATGGACAAGGGTTCAAGTAACGTCTTAAGAAGGTGTTTAAGGCACTTAAGAACGTCTGTTTAAAAATGGTTGACTAAAGAACACTTTTGACTAACTAATTTTCGATAGAGTTGAGATCATGAAAAATATTTGAGATATATTATGAAGAAAAATGATTCACGATAGATGCTATCACCCAATTCAAGGCAAAAAATAGTTTATTTAGCTAAAGAAAATTCATTCTTAGAAAAGATTTGAATTTAAGAAAATTTAGCTTTATAAGAAAAGATTTGAACAATTTTTGGTTCTCTTTCCAATTAAAAGTAAAAATAAAGGATTGCAAATTATTTAAAACAAATATTATTCAAAGAAAACGGAATGATCAAAATCAAAATTTAAAAAATTACTTTTTGAACAAAGATCTTAAAGAACTCATTTTTTTATTCATGCAACTAACACAACCTATTCTTAAAAGAAGATTTGTTCTTTGATTAATTTGAAAGAATTAATAATTAAAGAAACCTTTCCACTTATTTGAAAAAATTTACTAATATGATGGAAAATATTATTACGATATTCAAGGATTATCTTAATCCTAGACTAACACCCAAATGAGGAAAAGAAAGCATTTTTGTTTGAAAAACTCATTTTTAGGCTAGTTAACACAAAGTCCATTTCGTTCATTTTAACCAAAACCCAAATTGATTTCGAGACTTGAAAAACAACACATTGCGATGAATAAGCAAAGATAAAACTAAAAATAACACTTTAGGGGATCTATTTAGGTTAATTAAAAGAGTTAGTTAATACAAATAATTCAAATAAATACATAAAAATAAAGAAGAGTTGAGGTTTGGGCCCCTGCTTTGGCCCATTTGAATTGTCCAGCTTTTGGACTCAATTTTGTGGACTTTGGTTCATTTTTGTGCTTGTATAGCAGCAACATATATTAGTGATATACGAGTTCTTTCCTTGCTATTTCCTGCATAAATCAATCCCTATTTGAACTTTTGTCACGACCCGACTTCTCAGGTTATGTTGGCACCTACAATCCCCCAGTAGGCGAACCAATCCCCGTAGCCCGGAACAATTAGTAATGGGCTACCACCTAACCAATTACGCACAACAAGCAGAAATAAGCGGAAGCTAAATGTAAAGATAAGACATGCGAAAGCAACAACCAAAAATATATATAGGGAGATACTACACAAACCCCAAGACTTGGTATCGACAGTACAAAATCTTTTAATGGAATACAAGTGCCTGAAGTAACAAAATACAATATAAATCTGTCTCCGAAAATACAAGGAGTAATAATACAAAAGATGAGATGTCGACAAGCCTGATCGGTAGGCGCTCACCCTAGTCTCGATGTCCAAAAGCTGCACGAGTCTCCAAAGCGATCAATGGAGAAAGCTTAACTAATATCTGCACCAAAAAGTGCAGAAGTATAGTATTAACACCAAGACAACGGGTACTCAGTAGGTATCATTGACCGAGTGAGCGCACATAAGATATAAAAACAGTAAATAACAGATAGCAAGAAAGAAGTCACGGAAAATAATGGATTAGGCGCATAAAAACTAGCATGGAGAATAGACAACCAATAGTCAAGGCAAAAATGCTAGCACAGGCATATACATAACATAGGAACACAGGTGTAAGGATGAAGAACGCACCTGGAATTATTGCAGCAATAATATAAGTAAATAAAGAGAATTTATGGAGATGGGCGGTATACCAGTAACCTCAATTTAACGGAAAGAAGAGAAGCAAACCAACAAATCGAGCCAGAAATCAAATACTAATAGAAAGGAGCCTAAGATATCAATACAAAGGAAAAATATCCATAAATCATTCACCAGTCAAGCCTAAGATGAAATAACTAACCCAAGAGTATCCATACTGCTATTCAAACCAGGATAAAATATGAATCGGACCCCACAATCTCTCAAAAAGCTACGAAACTGAAATCTCAAAAAGATGAGACCCACAATCCCCTTAATTATCTCAGTCCTAAGGATGGTGCCTCAACAGGCTAAAAACTGCAAATCCACCAGAAACAGAAGCCATGACAAGCTTCTAAATAAAGGCAGGAGTAAATATAATCTATCTACAGTCCCAGCGGCCGCCCTTACAACCGAGGAACACAATTAAGTGAAAACAAACCCTTCGGCCGCCCATACAACCGGAGTGTACACTGAACACACAACAAACAAGGGTGGAATCCGAGTGAAATATGCATGATGATGTGATAATGATGGAACCGGTAATAGTAACTCTGTATGCACCTCTTCTCGGCACTTTGGTAAGAGGACCCATGGTGGAACTATCCCGCTATACCTCGTCCTACACCGTATACCCCTCCTTCGATGCACCCTACTCCTAGCCAGGCCTCGGAATGGAGGGACCATGGAGGTCCCTAACCACATACAGTAACGAACGTGAAATATCTAACATGTCATCCAGAAATAAGTCCGGGTTCAAGCAGTGGCTAAATCTCGAATATGCATGCTCGGGATTGAATCGGGTCTAAAACAGTAGTATTAATCTCAAAAGACCCTTTCCAAGGGTGCCCAAAGTATTCCCGGGTCTAAATCAGCAAGAAAAATCTCAATAACTCTCTCAAAGGGTGCCCAGAGCATGTCAGGGTCTAAATCAGTCAGAAATCAGGTCTAGTACTCTGCCCAGCAGAGCCTTGTATCAGTAGAAAATCAGGTCTAGTGCTCTGTCCAACAGAGCCTAGTATCAGTAGTAAAAATCAAGTCTGGTACTCTACCCAGCGGAGACTATACCAGTAATAAAAATCAGTGCAAAATCATCCAAAATCCCATTTTTATCGTCCAATTTACAAAAAATGGGCCCCTGGGGCCATGCAAGTTTAGGAAAACCGTCTATAGTGGCTCGCAACCAAATACAAAGTAAAGCATGTAGGGAAAACCTTTTTCATGGAAGTTATACTCACACACAAATGTAAATTATCCCAACGGCTCATAAACATATCCTATCAGCCCTGCACAGGCCCGACAACTACTCAACAGACATAACCAACCTAAAAGGATATCTCTATTTCCGGGACATCGTGGACATTCCCAAATAACCCACTATCTATGTTTCAGAGTCAGTACAAGGCCACACAAGACCACAAGGGTAATATACAATACTACGCGATTACTACAAACAATGTATGAAATAAATGGATAGAAAAAGGCGGACAAGGTCTGGGTTACCAACCTATGACAACCCTCCCAAGGATGCTAATTAATGTAGTTATAGCCTATATACGCAGACTTTGGGTAAGGAAAGCAATAACCTACCTGTCATATGACGAATAGCTGCAGGGATGGCGTCGCCCAGGCTTGAACTGCTCCGGAAAACTCTAATTTACAAAACCATTATCAAAACAGTAATCTACATGTCAAAACAATACTAACAATACCCATAATGCTATAAACATAACCAGGTCAAAATCCAGGTCATAAACAGGCCCGTGGGCCCTATAACCCAAAACCAGAAACAAAAAATACCAACGTGTTCCCCACCATCCCCGGAGCACATGCCCAAAAATTAAACAGAATCAGACACCAAATGGGGATCCAAAACACCCAACTAGCCAAGAATTATCAAAGGAAATCAAGGGGAGAAAAGGGAAAATTACAAGAGACTTACCCGACTAGAAGCCAAAAATTGATCAAGATTCGATGAAAAAGCAAGCCTCTCAATCAGTTGGGTGGATACAGGTCGAGAAATGGAGCTTTTATTAGCTCTTAACAATGGAAATGAAGTTGGAAGATGCGGGAAATGAAGAAGGAAAGAGGCTGCCAGCCCCTTAAATGAACCCACATAGGCGCAGGTGCGGCCAAGCCAGGCGCAGACGCACTGGCGTTGTGGCACTGGCCAGGCACTACGGCGCTAGAATGCTGAGGAGGGTGGCAGTGTAGGGGAGCTGGTCTTGGCGCAGGCGCAGGGGAGCTGGCCCTGGGGCCACAGTGCCATACCAGCAGCCTCCAGCTGTAGCGGCAAGCCAAGGCATGGATTTGGCATTTCGGGTCACCGGGAATGCATCTGGGGTCCTACGGACAAAAATGACTTGAACTATTCAACTAGAAATGGCATTCCAGATCCAATAGAATCAATGAAAATCCCATCGGAGGTTTATTTAACCAAACTTGGACTGCACACCCAAAATCAACCTTTAGGCCAATAATTCCTAAAGCGAAACTCAAGGGCGGAAATCTAGTCTGAAAGGCTCGAGACCCAAACCAATAGTCCCCCTAGCCTAAACTCGACACTTCAGAGCTAACAGTGCTGACAGAATTTTCATTCGAGGCTATCTTCTCCAAACATTGACCAAAGTCAACCCACGAAGCCCAATTGGATTGAAAACACAGAATGAGAGAGAATTCAAAGATGAAAAGACCCCGGATCCTTACCAAGGGTCCCTCTAGACCAAGGTCCACGCTTCGGAGCTAACAGAACTGTCAAAATTCGATTCCGAGCACGTTCACCAAGAATGTTGACTGAAGTCAATGATTTCAAAAACCTAAAGCTCTAAAATAAGGAACAGCCAAAAATACCAAATGAATGACCCGAGCACCGAACTACTGATCCCAACAAGCAATAATTGACTTGGGGTGGCTACAAGCAAGCTCTAACGGTACAAGAAGGACAAAAACACGTAAATGATCGAAAGGGTCATTACATCATCCACTACTAAAAAGACTTTCATCCCCAAAAGTCAAGAAAGAAGGATAGACTAAAGATTAAAAGAACAGCGGAAACACAACCTGAACTACTCTCTCTCGGACAACCCAGGTATCCTCAACGACCGGACGACACCCAACAGAAAAGAACCAAAGAAAGCAACCAAGCCTAAACTTATTACTAGCCAAGCTAGATTCCAAGTTTTACCTCCAAACTCCAAAGTTCTGCCAACCCATACTGAACCTCGAGAATCCCAAGCGAAAGCACCAACACAACACCAAAACCAGAGAAGCAAGGAGATCAACACGCAGAACAAGAACCTTCAAAACCACAACCAAATTTACCAAAAGAGTCATCAACCCAAAACTCCAACTTATGAACCCATTGGTCTACAAATCTCTTTTATTCTGAATAGAATCCTTCCACACCAAAAAAAGAAATTGCACATGATGTGCCACCATTTTGCGTCACTTTCGACTCCTTTTAACTAAGAACAATCGTACGTTTTCAAGCAACCGTTGTCGTTTTTGATGTTTTTATGTTGTATTTTCAGGAAATGGAGACAAACATGGAAACGGAAGGAAATACGCGAAAAACCACATTCTGGATAAGAGTGACGGTTCAGGTGACGGTTCGTCAAGGGTGTGACGGTCCGTCACCCAAACCGTCACACCAAGGCAGCACCAAAGGCAGCACCACTGCCTAAGGGTGACAGTTCAGGCGACGGTCCGTCAAGCCAGTGATGGTCCGTCAGCCTGACCATCACTCCTGGGCAGTCCGCTACGCGGAATCCGGATGTTTTTGGGATTTGTTTCCTAGACTCCTATAAATACCCTATGTTAGGTTTATTTTAAGGATTCACTTGTTAAGCTTTTAAATTTAGTTCTCACAATAATTTTAGGAGAGACTTGGAGATCAAGAAACACGTTTTCGACTTCTTGAATTCGTGTTCTTGAATCGTTCTTGAGTTCTTGTTTTCTTGTTCTTGGATTAATTGAGGATTGTTTTCAATACATTGTAAGGATCTTTTCTCTTTATTATGATTATGACTTTCTTCTCTTCTTCTTCAAGCATGATTAACTAAAACTCTCACAACTAGGGTTGTGGAAGCCATGGCAAACATAGCAAGATAGATTCCGGGTAGCGACGGGTTCAATATATGTGTTGTCACGTTGTTAATCATACATTGTGTAACATTTTCTAGTGGTTGCAAACATTAGAACATGCCTAGGTTTAATTTGCTTGAGTAAAGAGATTAAAACCGGGAAACTTGATTAACGACGAGGATTCGAGACTACTAACTCTCGTCTTATGATTAATGTTGTAACTAGATTAATCTACTTGATGTTTAGGATTGAAATCTAAAAGAACACCTTTTCACGTTCGAGAGAATTGAAAAGTAAATTTGTCTATTTGGTTGAGAAACGTTTAAAGGATACCATTAATTCAATCGCATCGTGACACGTATATAGAAAGAACCCCGTTAAGCCTAGAATCGACTTTGTTGCTAACGCCATGGTAAACACTTCCCTAGTTCATTCTCCTACTGATTATTTCTCATACATTGTTACTTGTTTTGCTTACGATTTGTTCACACAAACCCCCCCTATTTACCGAAAACTATTGACGACTAGTCATGTACTTCACTAAAGGCTTAATCTTCACCATATTCTCTGTGGGATTCGACCCCAACCTTTGTTGGGTTCTATATTTGACTACGACCGCTTACGCTTCGTTAATTTGAGGTGTAGTTTGGGCGTTATCAAAAAGTGGCGCCATTGCCAGGGACTACGGTTGTTAATTAAGTCTGGTGTGTTTATTTGACTCTTAGTCATACTTTCCTGCTTTACGTTTTTGTTGTTTTTGTTATTGACAGGGTACATAGTTGTGCATGCCAAGTACCCGGAGCTCGGGTGAATCAATATTACCTTACGATCCTGAGCTTGCTAGAACATTGAGGCGGAATATGGCCACAAAACTAGAGGCAGCAAGGCTCGCTGCAGAACTGTAGGCCCAACAAAATCTGAATGCTGGTGGTCTGCAGGATGAGGATCTCGGCTTAGATGGAGCTGGCGCTACGGGCGCCATCGTTGTTCCACCGCTACCGCCCGGAGCCAAGTTCAACATCACTAGCACGATGATCCAGCTGTTGAACTTGAGAGGAGTGTTCCGAGGTGTCGCTAGGGATGATCCAAACCAGCACCTAATGAATTTCGTGGGCATATGCAAGTCGTTTGAACTGCCGGGCGTGAGTCAGACAGCAATCAGGCTCAGGTTGTTTCCGTTGTCTCTGTCTGATGAGGTAGCATTGTGGTTGACAGAGCTGACCCCCGACTCTATCGCAACGTGGGGAGAGTTGAGAGGAGCTTTCCTAGAAAGGTTCTTTCCTCCCTCTCGGATGATACAGTTGAGGGACGAGATCAGCAACTTCAGGCAGCAACCGCACGAAGCACTGCACGAGACTTGGTTGCGATTCAAAAAGAAGATAACGCAATGCCCGAACCATCAGTTGACCGAAATTTTTTTGATGCAGACATTCTACCGGGCACTGAATTCGGCTACCAAGCCGACGTTAGACAACGCACCAGGTGGTGCATTCATGGGTCTCACCTTTGTTGAGGCCACAACTACTTTGGACAGGCTCACCAAAACCAACAGGGCCTGGCACACACGAGATTCAGAGGTTGCAGCTAGCACCTATACCGTTGGTATGTCAGCAGAGCAGCGTAGGAAAGAGGAGGAGCACGACCAAGACATGGCGCATCTGAAAACGTAGTTGGACCTACTGACCAAGCACTTGTTCTCAGGAGGTATGGAGAAGGTAAAGGTTGTGGGTTCGCAAGGTAGAGCAGCAGGGGTTGAATCTGATGAGGAGGCTAACTATTTGGGGGGTTTCCAGGCCAATGGCCAGGGAAACCAAGGTCGGACTACCAGAGAGACAACCACTATGAGAAAGATGGTTATAGAGATCGCGATCAAGGAAACTGGAGGAATAACAATGATAGAGGTGGGCTGTATATACCACCTGGTAACCGGGACAGAGCCAACACCGAGACAGGGACGGCCAAGCTAGAGAGCATGATGGCAAAGATGCTACTGAAGGTGGAATCGACTTACTCTGGGGTAAAGGAGATGCGGACTGAGTTATCAACATTGAGTCAGGTAGTGGAGTCACACTCAACCGCAATCAAGCAATTAGAGCAGCAAGTGGGTCACATCTCGGCATCTCTAAACCCAAGGAAGACAGGTACCCTACCGAGCGACACCACTCATCCGAGGAATGACGCAAGCTGTATGGCAATCACCACAAGAAGTGGAAAAATATTACCGGAATCACATCCGGTAATTCAGACTCAAGGTGATGTTGCGGATGATGAAGAGGCGGTAGAGGAGGAAACTCCAAAGCCCGCGGAGAAAAGCAAGGAAGCTGAAAAGCTTCCAACTATGATGCCTCGGCCACCACCTCTTTTCCCACAGCGTTTGAAGAAGAAAGCTGACGATGGTAAATTCCTGAACTTCATGACCATGCTGAAGCAGATTTCAATAAACATACCATTGGTGGAAGCGCTGGAACAAATGCCCGGTTATGCCAAGTTCATGAAGGACTTGATTACAAAGAAGAGGTCAGTAAGTTTTGAACCGGAAGACAACCTCCACCACTGCAGCGCTATTTCCTCTAGATCTTTAGTGGAAAAAAAAGAAGATCCAGGTGCGTTCACTGTTCCATGTACTATCGGGAAGCTCAACTTCGGAAGAGCTATGTGTGATCTTGGTGCTAGTATCAACTTGATGCCGCTAGCAGTTTATAACCAATTGGGTTTGGGAGCTCCTAAACCAACGTCCATGAGAGTGATGATGGCTGACCGTTCGGTAAAGCGACCCGTAGGGATATTGTCTGATGTGCTAGTAAAGATCGGAAAGCTTATCTTCCCAGCTGACTTTGTGATCTTGGATTGCGAAGTGGATTTTGAAGTCCCCATAATCTTGGGACGACCACTGTTAGCCACGGCAAGAGTTTTGGTTGACATGGAAAGAAACGAACTGACCTTCAGACTAAACAATAAAGTTGTCAAGTTTGATGTGTCCAAATTTATGAAGCAACCAAGTGACATGAGGGTGGTCGCGGTCATCAAGGATATTGAGGAAGTCCCTGCGGATGTGTATCTTGAGGAGAAGGGTTGTCTGGAAACCCGAGCTGTTATGAGAGTAAGGTCGCGATCGCAAGAGGAGAAGCAGATAAAGGAAAGCGATGAAAGATCAAAAAAATGAAAACACCGCAAAAGAATCTGCAAAGAAAGAGCGAAGAAGTTGTCGCGACTAGCGATGGAACCCAAAGAGGAAGCTGGAACGCCACACTCCATCAAGTTCTCTTGTTTTGGAGACCCTGGCGGTCTCCAACATCATGTCAGAATCTGAGTCATATCGACTTCACAGGTATTCCTTTATTCTCACAGTTTTTAGTTTTCATATGTATGCATTGGGGACAATGCATGAGTCTAAGTTGAGGGTGTGGGGAAACCTGTGAGTCACCACCGAGGGTTTTTGTTGCCGAGTTCTTTTCCCTTCGGTGTGCTATCTATTAGAACCGGCATGTTTAGGTTGTTATTTTAAATTATTTTTTTTAGTGTCTATAGCAAAGCATGGGGCATTTTTCTATAACTAAAACGAGGCCCCTTTAAAAAAAATTTTGGTTTTGTACTTATGTTGAAACGATTGACTGTCTGGATCCTTGAATGTCATTGTGTGATTATGATTAGAATGAGTATGCTTAAGTCGAGCGGTTGTTTGATAGTTGGTAGCGGTATAGTTTCTTGGTGCTAACAGTGTGTGAGATTATTGTCATAAATTCTTACTCTGTGCATGCATCTAGAACTTGCCCGGTCTATTTTGTTAAGTTCGAAGTTTGGTTGCTTAGGAAAGGATCACAGGCCCTTTTTGTGTGCAGTCCACTTAACCTAAAAGTCCGTCCAAATATAAGTAATCCCTTTGATCCCTGTTTGAGCCATAATTGATCTTGTTCTTTCAATAACCTGTCACCATTCTTGTTTAGCTTTGAATCCCTATTTTGGCCCTGGTCCGCCCTTGGACATCGTGCACCTCAACGCAGGCAATCAGCCTAAGTTGAGGGTGGCTACTATAGAGGTAAACCCTATTTTGGCCCTGGTCCTTCCATGGACATTGTGCACCTCAACTCAGGCAATCAGCCTAAGTTGAGGGTGGCTACTATAGAGGTGAAAGATAAGAAAAATAGGAGAGATATGAGTGGTTGTCGATAGAATGAAAAATTTCGGGTGTGTGTCTTAGAAAAGAGATGAAAAAGAGTGAAAAAGAAATAAAAAGAATTGTCAAAATAAAGAGGCCGCACCTATAGCCAAAAAGAAGGAAATTAAAAGGTGAATAAGGATGGACAAAGTAAGGTATGTGGTAATAAGAAGTCGGTGGTTCCAAGGAGGGCTTAGTCACTAACCCCTAAATGTATCCTACCTGCACCTGAAGCCTCATTACAAGCCTAAACAAGTCCTGTAGTGATCCTGAGCGGCTTTCTGAAGAACCGAAATAGAATAGTAAGGGCAAGCCTATGGTATCGCATGTGCATTGCTTGAAATCGTTTGTGAGTGTGAGCGCTTACCTAGTCCCAAATCTTGTGTGTGGGATTTCTTTGTGGTGAGGGCACCAAGATGTCTGTATTGTCTATTGATTGTTAGGATAGCTGCGTATGTGTATGCATAACATTCTATCATATCGGAATGACATGTTTGGATCCTTGCAAGTTAGTGTTTCATACATTTGTGTGCTACGAGGGAGCTTGATTGAAAAAGATGTTGAATGACCATGAGTTGCTAGAGACACGAGTTTGTTTTCTTAGTTGAGTCGTCGTATTGTTTTATGTTATGTTGCTTGAGGACAAGCGAATGTTTTAAGTTGAGGGTGTTGATGTGCCGCCATTTTGCGTCACTTTCGACTCCTTTTAACTAAGAACAATCGTCGTTTTCAAGCAACCATTGTCGTTTTTGATGTTTTTATGTTGTATTTTCAGGAAATGGAGACAAACATGGAAACGAAAGGAAATACGCAAAAAACCACATTCTGGATAAGAGTGACGGTTCAGGTGACGGTTCGTCAAGGGTGTGACGGTCCGTCACCCAAACCGTCACACCAAGGCAGCACCAAAGGCAGCACCACTGCCTAAGGGTGACGGTTCAGGCGACGGTCCGTCAAGCCAGTGACGGTCCGTCAGCCTGACCGTCACTCCTGGGCAGTCCGCTACGCGGAATCCGGACGTTTTTGGGATTTATTTCCTAGACTCCTATAAATACCCTATGTTAGGTTTATTTTAAGGATTCACTTGTTAATCTTTTAAATTTAGTTCTCCCAATAGTTTTAGGAGAGAGTTGGAGATCAAGAAACACGTTTTCGACTTCTTGAATTCGTGTTCTTGAATCGTTCTTGAGTTCTTGTTTTCTTGTTCTTGGATTAATTGAGGATTGTTTTCAATACATTGTAAGGATCTTTTCTCTTTATTATGATTATGAGTTTCTTCTCTTCTTCTTCAAGCATGATTAACTAAAACTCTCACAACTAGGGTTGTGGGAGCCATGGTAAACGTAGCAAGATAGATTCCGGGTAGCGACGGGTTCAATATATGTGTTGTCACATTGTTAATCATACATTATGTAACGTTTTCTAGTGGTTGCAAAAATTAGAACATGACTAGGTTTAATTTGCTTGAGTAAAGAGATTAAAACCGGGAAACTTGATTAACGACGAGGATTCGAGACTACTAACTCTCGTCTTATGATTAATGTTGTAACTAGATTAATCTACTTGATGTTTAGGATTGAAATCTAAAAGAACACCTTTTCACGTTCGAGAGAATTGAAAAGTAAATTTGTCTATTTGGTTGAGAAACGTTTAAAGGATACCATTAATTCAATCGCATCGTGACACGTATATAGAAAGAACCCCGTTAAGCCTAGAATCGACTTTGTTGCTAACGCCATGGTAAACACTTCCCTAGTTCATTCTCCTACTGATTATTTCTCATACATTGTTACTTGTTTTGCTTACGATTTGTTCACACAAACCCCCCCTATTTACCGGAAACTATTGACGACTAGTCACGTACTTCACTAAAGGCTTAATCTTTACCATATTCTCTGTGGGATTCGACCCCAACCTTTGTTGGGTTCTATATTTGACTACGACCGCTTACGCTTCGTTAATTTGAGGTGTAGTTTGGGCGTTATCAGCACATAAGTCAAACACTCAACCACCCTCGAAGCATCAGCTGACACGTTGGAGATCCACAGTTCCCGCTTATATTCTGTCATGAATGAAGTCACCCTTTATACTCAAGTCCTATCAAAGTCAAGCTATAGTCAACAAACTTTTTCCATCCAAGATAACAACCCATAGCATATTACAAAATACTGGAGTTACCTAGCCCGAATGACCATCAACCAATAAATGAACACTTTCTCTAACATCAAACTCAATAACGAAACCCAACTGAACAACCCATCTGAATCTAACTGAAAATCCGTACACCAAAGTTAGGAAAGGCATATATGAATACCTTGTGTTGACGAAGAAACTTCTGAACTGTAGAATGAACCCAACCGCTGCACCATGCCGAGTCTGAGTCAACTAGAAGCGAATGAACCAGGGCAACCTGCCCAACAGATGAAAACCAAAACCAATCCTCTACAAGGAGTGTGGTAAGCCTACCACAAAGCTCGAAATCACCGGCTAAGCCCTAAGCTCTGAGAATATCATTGTAACTCTGAGTACTTGAACACCATTCTGATTTGAAGTCATCCTACCCAAGGGTTAGACAAGGACTAGGGGTCCAAAACCAATTGCCAACCCATAATGGAAAATAGGTAAGCTGCAACCCAAAGAACCAACCACGAACTGTCCGGAGTAGCTTGCCAGCCCACGATTCTGAAACCTAACTTTTTTTTTCCAACCAAAGCCTTTGTCGAACCCATATGTTCTTAATGAACCTCTAGGGACCGAAGCCAACTAGGCTTTGATTCATAAGTTGCCAAAACCACAGCTGTTACTGAAATCTCAAACCAATCGAAGGAAAACCACTGCAATCCGAATATAGCCAAATCAAATCACCAACGCACAATCCCAAAGCAAACCTTCGTCATCACCTCTGTCAACTACTAAAACACATAAGCACAAACAAGGAGTCATCTCCCTCCCTTTTCAACTAAACAAAACCTTTCTGTAGCATGCATTGAACCTTACAACTCTTTTTTAAAACTAAGAACCTGGAGCCATTCCCTTAGCTCCCAAAACTTACATTGCCAAAACTCAACAAGGCAGGAGAAAATGGACCGGATGCCCGACTCACAAGAATGCTACGAATACAACTCACCCACAAGGCTATGGTCAATACTTAGTCAAAAATGCTAAAGCCCAACTCAATCAAAATACAAAAATCAAAAGCTCATCCAGATAGCTACGATCGAAATTCGTTCCAACTGGAATCAGGGAAAAATGATAAGACAACCCAATCGGACAAGAAACTTAGGGAGACTATGGGAACACCCCATATACCTGCCAACCTCCTAAACCAGCCAAACAATGAGGGTTGACTCTAATCACCCAAAAAAAAAACCAAACCATTCTCACTAGCATAACCATACCTCTTATCTCAAGACAGAAGCTCAAACTTTAGCACAAATACCGGTAACACATAACAAAAACAAGAACCTCTAGCCATGCTAGATAACAGCCTAGGAAACCACCATCTAGGACCGCTCAACAAGGATAGCTTAATCACAGGTTTAGAGCCACACCAAAACAGGGATAAACCCAACCAGAAACAGACCAACAAGAACTACCCACGAGCTACAACTCCGGGTAAACACCTCTCAAGGACATCTCACCCCATCCATGACTAAAAAATAAACTATAAATAAAACACACATAGCTACAACAATTCAGAAATCAAATAACTAAATAAGTAGCAGGTAGGCATATAAGCAAATAAATGACAGAAGGGATAGGATCACAACACGAGCAGAACTATCACAAGTCAAAGGTAGCAAAAGCCTAACCTGGAGCAGTGATATCAGGAACCTCAACCTCGGGCCTACCAAGAGGGGCATCGAACTGACGGGGTCTAACACTGGTTGGAGTAGTCGAAGCTGAGGGATCAACCATCCCTCACCGGGGACAGTCTCTAGCATAATGACCCATCACCCCAAAACCAAAGCAACCCAAAGAAGCTCTACTCCGACGCATGGTGCCTGTCGACTCTGGACGGATACCTGAACTACCTGGCTAAAAGTCACCTCTAAACATAAGGGGACCACCCCCACAACCCTAGACACTACCTCTCGCTGCCTGGGGACCACCCCTACTACCCTGTACTCCATCTCTGGCCGGTGAAACTGAAGCCCTGAGAGGTAACACCTGCTGACCCTACTAACTGGGAAGCAAAATCACGGGATAATACCTACCTAAGTGCCCATACTCCTACGCAAATAATAAGCCTTACTAAGTGGAGTCTGACGGGATGATCTTACTGGACCTGATCGGCCACCATGCCCTGCACACTCTGAAGGCAAATCCTGGAGAAATAATCCGTACCCTGCCCACTCTGCTCAACATGCCCTACATAACCACTCTCTAGAACCTGTGGAGTAATTGAAACTGGCTTGATGGATAAGAAGCAATGGAACCTATCTCTGGTAGAGAATCCTCCACCTCGAGTCTGTGAACCCCGAGAACTATCCTGGCGATGACATTTCTTAGCACTACCTCCATAAGTCTCATGGCATAAAACCTCGATAGCCCAAGCATGATCCACTACCTGAAGGAAGGTAGTCCCAATCATAACAAAATTCTCGGTAGCCAGATTGAGCGGTGAAATCAAACCTCCAATAAAGCTCTGAACCTTATCAAACTCTGAAGGCACAGTCATAAAAGTACGCCTAACAATCTCATGAAACCATGCCTCATACTCCAATACCGACAGATAACCCTGCTGAAAAACAGGTAGCTCAACCCTAGCTGAAGCACTTCTCGTAGAACTAGGTACTGAAACACCCACCGAAGGACTCAGAGTCCTAGCCAAGGTGTCCTGAAGAACTGGGGTATCTGTAAATCCAATCGGAGCCTAGGATAGCCCCACACCCCCTATCTGATGCGATAAACTCTCATTCTGAAGTCTCAGCGCTGACGAAAACACTGAAGCCACAGGCACAGAAGCCTCGACATCCCCTGCTGTCAAACTCATCTTAGTTATCTGAGAAGGAATGAAACAACCAAAGTTTAGAAGTCAATAGATCGAGGAATGCATGATAAGGATCCAAGAAGATGAAACTTTTCATAACAATGCCCTGTAGCCTCCCACAGATAGGATACAGACGTCATCATATCGATCCATGTGACTTTACGTAGACACTTGCTTCTGTAACATGATACTAGTGAACCTAGAGCTCTGATACCAAGCTGTCATAACCCGATTTCTTAGGTCATGTTGGCACCTACAAACCCCAGTAGGTGAACAAATCCCCATAACCCGAAATGATTAGTAATGGGGTACAACCTAACCAATTACGCACAACAAGCAGAAATAAGTGGAAGCTGAATTTAAAGATAAGACATGCGGAAGCAAAAGCCCAAAATATATATACGAAGATACTACACCAACCCCAAGACTTGGTATCAACAGTACAAAAGCTTCTAATGGAATACAAGTTCCAGAAGTACAAAATACAATATAAATCTGTCTCTTAAAATACAAGGACTAACAATACAAAAGATGAGATGTAGACATGCCCTGATCTTGTAGGCGCTCACCCTATTCTCAATGTCCAAAAGCTGCACGAGTCTCCAATGGAATCAATGATGAAAGCTCAACTAATATCTGCACCAAAAAGTGCAGAAGTGTAGTATGGGCACCAAGAAAATAGGTACTCAGTAGGTATCATTGACCGACTGAGCGCATATAAGATATAAAAATAGTAAATAAAAAATAGCAAGAAAGCAGTAATGGAAAACAATGGATAAGGCGCATGAAAACTAGCATGGAGAATAGACAACCAAGAGTCAAGGAAAAAATGTTAGCACATGCATATACATAACATAGTAACACAAGTGTAAGGATGAAGAACTCACCTGGAATTCTTGTAGAAATAATAATAGTAAATAAAGAGAATTTAAGGAGATAGGAGGTATACCGGTAACCTTGATTTAACAGAAAGAAGAGAAGCAAACTAATAAATCGAGCCTGAAATCAAATACTAATAGACACGATCCTAAGATATCAAAACCAAGGAGAAATAGCCATAAACCACTCACTAGTCAAGCCTAAGATGAAATAACTAACCCAAGAGTATCAAAACTACTACTCAAACAAGGATAAAACAGGAATCGGACCCTACAATCGCTCAAAAAGCTATGAAACCAAAATATCAAAAAGATGGGACCCACAAGCCCCTCAATAATCTCAGTCCCAAGGAAAGTGCCTCAACAGGCTAAAAACTGCTAATCCACCAGAAATGAAAGCCATGATAAGCTTCTAAATAAAGACAGGAGTAAATATAATCTACCTACAGTTCCAGCAGTCGCCCATACAACCAAGGAATACAATCAAGTGAAAACAAACCCTCTGGCTGCCCAAACAACTGGAGTGTACACTGAACAAACAACAAACAAGGGTGGAATCTGAGAAAAATATGCATGATGATGTGATAATGATGGAACTGTTATTAGTAACTCTATATGCACCTCTTCTCGGCACTTCAATAGGAGGACCCATGGTGGGACGTGCCCGCTATACCTTGTCCTACACTGTATACCCCTCCTTCGGCACACCCAACTCCTAGCCAGGCCCCAGAATGGAGGGCCTATGAAGGTCCTTGACCACATACAGTAGCCAACGCAAAATCTCAAACATGTTATCCAAATATAAGTCTGGGTTCAAGCCAGTGGCTAAATCTCGATTATGTATGCCCGGGATTAAACTAGGTCTAAAACAGTAGTAGTAATCTCAAAAGACCCTCTCCAAGGGTACCTGAAGTATATTCGGGTCTAAATCAGCAATAAAAGTCTCAATAACCCTCTCAAAGTGTACCCAGAGCGTGTCTGGGTCTATATCAGTCAGAAATTGGGTCTAGTACTCTGCCCAGCAGAGCCTCATATTAGTAAGAAATCAGGTCTAGTGCTCTGCCCATCAGGGCCTAGTATCAGTACTAAAAATCAAGTCTGGTACTCTACCCAGTAAAGACTAGTACCAATAATAAAAATTAGTGTGAAATCATCCAAAATCCCATTTTTATCATCCAATATACTGAAAATGGGCGCCTGGGGCCATACAAGTTTAGGAAAACCATCTATAGTGGCTTGCAGCCAAAACCAAACCAAAGCATGCAGGGAAAACCTTTTTTATAGATGATATGCTCGCACACAAATATAAATTAGACCAACGGCTCACAAATATTTCCTATCAGCCCTGCACAGGCCCAACAACTACTCAGCAGACATAACCAGCCTAAAAGGATATCTCTATGTCCAAGACATCGTGGACATTCCAAATAACCCACCATCTATGTTTCAGAGTCAGTACAAGGCCACACAGGACCATAAGGGTAATCTACAATACTATGCGAATACTACAAATAACGTATGAAATAAATGGATAGAAAAAGGCGGACAAGGTCTGGGGTACCAACCTATGACAACCTACCCAAGGATGCTAATTAATGCAGTTATAGCCTATATACGCAGACTTTGGGTAAGGAAAGCAATAACGTACCTGTCATCTGACGAATAGCTGCAGGGATGGCGTCGCCCAGGCTTGAACTGCTCCGGAAAACTCTAATTTACAAAACCATTATCAAAACAGTAATCTACATGTCAAAAAAATACTAACAATACCCATAATGCTATAAACATAATCAGGTCAAAATTTGGGTCACAAATGGGCCCATAGGCCCCGCAACCCAAAACCAAAAACAAAAAACACCAACATATTCCCCATCATCCCCGGAGCACATGCCCAGTAATTGAGCAGAATCAGACACCAAATGGGACTCCAAAACACCCCACTAGCCAAGAATTATCAAAGGAAATCAAGAGGAGAAAAGGGGAAATTACAAGAGACTTACCCGACTAGAAGCCAAAAATTGATCAAGATTTGATGAAAAAGCAAGCCCCTCAAGCAGTTGGGTGGATACAGGTCGAGAAATGGAGATTTTATGAGCTTTTAACCATCGAAATAAAGTTGGAATATGGGGGAAATGAAGAAGGAAAGAGGTTGCCAGCCCCTTAAATGAACCCGCATGGGCGCAGTCGGGAGAAGGCATACAGGCGCTACGACACTAGCATGCTGAGACGGGTGGCAGAGCAGGTGTGTTTTCCTTGGCCCAAATGCGCAGGCACATAGGCACTGGACCTGGCACCACGGTGCCATACTAGCAGCCTCTAGCTGCAGCAATAAGCCAAGGCATGGATTTGGCATTTTGGATCCCCGGGAACGCATCTGGGGTCACGCAAACTAAAACAAACTGAGCTATTCAACTAGAAATGGCATTTTGGATCCAATGGAATCGATGAAAATCCTATCAGAGTTTGATTAATGAAAAGTAGACCCCACACCCAAAATCAACCTTTAGGCCAACAATTCCCAAAGTGGAACTCAAGGACCAAAATCAAGTACGGAAGCCTCGAGACCTAAACCAATAGTCCCTCGAGCCTAAACTCGACATTCCAGAGCTAACAGCACTGATGGAATTTTCATTCGAGGATGTCTTCTCCAAATGTTTACCAAATTCAACCCAACAAACCCAACTGGCTTGAAACACAGAATGAGAGAGAATCCCAAGCTGAAAAAACCCTGGTGTGATGACCCTTCTGGTCATCTTCGCATTTGTCCATTTATTTTACTATTAGAGCCTCCTATAGCAGATCTATGTAATTTATGGCTTGCTGGGACTGGTAGTTCGGTGCCCTGGTCATTCGTTTGGTTGTTTTGGTTGTTTGCCTGTTTTAGAGCTTAAACTTAGAATATCATTCACTTTAGTCAACATTCTTAGCTAAGGTGCTCATAATTGAATTCTGACAGTTCCATTAGCTCCAGAGCATTGAGTTTCGTGTAGTGTGACCTTTAGTTGAGGACTGAGAACTTCTGGTGTGGGTTTTGTGTTATTTTCTCAATTTTCTAGCCATTTGGAGATGAAAGTGTAACTTTGGGTGACTTTCGATGGCTGGAGTATCAGATTCAAAATCCGATGATTCCATCAGCTTTAGAATGTTGAGTTTGGGCTAGGAAGGTAGTTGGTTTGGGTTTCGGGTGTTCCAGACTCATTTCAAGCCATTGAGTTCCTTTTCGTTAGTGTTGACTTGGGTTAACATTTCTCCAAAATGACCTCGTATAGAAGTTTTGTCGATTCCGTCGAGTCCAGCACGTCGTTTTCACTCTATTAACATCATTGGTTTTTGAATAGATGTTTCTTATTGTGCCCGGAATGCCCCATGGAGTTTTCAAAAATTGCAGAAAAATAGTTGCAGGCCAGCCTTCTGCGCCGATGGTGCTGGCCTAGCGCTGATGGCGCTGGCCATTTTCCAGCAGCTATAAATTGCTGAATTTTCATTTTTCCAGCAATTTCTCCACACCTTTCTCACTCTAAAACTCAAATTTCTCTCCACCATTTTTCTCTAAATCAGTTCTAAGCCTTGGGGAATTTATTGTTCGTGGATTTTCCGTAGTCCTTCGTCTTTTGGTAAGCTTCTTCCTCCTTGAATTTTCTATGTTCCTCCATTGTTTCTCTTCTTCCAACCTTGGGAATTTATTGTAGTGGCTGCTTTGTAGCTTGTGCATGTTCGTGGGTGGGAAGAATTGCTCGTGTTGGATGAAATTCTGTCATTTTGGTAAGCAATTCCCGCCAAATATCCGTTTATTAGTTCCTAAATTCCATTCTTTAAACCACAAGTTGAGTGGGCTATTTTGGCGCCTTCTCTTGGCCAATTGTGCTCAAATTTGGAGCATGCCTTCTTGGAATCATTGGGGTCATCGTGGTTCTTTTCATTTTTGGTTTCGGGTGTGCGCCCTGCGTTCCCAATTTTGACTCGAATTTTGACCCAGCTATAATTGTAGCAACATGGGTATCGTTAGACTCATTTTAATGTTTTATTCATGAATTTGATAGTTGGATCCTCATTCAGAGCTTCTCAGAGTAGCTCAGCCCTGGATATCACCGTTCCCGTAGCTTATCATCGAACGACAGGTAGGTTACGGTTTAAACTCCTAGACTTAGAATATATCGAGTAAAACTGTACTAGTTGGCATCCTTGGGTTGGGTTATTAGGTTGGTACCACAGACGTTGACCGCTTTTCCATGATCCAACCCATTTCTTTCTTCTGTTGTGTGTAGTACTCTTATTACTTAATATTATTACCCTTGTGGTCCTGTGAGGCCTCGTTGACTCAGGAACATAGACGGTGGGATCATTGGGATTGTCTGCGAGTCCCGGACATAGAATTATCTTTCTAGGCTGGTTATGCTTACTGATAGCTTCGAGAGCCTGTGTAGGGCCAATAGGTTCTTGTGAGCCGCTGGCAGCTATTGTGTGTTGATCATATCATTTCCATGCATATAAAGAGATTTTCCCACATTTTACTATGATTTTGTCTTCGGGCCTACTGAGACTGTTTTCCTTAAACTTGCATGGCCCTGGGGGGCCATTTTTGATGAAATTGGATTTGGAAATGATTTGAATTGATATGTGGATCTTCTTGCGGTAAAAGAAGGTCAAAATATGATTTTATCATAATTTTTCTACTATTTCTAGACTTGACCAGGTTGGAGTGCTAGCTGAGTTTTCTTTCTGATTTTAAATGACTTTATGCTCATTCGGGTCGAGCATCTGAGATATTTTACTACTGTTTTAGACCCGGTTATGCCAGGGCACCCTTGGAGGGTTTTTTGAGACATCTTTTCACTGATTTAGTCCTAGACAAGGTCTAGGCATGCATATTTGAGACTTAGCCACTGGCTTGAACCCGAACTCAATTTCGGAGGACACATTTTGATTCTGAGTTATAGTATGGGGTCTGGGATCTCCATAGACCTTGCTGCTCCAGGCCTGAGGCTTTGGGATGCATGTGCCGAGGGTAAGGGTATACGGTGGAGTAGAGGTATACGAGCTGAGTCCTTCCATAGAACCTACCTGCTGGGCCCAATCGGCACCGGAAGAGGTACATACAGAGGTTCTATTTCACCCTGAGGTTATCATTCATTGTTTGAGGTTCCACCCTTGTTTGCTATTTGTTGATTGTACGCTATGGTAGTATGGGATGCCAGAGGGTTTATTTTCACTTGATTGCGTTCCTCGGTTGTATGGGCAGCCGGGGGACTGTAGGTAGACTATCATTATTTTATTTTGGAATTGTACTCTATTATGGTTATAAGTGTGGAGTTGGACTCCGCTAGGCTGTTACTTCTGGGTTCGAGATTGGTATGTTTTGGCTGGTTATTAATTCCTATTTTTTGAGCATGGCTACCTTTATTCTTCTCTCCCATTCTTTATACTTGAGGTTACCAATATACCATCCATTTCTAGAACTTATCATGTATGTACTGTTATTGCAAGGATCCCAGGTGCATTATTCCTTACTTCACCTGTGCCTTTGTGTATATATCTTACTTGCTAGCCTTGTATGTTGCTTTTTGTAGTCTTCCCCCTGGGCTAGTTCTTGTGTACCTTTTCATTAATTTCTGTGACTATTTACTTTTATTCTGTTTGCTATTGCTCTATTACCTTATATGTGCCCAGTCGGCCTATGTTACCTACTGGGTACTTTATGATTCGCATTTGGTGCTCACCCTACCCTCAGCATCTTCTGGTGTAGATCCTAGTGTGGGCCATCACCGATAGAGCGCCAGAGACTCGTGCGGGGTGCTGTTTTTGGATCAATCATTCTGAGGGTGAACTCTTGGTGTTCAGAGCTTGACTTTAGTTTATCCTTGATGTATTTTGTACTTTTATAGTTTTGGTGACATTATGTATATATTACTTTTGGAGCTTTATACTCCTGTTGTAGTTCGACTCTTATACGCTATGATACCAGGTCTTGTGGGTTGGTTTAGATTCTGCTTTGTTTATATCTGTCTTGTATCTATTTTCTTTTCCTTATGCCCTTGCTTCTGCTTATGTATCGAATCTTCCTTTTGAAATGTTAGAAGGTAGCCCATTACTAACCGTTCTGGGCTACGATAATTGGTTCGCCTACTGGGGGTTGTAGGTTCTATCATGACCGAGAAATTGGGTAATGACATCTTGGTATCAAAGCTCTAGGTTCACTGGTGTCATCGATATAGGATCCAATGTCTAGTAGAGTCCTGCAGATCAGGCGGAGACGTCCGTACTCAATCTTCGCGAGGCTATGGTGACATCTTAGGAAAATGGACCTTTTTTTTCTTTTGTGCGTAGTATCCTTGAAAGTTTCTGGAAATCTCACTTATTCTGGTTAACTCTTTCGCAGATGGTTCATACGAGATCTTCAGCTTCTGGCAAAGAAGAGCCTCATTCCCCTGCACCTCTGACTCTAGCTAGGGGTCGGGGAGGTCACAAGGTCAGAGGTAGGGGTCATGGACGCCCCAGAGTAGTGTCACCTGCTAGAGCTGCTACAGTTGAGGTAGAGCCAGAGTTTGCTCCAGAGCAGTAGCATGTGGGCCTGGAGGTAGACTAGGTACCACTAGCTCCAGTACCAGTTTCGGCACCAGCTTCAGCCCTAGCTCAGTCTTTGGATATTCGGGGTTTACTTGTTCAGCTGATGGGTATGATTGGGGAGCGTCCTTCCGAGACAACTCAAACATCCGCCCAGGGGGTAGCCCTAGGTGTTCAGAGTTCAGGAGCGCAGCCTGCTACTGCGGCTCCCCATGCTGAGGTTGTTCCAGTACCATCAGTTGCCCAGACTCTTACTCCTCGCCCTACTATGACAGAGATGAAGCAGATGACCTTGGGTAGGTTTTTGAGATTGGCACCACTGAGATTTGCTGGTACACAAGGTTAGGACCCACATGACTTTATCAACACCTGTGAGGAGATGTTGCACCATTTGGGCCTATTGGAGACTCAAGGGGTTGGTTATACTTCATATCAACTGGAGGGTACAACAAAGTTATGGTGGAGGGCATACATTGCTTGCAGGTCTTCGACATCAGCTCCTTTGACCTGTTCTGAGTTTTATGAGGTCTTTATGGCCAAGTTCCTACCTCAGAGTGATCATGAGAGTCGCAAGGAGCAGTTTACTTGGCTTATACAGGATTCTATGACTGTCTCGGAGTATGAGACTTGTTTTCATCAGTTAGCACCATTTAGAGCTATGATCATTCCTACCGAGGTAGACAAGATTCACAGGTTTGTATGGGGGTTGAGGCGAGAGATTAGGCAGACAGCTAATATATTGGTTGTCGGCAATCGATCATTTCAGGTTATCACTGATTATGCATGTACTGTGGAGGACTTACAGAGACCTGATCATGGGGACAGAGATAAGAGACCTTGTTATCAGGGTGGCTATAGTGGTTCCAGGCATGTGGGTAAAGGTTCAGTCTAGTGGGGCCGAGGTTATCAGCCACAGCAGCACCAGGGTCAGTTCAGTCAACGTGTTTAGGCTTCACTTCAGACTTCTAGTAATACCAAGTTCGAGCAGGGTCAGAGTATCCATTAGGGCTACAACAGCCAGTCTTCGAAGGGTACAACTTCTGGGGCATTAGGTCATGGTATCCATTCAGGTTCTGCTGGTTCATCTCAACCGAGTAGCTCGTTAGGGGCTTGTTACACTTATGGTTTGGTTGGTCACTTTGCTAGAGATTGCCTCAGTAGGGTACAATTCAGCTGGCGGAGCCGTTACGAGCTATTCAGCCTTTGGCTAGGGAGGGTGGTGGTCAGGCTAGGGGTGGTACCCCACGTGGCAGAATAGGTGGTAGGGATGGCGATCGGTCAGGTGGAGGTCATCGTTAGTTCTATGCGGTCCCTGGGAGACCGAAAGCAGAGGCCTCAGATGTTGTGATCACAGGTACGATTTTTGTATGTCATCAGCCAACTTATGCTTTATTTGATCCTGGATCCACTTGTTCATATATATCTGCCTACTTTCTGCCTTGTTTGCGGTTGGCTAGTAAGCCATTATTTGTTGTTGTTTTTGTTTCGACCCCAATAGGAGATTCTTTAGTAGTTGATTGGATTGTGAGATCCTGTGTGATATATGTTTGTAATTTGGAGACTTGGGCTGATTTGATGATACTTGATATGTTAGACTTTGATGTGACACTAGGAATAGACTGGTTATTCCCTCACCGTGCAATTTTGGATTGTTATGCCAAGACCGTTACCATAGCCATGCTTGTTGTGTCCCCGGTTGTGTGGCAGGGTTCTGGTAGCCATGCACCATTAGGGATCACCTCTAGTTTACGAGCTAGGAAGTTGATTTCTCATGGGTGTCTAGCTTATCTAGCATATGTCTGAGATGCTAGTGCTGACCCTACATCTCCTGTATCCGTTCCTATGGTTAGACACTTCCTAGATGTATTTCCTACCGACCTGCCAGGCATTCCATCTGAGAGGGATGTTGATTTTGCCTTTGAGTTAGATCCAGGCACTAGGCACATTTCTATCCCCTATACTATATGGCTCCTGCTGAGTTGAGAGAGCTTAAGGAGAAGCTCCAAGATTTGTTAGCTAAGGGGTTCATTAGACCGAGTATGTCTCCTTGGGGTGCTCCTATCCTCTTCGTGAAGAAGAAGGATAGGTCGATGCGGATGTGTTTTGACTATCGACAGTTGAATGAGGTGACAGTGAAAAATAGGTATTCGATGCCGAGGATTGATGACTTGTGTTATTAGCTTCAAGGTGCTTAGCCCGTACTTAGATATGTTCATGATAGTCTTCATTGATGACATTCTGATATACTCGAGGAGTAGGGACGAGCATGAGCAGCATTTGAGGACTATACTTTAAACCTTGAGAGATCATTGACTTTATGCCAAGTTCTCAAAGTGTGAATTTTGGCTTGAGTCAGTTGCATTCCTAGGACACGTGGTGTCTAAATATGGGATTAGAGTTGATACGAGTAAGATTTCTGCGGTTTGTGATTGGCCTAGACCTACTACTCCTACTGAGGTTCGTAGCTTTGTTGGGTTAGCCGAGTACTACAAATGGTTTGTTGAGGGATTTTCTTACATAGCAGCACCCTTGACTATGCTGACTAGGATGGATGTTCCATTTTAATGGTCCAATCAGTGTGAGGATAGCTTCCAGAGGCTTAAGGCCATATTGACTTCAGCTCCAGTTCTGACTTAACCAGTTAAGGGTCAGAGTTTCTTCGTGTATTGTGATGCTTCAGGGGTCGGTCTTGGTTGTGTGTTGATGCAGCAGGGTCGAGTGATAGCATATGTTTTGAGACAGCTGAAGGTTCACGAGTGCAACTACCCCACTCATGACTTGGAGTTGGCGGTGATAGTTTTCATGCTCAAGATCTGGAGGCAGTATCTATATTCACTGACCATCATAATCTTCATTACATTACGAGTCAGCGTGAGATGATTTTGTGGCAGAGGAGATGGATTGAGTATCTGAAGGACTATGATTTCACTATTTTATACTATTTGGGCAAGGCAAACATGGTAGCGGATGCCTTGAGTCGGAAGGCAGTGAGTATTGGCAGTCTAGTTTCACTCTCAGTTTCTAAGCGACTGTTGGTCTTAGACATCCAGTCCTTGGCTAACCATTTGGTTAGGCTTGACTTATTGGATCCCAGCAGAGTTCTTGCTAGTGTTGAGGTTCATTCTACTCTGGTTGATCAGATTCAGAGCCTACAGTTTGAGGATCAGGGTTTGTGTGACCTTCGTGATCAGGTAGTTCGGGGTAGGGCCAGCCGGGCTACTTTAGGTTCTGATTGTATTCTGAGGTATGATGGTCGACTTTGTGTTCCAAGGGTGAGTGATTTGATTCAGTTGATACTTTGTGAGGCCCATTGTTCAAGATATTCTATTCATCCGGGAGCCACGAAGAAGTATAGAGATTTGAGATAGCTTTACTGGTGGTATGGTATGAAGCGGGACGTAGCGGAGTTTGTATCTCGGTGCTTAAACTGTCAGCAGGATAAGTTCGAGCATATGAGACCGGGTGGTTTGATGCAGCAACTTCCCATTCCTGAGTGGAAATGGGAAGGTATTACTATGGACGTTGTTGTTGGTTTACCTCGTACTTCTCATGGATTTGATTCTATTTGGGTGATCACTGATAGGCTGACTAAGTCAGCACACTTCTTGCCGGTTCAGACTTCTTTCGGGGTAGAGAGGCTAGCTCATATCTATATTTGTGAGATTGTTTGATTACACGGGGGCCCAGCTTCTATCATTTCATGGCACTCAGTTCACATCTCAGTTCTGGAGAGCTATACAGAGGGATTTAGGTACAGAGGTTCAGCTTAGTATTTCTTTCCACCCTCAGACAGATGGCCAGTCCGAGAGGACTATTCAGGTCCTGGAGGACATGCTTCGGGCTTGTGTTCTTGACTTTGGGGGTTCATGGGATTAGTTTGTGCCATTGGTCAAGTTTGCGTATAATAATAGCTTTCATTCGAGCATCGGCGTGGCACCTTTCGAGGCATTGTACGGTAGGCATTGCAGATTGTCAATTGGTTGGTTTAACGAGTTAAAGTCTAGACCACAGAGTATAGATTTGCTTAGAGATTCCTTGGACCGAGTTCGTTTGATTCAGGATAGGCTTAGAGCAGCCCAGAGTAGGCAGAAGAGCTACGCTGATCGTAGACTTCGTGCCTTAGAGTTCAGTGTTGGTGATTTGGTTTTCCTTTGAGTATCACCCGTGAAGGGCGTGATGAGGTTTGGTCGGTGGGGCAAGCATAGCCCCAGGTTTGTTGGGCCGTTTGAGATTCTACAGAGGGTCGGTAGTGTTGCCTACATATTAGCCTTGCCTCTGATGTTTTTGGCTGTTCATATAGTTTTTCATATCTCGATGTTGTGCTGGTATATGCCAGATGAGTCTCACATGTTGCATTGGGATTCAGTTCAGTTAGATGAGAGCTTGTCATTTGTTGAGGAGCCGATAACTATTCAGGCTAGAGATATCATGAGATTGAGATCTAGGGAGATTCTGGTTGTGAAAGTTCAGTGGAGGCACCGTCTGGTCGAGGAGGCTACTTGGGAGATCGAGAGTGAGTTGCGTCCTTAGTATCCGTAGCTATTTGAGCCTTCAGGTACTCCCTTCATCTTGACTTTCAAGGACAAACGTCTTTTTAGTAGTGGATGTAGTGATGACCCTTCTGGTAATCTTTGCGTTTTTGCATTTATTGCACTATTAGAGCCTTCCTGTAGCGGCCAAGTCATTTATGGCCTGCTGGGACCGGTAGTTTGGTGCCCTGGTCATTCGTTTGGTCATTTTGGTTGTTTGCATGTTTTAGAGCTTAAACTTAGAATATCATTGACTTTAGTCAACATTCTTAACTTACGTGCTCAGAATTGAATTCTGACAGTTCTGTTAACTCTGGATCATTGAGTTTGGTCTAGTTGGACATTTAGTTGAGGCCTGAGAACTTTTGGTGTGGGTTTTGTGTTGTTTTCTCAAATTTTAGGTCATTTAAAGTTGAAAGTGTAACTTCGGGTGACTTTCGATGACCAGAGTATCGAACTCGAAATCCAACGATTCAATCAGCTCCGGAATGTTGAGTTTGGGCTAGGAAGGTGGTTGGTTTGGGTTCCGTGTGAGCCAAACTCATTTCGAGCCTTTGAGTTCCTTTTCGTTAGTGTTGACTTGGGTCAACATTTCTCCGAAACGAACTCGTATGGAAGTTTCGTTGATTCCGTTGATTTCGGAACGTCGTTTCCACTCTATTAGCATTATTGGTTTTTGATATCGGTTTCCGATTATGCCCGGAATACTCCGTGGGGTTTTCTAAAATTGCAGAAAAATAGTTGCAGGCCAGCCTTCAGCGCCAACGGTGCCCAGGCAACGGAATCGCGCTAGCCTGTGGCAGGCCTTCAGTGCCGATGGCGCTGGCCATTTTCCAGCAGCTATAAATTGCTGAATGTTCATTTTTCCAGCCATTTCTCCACACCTTTCTCACTTTAAAACTAAAAATTCTCTCCACCATTTTGCTCTAAATCAGTTCTATTCCTTGGGATATTTATTGTTCGTGGATTTTCCGTAGTCCTTCGTCTTTTGGTAAGCTTCTTCCTCCTTGAATTTTCTAAGTTCCTCCATTGTTTCTCTTCTTCCAACCTTGGAAATTTGTTATAGTGGCTGCCTTGTAGCTTGTGCATGTTCGTGGGTGCGAAGAATTGCTCGTCTTGGCTGAAATTCCATCGTTTTGGTAAGCAATTCTCGCTAAATTTCCGTTTCTTAGTTCCTAAATTCCATTCTTTAAACCCCAAGTTGAGCGGGCTATTTTGGCTCCTTCTCTTGGCCAATTGTGTTCAAATTTGGAGCATGCCTTCTTGCATCGTTGGGATCATCGTGGTTGTTTTCGCTTTTGGTTTTGGGTGTGTACCCCGCGGGCCTGCTTTTGACCTGAATTTTGACCAGACTACAATTGTAGCAACATAGGTATCGTTAGA
Source organism: Jaltomata sinuosa (assembly GCA_003996215.1). Classification (NCBI taxonomy): domain Eukaryota; kingdom Viridiplantae; phylum Streptophyta; class Magnoliopsida; order Solanales; family Solanaceae; genus Jaltomata; species Jaltomata sinuosa. The sequence continues at coordinate 211,766 of QJPP01007571.1, read as the reverse complement.
CTTGTTTTAATGTTTTATTCATAAATTTGATAGTTGGATCCTCGTTTAGAGCTTCACAGAGCAACTCGGCCCCGGATATTGTCGTTCCCGCAGCTTGTCGTCGGATGACAGGTAGGTTATGATTTAAACTCCTAGACTTAGCATATATCGTGTAAAATTGTACTAGTTGGCATCCTTGGGTTGGGTTATTAGGTTGGTACCACAGACGTTGACCGATTTTCCATGATCCATCCCATTTGTTTCCTCTGTTGTGTGTAGTACTCTTATTACTTGATATTATTACCCTTGTGGTTCTATGAGGCCTTGTTGACTCTAGAACATAGATGCTGGGATCATTGGGAATGTCCGCGAGTCCCAAACATAGAATTATCCTTCTAGGCAGGTTATGCTTGCTGAGTAGCTTCGAGAGCCTGTGAAGGGCCGATAGGTTGTTATGAGTTACTGGGCTGCTATTGTGTGTTGATCATATCATTCCATGCATATAAAGTGATTTTTCCACATTTTATTACCGTTTTGTCTTCTAGCCTACTGGGACTATTATCCTTAAACTTGCATGGCCCTTGGGGCCCATTTTTGATGAAATTGGATTTGGAAATGATTTGACTTGATACGTGGATCTTCATGGGGTAAAAGAAGGTCAAAATAGGCTTTTATCATGATTTTTCGACTATTGCTAGACTCGACCGGGTCGGAGTGCAAGCTGAGTTTTCTTTCTGATTTGAAATGACTTTAGGCTCGGCCGGGTTGAGCATCTGAGATATTTTACTACTGGTTTAGCCCCGCTTATGCCCGGGTTCCTTTGGAGTGGTTTTTGAGACATATTTTCACTACTTTAGTACTACACAGGGTCTAGGCATGCATATTTGAGACTTAGCCACTGGCTTGAACCCGGACTCAAATCCGGAGGACACATTTTGATTCTGAGTTATAGTATGAGGTCCAGGACCTCTATGGACCTTGTTGCTCGGGGCCTAAAGCATTGGGCTACGTGTGATGGGGGAAAGGGTATACGGCGGAGTAGAGGTTGATGGGCAGAGTCCTTCCACGGAACCTACCTGCTGGGCTCAATCGGCACCGGAGTAGGTACATATAGAGGTTCTATTTCACCCTGAGGTTATCATGCATCATATCATTCATTGTTTGAGGTTCCACCCTTGTTTGCTATTTGTTGATTGTACGCTCTGGTCGTATTGGATACCGAAGGGTTTGTTTTCACTTGATTGAGTTCCTCGATTGTATGGGCAGCCGAGGGACTGTAGGTAGACTTTCATTATTTTATTTTGGAATTGTCCTCTATTACGGTTATAAGGGTGGAGTTGGACTCTTCTAGGGTATTAATTTTGTATTCGAGATTGGTATGTTTTGGTTGGTTATTAATTCCTGTTTTCTGAGCATGGCTACCTTTATTCTTCTCTCCCATTCTTTATACTTGAGGTTACTGGTATACCGTCCATTTTTAGAACTTATCATGAATATATTGTTAATGCAAGGATCCCAGGTGCGTTATTTCTTATTCACTTGTGCCTTTGTGTATATATCTTACTTGATAGCCTTGTATGTTGCTTTCTATTGTCTTCCCTCTGGGCTAGTTCTTGTGTACCTTTTCATTGATTTCTGTGACTGTTTACTTCTATTCTGTCTGATATTGCTCTTTTACCTTATATGTGCCCAGTCGGCCTATGATACCTACTAGATACCTTATGCTTCGCATTTGGTGCTCACCCTACCCTCTACCCTAGCTTGCCATATCCAAAACAATTACTGCTACCTTCTATACACTCACCCTGGTGGTTTCTACCATATTTTTTGCAAACTAAATGAGTATGCCCACTAGTGACACTACCCTAGGACTTAGAGACTTGTGCCCTATCTCGATGATCCTATATAAACTTGGGCACTAGGGCACTGGCAGAGGATGGGGCTGGAGCCAAACATTTCTAGTAGAATTGACGGTGGTTACCGCCATCTGACCTCTGCTGAGAATAACAAAACTTACCTTTCCTTTCCCTCTTACTGTCTTTTTCCCTCTCCTTAATCTTTTCTTCTTCGATCTGCTAAGCATGAGTCATCAACCTAGAGATATCCATCTCCTTCACCAGCATAACAGTCCTACACTCCTTAATGATATCTTTAGAAAAACCTAGCATAAACTTACTCATACGGGATCTAGATTCAGCTATCGTTTTTGGAGCATACTTTGAAAGTTGAGTAAACTTGAGGGAAAACTCCTTTACTCTCATGTCACCCTGCCTCAAGTTGATGAACTTCTGAATCTTGGCTTCCCTTAATTCAAGTGGGAAGAACCTATCCAAAAATGCAGTTGAGAACTGATCCCAATCTATTGGGCCTACATCTGCACCCCTAGGCTCAATCCATTGCTTATACCAAATATGGGCCACTCTCTTCAACTGATAAGCGGCCAAATCTGCACTTTCCACCGGAGTGACACCCATGATCTCAGTAACTTTCTGGATGTCATTCAGGAACTCCTGTGGATCCTCCTCAGACTTATAACCATAGAACTCGGGAGGATTTATCCGAATGAAGTCTCAGACTCTAGCTGTTGTTGTTCTATTCTATGGGTTAACTGGTGCTACAGCCTGCTGGTTCACCTGAGTAGTCATGGCCTGATCTATCACTTGAAATAGAGCCCTGAACTCAGTGTGAGTGACTTGTTCATTCAAAGAGTCTGCTGGGACTGGTGGTGCTTGCTAGTTTCTATTGCTATTTCTCCTTCCATTAGCCCTTCTAGGAGGTATTTCTATAATGCATGGAGCACGAGTTAGAAAGAGATTAAATAGAGTTCATACTCTATAGCATGAGATGGAAAAGAAAGAAGGGAAGTTTTCCTAAAACCGTCTTGTATCCCCTCTCTTATAAGTGTGGTGCACTTCAACTAATGAAAAGGACTCTACTTGATGCAACTTTCAGACATCCTACGACACATAAAACTGAAAATCTGATACCATATTTTTCACGCTCTGAGGCTACCCCTAGACATAACATGGTGCTTAGAATCACAAGTGACCCCAAGCTAACTCATGGCCTGGCATGTAATGATGTAATGACCCTTCCGGTTATTTTCACGTATACGTTTTCCTTGTACCGTTAGAGCTTGTTTGTAGCGGCCCCAAGTCATTTAAGGCTTTTCGGGACCGTTATTTTAGTGTCGGGTTCATTTGTTTAGTCGTATGATAAGTTTTGAAGTCAAGAAAGTCGACAAAAGTTATCGTAAGTTTCTTTAATAAATTTTCTGAACTTTGGGTAAAATGTCTCAGAGCTTTTCTCTCAATATATAAAGAGTTATAAGTCCTCCAAAATACCAAATTGAAGGTCTACGAGTCTAGTTTCCAATGCACAAAACCTCATGTCCAACTGATCTTGGAGTAAAAGGTTATGACTGTTTTACCGCGGACTATCTGTCAGAAATCGGGTTGCGAACCGGGTCGCGAACCGGGTCGCGAACCGGGTCGGGTCAAAATCGATTTAAAGCCTCATTTTCACATTTTAAAATGCCATTTCAGTTCTGAAACAGTGAGAAAACATAAGGGGGGGTTCCAAGAGAGTTCTTGAGTATCAAAATCGTGCGTACTTGAAAATATTTTATTTAAAAGTTGAATGTGGTAGAAAGTTATATTTTATTTGCCTTCCTAAAATACTTTTGTTACGAGATGTTCGTGTATGTATCTATTTTACAAGAGTCTTATAATTTATTAGTATTTTAACGGAGATAGTAGACTTAGTTATGTTGGAAATTATTATTATAATATAGTAGGTTTTATTTGAAATAATTTCCTATTTATTATGATATATTCAAAAAGTTATATTTATTTTACCATGAATTTATGCAATACCCGAGTATTTACATAATGGAAAAAGAATTAATATTTTGGTATTTTAACCTCCACTTCCACGTGGAAGTGGAGGGGGGACACAACAAATGGATACTTTAGTGGTGGCAGCATAGTGTCATTTTCATAATGATTAATCTTTAAAGGATTGTAAATTAATCCATTATTTGTCTACTGTAGGTGACCTATAGATATATATAGGTATATGTGTTCTATCTTCACAACTATGGATTGTATTCCTTGTTAAATCAAAGTCAAGATTACGTATGAATTTAATCTTCACGTTATAGCTTCTTCTTTTCTCTTAACACGTAACTAGAATATGATCGATAATTGTTCTTCATATATTGATATCTTGGGTTGCGGATGGGTACTAAGCTCGAGAGAATCATTTTAATGCTATCTTTGATCACCGAAACAAAATCGATCATCTACGTCAAGTTATTCAATCCAAAATTCGAGTTTGATTTCATTTTGGAGCTTCTCGGAACAGTTCAGGCGTGGACATCGTCGTCCTAGCAGCTTGTCATTGAACGACAGGTAGGTTACGGTTTATTTTCCCTAGACTCCGCATATATAGGATAAAATTGTATTAATAGGCATCCTTGGGTTGGGTATATTAGATCGGTACCATAGACCTCGACCGCTTTATTCATGTCCGCCTACTGTTGTTCCTCCGTTGCTTGTAGTACTTGCCGATATATTTTATTTACATTTGTGGTCCTGTGAGACCTTGTTGACTCTGGAACATAGAAGGTGGGATTTTTGGAATTTCCGCGAATCCCGGGCATAGAATTATCCTTCTAGGCTGGTTATGCTTGCTGAGTAGCTGTGGGCCTGTGCAGGGTCGATAGGTTGATTGTCAGCTTCTGGGCAGCTATTGTGTTTGATCATACCATTTCCATGCATTTAAAGAGGTTTTATCCATGTTTTACTATGGTTTGGCTTCGGGCCTACTGGCACTATTTTCTAAACCTTGCATGGCCCCGGGGGCCTGGTTTTAATGGAAATGATTTGGAAATGGTTTGATTTAACTTATGAATATTCCTGGGTAAAAGAAAGTAAAATTATGATTTAAATCACCAGTTTTACGATTAACGCTATACTCGGCAGGGCCGGAGTGCTAGTTGAGTTTTCTTGCTACCTGAGATGATTTTAGCCTCGGTCGGACCGAGCACCTGAGATGACTTTCTACTGTTTAGACCCGGTTATGCCCGGGCACCCTTGGGGTTTTTTTTTGAGATATTTTCCTACTACTTTAGTCCTGGACAGGGTCTGGGCATGCATATTAGAGATTGGGTCTCTATCTTGAACCCGGACTTGATTCCGGACGACATGTTTTGATAATGAGTTTTAGTGTGGGGTTAGGGACCTCCATGGACCTTGCCATATGGGCCTGGGGCTTCGGGCTGCGTGTGCCGGAGGAAGGGTATACAGTGGAGTAGAGGTATACGGGCAGTGTCCTTCCATGGAACCTACCAGCTGGGCCGGATCGGCACCGGAGGAGGTACATACAGAGATACCATTTCACTTGAGATCTTCATGCATCATATCATTCATTGTTTGAGGCTCCACCCTTGTTTGTTGTTTGTTGATTGTACGCTCCGGTAGTATAGGATGCCGGAGGGTTTGTTTTCACTTGTTTGTGTTCCTCGGTTGTATGGGCGGCCGGGGGACTGTAGGTAGACTTTTGCTATTTACTTGTAGAATTGTTCCCTGTTACGGTTAATTATGAAACCTTGAATTGCCTATCATTACTCTTTCTCTCTTCTTATTACACTTGAGGATACCGGTATACCATCCATTTCGTAAACTTATTATGTATACACTGTTATTGCAAGGACCCCAGGTGCGTTATTTCTTAATTTTACCTGTGCCTATGGTGTGTATATTCTGCTTACTAGCCTCACATGTGGTTCTGTTGATTTCCCTCTGGGCTACGTTCCTGTGTACCTTTCATTGATTTCTGTGACTGCTTGCTTCTATTCTGTCTGTTACTACGCTTTTATCTTATATGTGCCCAGTCGGCCTATGATACCTACTGGGTACCTTATGATTCGCATTTGGTGCTCACCCTACCCCCTGCATCTTTAGGTGCAGATCCTAGCATGGGCCATCGCCGTTAGATCGCTATAAGTCGTGCTTGGAGATCTGTTGGAGATTACTTCAGACTGAGGGTGAGCTCTTGGCGATCGGAGCTTAGCTTTAGTTTATCTTTTGCTTCATGTACTCTATTACCATTCAGAGACATCTGTATATATTGTTTTGGATTGTTGCACTCCATGTATGTAGTTTTGGCTCTATACTATGATACCAGGTCTTGGGGTTTGGTTTAGTTTCCGCATATGCATATCTATACTCCCGTTATCTATTCTCTTTATCTTGTTCCCTTACTTTTGCTTATTAAATTGTTTTTCTGCTTATTTGTTAGATAGTAGCCCATTACTAACCGTCCTGGGCTACGGGGATTGGTTCTCCTACTAGGGGAATTGTAGGAGCCATCATGACCATGAAATCGGGTCGTGACAACTTGGTATCAGAGCTTTAGGTTCACCAGTTTCATCGGTATAGGAGCCAATGTCTAGTAGAGTCATGCGGATTGGGGCGGAGACGTCCGTACTCAATCTTTGGGAGGCTACAGTGACATTTTAGGAAATTTGACTCTTTCATTGCTTCTGTGTCGTGCGTGGAACCCTTGAAATTTCTTGAAACCTCATTTGTTCTACTTCATTCTTCCGCAGATGGTTCGTACGAGATCATCGGCATCACGCGGAGATGAGCCTCCCACTTCAGCTAAGGGTCGAGGACGCCTTCGAGCAGTGGCACCTGCTAGAGCTGCTAGAGTGGAGATAGAGCCCGAGTAGCAGGTGGATCAGGGGGAAGCCCAGGTACCACCAGCTCCAGTACCAGCTCCAGCACCAACTCTAGTACCAGCTCCAGTGCCCACTTCTGTGCCAGCTCCAGCCGCAGCTCAGTCTCCAGATATTCAGGGATTACTATTACAGCTATTAGGTATGATTAGAGAGCGGCCTTCTGAGGTAGCGCAGACATCCGCTCAGGGGGAAGCCCTGGGTGCACAGAGCTCAGGAGCGCAGCCTGCTACTATGGCTCCCCGTGTGGAGGTCGTTCCAGTTTCGTCTGTTGCACAGCCTCTTGCTCCTCGCCCAGCTAAGACAGAGTCAGAGCAGAAGGCGTTGGGTAGGTTTTTGAGGTTAGCACCTCCGAGGTTTGCTGGTACTTCTGGACAGGATCCATATGACTTTATTACTATATGTGAGGAGATGTTGCATCATTTGGGTTTGTTGGAGACTCACGGGGTTGGTTATACTACCTATCAGTCAGAGGGCCCAGCGAAGTTATGGTGGAGGGCTCATGTTGCTTGTAGACCACCATCGTCACCTCCTTTGACCTGGTCTGAGTTTTATGAGGCCTTTATGGCCAAGTTCCTACCTCAGAGTGATCGTGAGCGTCGTAGGGAGCAGTTTACTCACCTTATACAGGGGTCTACGACTGTCTCAGAGTATGAGACCCGTTTCCATTAGCTAGCACCGTTTGGAGCTATGATCATTCCTACCGAGGCAGATAAGATTTGCATATTTGTATGGGGTTTGAGGCTAGAGATCAGGAAGCCAGCTGAGATATTGATTGCCGATGGTCGGTCATTTCAGGCTATCGTAGACTATGCCCGTACTGTGGAGGACTTACAGCGACATAATCAGGGGTCCAGAGATAAGAGGCCTCGACATCAGGGTGTCTACAGTGGTTCCAGATATGGTGGTAGAGATTCTGGCCAGTGGAGCCGGAGTTATCAGCCACAGCGGCACCAGGGTCAGTCCAGCCGACCGGTTCAGGCTTCCCTTCAGACTTTTAGTAGTACCCAGTGCGAGCAGGGTCAGAGCAGCCATCAGGGCTATGGCAGCCAGTCTTCGAGGGGTACAGTTTTTGGGGCATCAGGCCGTGGTGGTTATACGGGATCTGCTGGTTCATCTCGATCGAGTAGGCCGCCAGGGGCTTGTTTTACTTATGGTGTGATTGGTTATTTTGCTAGAGATTGCCCTCAGCAGGGTACAGTTCAATTGGCCGAGCCTTTACGAGCAGTTCAGCCTCCGGCTAGAGGGGGTGGTTGTCAGAGTAGAGGTGGTGCTCCGCGTGGTAGAGCAGGTGGTAGGGATGGCGGTCGGGCAGGTGGAGGTCGTCGTCAGTTTTACACGGTCCCTAGGAGACCAGAGGCAGAGGCCTCAGATGCTGTGATTACAGGTACGATTTCTGTGTGCCATCAGTTTGCTATTGCTTTATTTGATCCTGGATCCATTTGTTCATATGTATCTGCCTACTTTGTGCCTTGTTTGGGGTTGGCTAGTGAGCCATTATCTGTTCCTGTTTCTATTTCGACCCCAGTAGGAGATTCTTTAGTAGTGGATCGGATTGTGAGATCTTGTATGCTATCTATTGGTGATTCAGAGACTTGGGGTGATTTGATGATTCTTGATTTGCTAGATTTTGATGTAATACTGGGCATGGACTGGATATCCCCTCACCGTGTGGTTTTGGATTGTTATGCAAAGACCATTACCATAGATGTGCCCGGTGTATCCCCGGTTGTATGGTAGGGTTCTGTTAGCCATGCACCATCTGGGATCATCTCTTGTCTTCGAGCTAGGAAGTTGATTTCCCGTGGGTATTTAGCTTATCTAGCATATGTCCGAGATGTTAGTGCTGACCCCACTTCTTCTAAGTCTGTTCCTGTGGTTAGAGACTTCCTCTATGTGTTTCCTACCGACCTGCCAGGCCTTCCACCTGAGAGAGATACTTATTTCGCTATTGAGCTAGAGTTGGGCACTAGGCCCATTTCTATTTCTCCTTACCGTATGGCTCCTGCTGAGTTAAGGGAGCTTAAGGAGCAGCTCCATGATCTGTTAGCTAAGGGGTTTATTAGACCTAGTGTGTCACCTTGGGGTGCTCCTGTTCTCTTCGTGAAGAAGAAGGATGGGTCGATGCGCATGTGTATTGATTATCGGCAACTGAATAGGGTGACAATAAAGAATAGGTATTCGATGCCGAGGATTGATGATTTGTTTGACCAGCTTCAGGGTTCAGTCGTGTTTTCGAAGATTGATTTGAGGTCTGGCTACCATCAATTGAGGATTAGGGCGGAGGACATCCCTAAGACAGCATTCAGGACACGTTATAGCCATTATGAGTTCCTGGTGATGTCTTTTGGGTTGACTAATGCCCCCGCAGCCTTTATGAACTTGATGCACAGGGTTCTTGGCCCGTATTTGGACTCATTTGTGATAGTTTTTTATAGACGACATCTTGGTATACTCGCGTAGTAGAGATGAGCATGAGCAGCACTTGAGGGTTATACTTCAGACTTTGAGAGATCATCGGCTTTATGCCAAGTTCTCAAAGTGCGAGTTTTGGCTTGAGTCAGTTGCATTCCTAGGGCACGTGGTGTCTAAGGATGGGATTAGGGTTGACCCGTTAAATATTTTTGTGGTTTGTGATTGGCCTAGACTTACTACTGCTACTGAGGTCCGCAGCTTTATTGGGTTAGCAGGTTACTACAGATGGTTCGTTGAGGGATTTTCTTCCATAGCAGCACCCTTGACTTTGCTGACTAGGAAGGATGTCCCATTTCAGTGGTCAGATCAGTGTGAGGATAGCTTCCAGAGGCTTAAGACCTTATTGACTTCAGCTCCAGTTTTGACTTTGCCGGTTGAGGGTCAGAGCTTCTCCGTGTATTGTGATGCTTCTGGGGTTGGCCTTGGTTGTGTGTTGATGCAGTAGGGTCGAGTAATAGCATTTGCATCGAGGCAGCTGAAGGTTCACGAGCGCAACTACCCCACTCATGACTTAGAGTTGGCGGCGGTAGTTTTTGCGCTTAAGATCTGGAGGCATTACCTATATGGAGTTCACTGTGAGATCTTCATCGATCACCGTAGTCTTCAGTATATCACGAGTCAGCGAGAGTTGAACTCAAGACAGAGGAGATGGGTCAAGTTACTGAAGGACTATGACTTCACTATTATGTATCATCCGGGCAAGGCAAACGTGGTAGCAGATGCCTTGAGTCGGAAGACAGTGAGTATGGGTAGCCTAGCTTCTCTTTCAGTTTCAGAGCGACCGTTGGCCTTGGACATCCAGTCCTTGGCTAACCGTTTGGTTAGGCTTAACTTGTCGGATCCTAGCAGAGTTCTCGCCAGTGTTGAGGTTCGTTCTACTTTGATTGATCAGATTCAGAGCCATCAGTTTGAGGATCAGCAGTTGTGTGACCTTCGTGATCGGGTTGTTCAGGGTGAGGCCAGTCGGGTTACTCTAGATTCAGATGGGGTTCTGAGGTTTGATAGTCTCCTTTGTGTTCCGAGGATTAGTGATTTGATTCAGTTGATACTTCATGAGGCACATTGTACTAGATACTCCATTCACCCTGGCACAGCAAAGATGTATAGGGACTTGAGACAGCTTTACTGGTGGAGTGGTATGAAGCGGGATATAGCGGATTTTGTATCTCGGTGCTTGAACTGTCAGCAGGTTAAGTTCGAGCACATGAGACCTGGTGGTTTGATGCAGCGACTTCCCATTCCTGAGTGGAAGTGGGAAGGGATTACTATGGACTTCGTTGTTGGTTTGCCTCGAACTTCTTATGGGTTTGATTCTATATGAGTGATTGTTGATAGGCTGACTAAGTCAGCACATTTTTTGCCGGTTCAGACATCTTATGGCGTGGAGAGGTTAGCTCAGATCTACCTTCGTGAGATTGTTCGGTTGCACGGGGTCCCAACTTCTATCATTTCAGACCACGGCACTCAGTTCACATCTCAGTTCTGGAGGGCTACTCAGTAAGATTTGGGTACAGAGGTTCATCTTAGTACCGCTTTCCACCCTCAGACAGATGGCCAGTCCGAGAGGACCATTCAGGTTCTAGAGGACATGCTTCGGGCCTGTATTCTTGACTTTGGAGGTTCTTGGGATCAGTTTGTTCCCTTGGCAGAGTTTGCTTATAATAACAGTTTCCATTCGAGTATCGGCATGGCACCTTTTGAGGCTTTGTATGGCAGGCGTTGCAGGTCACCGGTAGGTTGGTTTGATGGTTTTAGTTCTAGGCCACAGAGAACAGATTTTCTTTGAGATTCCTTAGATCAGGTTCGAGCGATTCAGGACAGACTTCGGGCAGCTCAGAGCAGGCAGAAGAGTTATGCTGATCGTAAGCTTCGTGCCTAGGAGTTTAGTGTCAGTGACTTGGTGTTTCTCCGTGTATCTCCCATGAAGGGCGTGATGAGATTTGGTAGGCGGGGCAAGCTTAGCCCCAGGTACATTGGGCCGTTTGAGATTCTTCAGAGGGTTGGTAGCGTTGCCTATCAGTTAGCCTTGCCTCCGATGTTTTCAGCTATACATCCTGTATTTCATGTTTCGATGTTGCGTCGGTATGTCCCAGATGAGTCTCATGTGTTGCAGTGGGATTCAGTTCAGTTGGGTGAGGGTTTAGCCTTTATTGAGGAGCCGGCAGCTATTTTGGCAAGAGATGTCAGGAGATTGAGGTCTCGAGAGATCCCGGTTGTTAATATTCAGTGGAGGCACCGTCCAGTCGAGGAGGCTACCTGGGAGACCGAGAGAGATATGCGGGCTCAGTATCCGCAGCTGTTTGAGCCTTCAGGTACCCCCTTGACCTTGACTTTCGAGGACGAAAGTCATTTTTAGTAGTGGATGATATAATGACCCTTCCGGTTATTTCCACGTATATATTTTCCTTGTACCGTTAGAGCTTGTTTGTAGCGGCCCCAAGTCATATAAGGCTTATCGGTACCGTTATTTCGGTGCCGGGTCCATTTGTTTGGTCTTATGATAAGTTTTGAAGTCAAGCAAGTCGGCAAAAGTTATCATAAGTTTCTTTAATAAATTTTCTGAACTTTGGGTAAAATGTCTCAGAGCTTTTCTCTCAATATATAAAGAGTTAGAAGTCTCCCAAAATACCAAATCGAAGGTCTACGAGTATAGTTTCCAACGCACAAAACCTCACGTCCAACTGATCTCGGAGTAAAAAGTTATGAATATTTTACCGCGGACTGTCTGGCAGAAACCGGGTCGCGAACTGGGTTGTGAACCGGGTTGGGTCAAAATCGATTTAAAGCCTCATTTTCACGTTTTAAAACGCCATTTCAATTCTGAAACAGTGAGAAAACATAAGGGAGGGTTCCAAGAGAGTTCTTGAGTATCAAAATCGTGCGTACTTGAAAATATTTTATTTAAAAGTTGAATGTGGTAGAAAGTTATATTTTATTTGCCTTCCTAAAATACTTTTGTTACGAGATATTCGTGTATGTATCTATTTTACAAGAGTCTTATAATTTATTAGTATTTTAACGGAGATAGTAGACTTAGTTATGTTGGAAATTATTATTATAATATAGTAGGTTTTATTTGAAATAATTTCCTATTTATTATGATATATTCAAAAAGTTATATTTATTTTACCATGAATTTATGCAATATCCGAGTATTTACATAATGGAAAAAGAATTAATATTTTTGTATTTTAACCTCCACTTCCACGTGGAAGTGGAGGGGGGACACAACAAATGGATACTTTAGTGGTGGCAGCATAGTGTCATTTTCATAATGATTAATCTTTAAAGGATTGTAAATTAATCCATTATTTGTCTACTGTAGGTGAGCTATAGATATATATAGGTATATGTGTTCTATCTTCACAACTATGGATTGTATTCCTTGTTAAATCAAAGTCAAGATTACGTATGAATTTAATCTTCACGTTATAGCTTCTTCTTTTCTCTTAACATGTAACTAGAATATGATCGATAATTGTTCTTCGTATATTGATATCTTGGGTTGCGGATGGGTACTAAGCTTGAGAGAATCATTTTTAATTCTATTTTTGATCACCGAAATAAAATCGATCATCCACGTCAAGTTATTCAATCCAAAATTCGAGTTTGATTTCATTTCGGAGCTTTTCGGAACAGTTCAGGCTTGGACATCGTCGTTCTAGCAGCTTGTCATCAGACGACAAGTAGGTTACGGTTTATTTTCCCTAGACTCCGCATATATAGGATAAAATTGTATTAATGGGCATCCTTGGGTTGGGTTTATTAGGTCGGTACCACAGCCCTCAACTGCTTTATTCATGTCCGCCTACTGTTGTTCCTCCGTTGCTTGTAGTACTTGCCGATATATTTTAATTACCCTTGTGGTCCTATGAGACCTTGTTGACTCTGGAACATAGAAGGTGGGATTTTTGGAATTTCCGCGAATCCCGGGCATAGAATTATCCTTCTAGGCTGGTTATGCTTGCTGAGTAGCTATGGGTCTGTGCAGGGTCGATAGGTTGATTGTGAGCTGCTGGACAGCTATTGTGTTTGATCATACCATTTCCATGCATTTAAAGAGGTTTTATCCATGTTTTACTACGGTTTGGCTTCGGGCCTACTGGCACTATTTTCTAAACCTTGCATGGCCCCGGGGGCCTGTTTTTGATGGAAATGATTTGAAAATGGTTTGATTTGACTTGTGAATATTCCTGGGTAAAAGAAAGTAAAATTATATTTTAAATCACCAGTTTTACGATTAACGCTAGACTCGGCAGGGCCGGGGTGCTAGTTGAGTTTTCTTGCTACTTGAGATGATTTTTAGCCTCGGTCGGACCGAGCACCTGAGATGACTTTCTACTGTTTAGACCCGGTTATGCCCGAGCACCCTTGGAGGGGTTTTTGAGACATTTTCCTACTACTTTAGTCCTGGACAGGGTCTGGGCATGCATATTCGAGACTGGGTCTCTATCTTGAACCCGGACTTGCTTCCGGACGACATGTTTTGATACTGAGTTTTAGTATGGGGTTAGGGACCTCCATGGACCTTGCCATCCGGGCCTGGGGCTGCGGGCTGCGTGTGCCGGAGGAAGGGTATACGGTGGAGTAGAGGTATACGGGCAGTGTCCTTCCATGGAACCTACCAGCTGGGCCGGATCGGCACCGGAGGAGGTACATACAGAGATACCATTTCACTTGAGATCTTCATGCATCATATCATTCATTGTTTGAGGCTCCACCCTTGTTTGTTGTTTGTTGATTGTACGCTCCGGTAGTATGGGATGCCGGAGGGTTTGTTTTCACTTGTTTGTGTTCCTCGTTGTATGGGCGGCCGGGGGACTGTAGGTAGACTCTTGCTATTTACTTGTAGAATTGTTCCCTGTTACGGTTAATTATGAAATTGGTTACTGCTAGACTGTTAGTTTCTGGATTTGAGATTGATATGATTAGTTGGCTTGATTCATGTCTCTAAGCATGCCTATCATTACTCTTTCTCTCTTTCTTCTTACACTTGAGGTTACCGGTACCGTCCATTTTGTAAACTTATTATGTATACACTGTTATTGCAAGGACCCCAGGTGCGTTATTTCTTACTTTCACCTGTGCCTATGGTGTGTATATTCTGCTTACTGGCCTCACATGTGGTTCTGTTGATTTCCCTCTGGGCTAGTTCCTGTGTACCTTTCGCTGATTTCTGTGACTGCTTGCTTCTATTCTGTCTGTTACTACGCTTTTATCTTATATGTGCCCAGTCAGCCTATGATACCTACTGGGTACCTTATGCTTCGCATTTGGTGCTCACCCTACCCCCCTGCATCTTTGGGTGCAGATCCTAGCGTGGGCCATCGCCGTTAGATCGCTGTAAGTCGTGCTTGGAGATCTGTTGGAGATTACTTCAGACTGAGGGTGAGCTCTTGGCGATCGAAGCTTAGCTTTAGTTTATCTTTTGCTTCATGTACTCTATTACCATTCAGAGACATCTGTATATATTGTTTTGGATTGTTGCACTCCATGTATGTAGTTTTGGCTCTATACTATGATACCAGGTCTTGGGGTTTGGTTTAGTTTCCGCATATGCATATATATACTCCCGTTATCTATTCTCTTTATCTTGTTCCCTTACTTTTACTTATTAAATTGTTCTTCCATTTATTTGTTAGATAGTAGCCCATTACTAACTGTCCTGGGCTACGGGGATTGGTTCTCCTACTGGGGGAAATTGTAGGAGCCATCATGACCGTGAAATCGGGTCATGACAACTAAGCATTTTGATTAAGATAATATTTGTATGGAAGCTAAACTGATGTAATCAGGTAAGATATGGAACATAAATCAACAATCTCTGAATATATGTAAAAAGTCTGAAAACATATCAACTGACTGTATAAGCTGAAAAACTGACTCTATGTCTAAAAGCCTCTACTGGGATGAGTTGTTGTGACAAGCCCCCAGCTAACTCTAATAATCTAAAAACTAAAATGAAATGAGTTTTGTCCTTGAAGCATGAGGACTCACCAACTGTTCTGCTGAGGAGACTGGGAAATTGACTATGCGTGATCCAGATGTTGAGCGCCTGAACCTACATCGTGATAGGATATAGCATAAAAGTATGCATCAGTACTTGGAATGTATTGAGCATACGGGATGTGCACTAATCTATACATATTGGAAGTGATGAGGTAAATTGAATATGCAAGATATATTGAACATGAAACTGAAAGATGTAATCTGAAGCAATGACCAAGTAGATAACATGTAAGTGTACAATACTAAACTGAATAACTGACTACAAGGTCATGCAATAACTTAATTTGAACTGTGGGAGCTACTATTAACCGACATACCCTAAGCTGAGCTAACTATGGGGCCAACCTGTAACTCTGGTTAGGAGGCCAAAGGTATGAACACTAGTTGGAATGGATCCACTAATCTGATGTCCAAAAGGACTAAGGTGTCAAGCCTGATCTGATTGATGACCCTTTAGAACCTACGGTGGTGCCGTAGTTCTAAGACTTAGAGACTTCTACTAAAGGTCTCAGTCTTAACTGGTGGATGAGCCTTCATCCCTTCATCCGCTCGGTGCTAAGTACTACTCCCAACTGAATATTAGTAAATAAGTTGACATACTGGATAACTTAAAATACTGACTTTTTGAGAATGCAAAGTATTACTGAGGCTGAAAGCATTCTAATCATATAATTCTGAATTGATGAAACCAATGAATCATATTTAGTTGTGATTTGGAGCGTTAAAGAATGATTATTGTTTACATGAAATGAGTAACTTGAGTTGACCAAGTGTTTAGGTGGTTGTCTATTATTGCAATGCATGCTTAAGGAAGGTAATTGTTAAATGATATCCTAAGTGTTAATCACATATAATGTGGTTATATTAAAGACTTGTTGACTGTACAAGTATGATATTGGTTAGGAATAAAAAGAATAAAAAAAAAAGGGGGTGGGTGAGAGAGGGAGGTCGTAAATGACATGTAAAGTAAACAAATGGGTGCACTATCCACAAAAAATGAATGGAGCTAGCCTTACACAATTATTGTTGGTCGTGACTCTTCCATTATAAAAATTTTCTAGAGAAGATGAAATCTTGACAAAATTCTATCTGTTGTGCATATTAGCAACAAAGTTTAAAATATGATTTAAAAAGAAGAAGATAAAATTTGAGTCAGCACCAATTCATTTTAATTTTAATTTTTTTTAATTTTACAAGTAAGAAACATAACTATACTACCTACTAATTAAGTAATCCAGGTATGAAAAGCTTCAAAAAGATTATCATTTTTATTTATAAAGAACAAACTTTTTTAGTAATTAAAAGAGAGTATTTAGTGTATTTCAAGCGGGGGTTTAGCGGAAGAGATTCAAGAAATTAGAATTAGGGGGCGGGGTGAGTTAGCAAATGGGGCATACAAGAAACCATATATTCATAAAGCAAAATTAGAACAATAACAATATACCCAGTATTTATAAATAAAGTTTGAAGAGAGTGATGCGTACATAATCATATTTTTATGTTATGAAGATAGAGAGGTTGTTTTCAATTGACCCACAGTTCAAGTAAAATATATTAAAATCAACTATGAAAAGAAAACGTGGTAGCAACATCAAATAATACAATGACTGAAATAAAGAAAACAAAAGTAATACTCTCTTTTGTCTCAATTTATGTGATGTAGTTTGACTGGACATAAAATTTAAAAAATATAAGACGACTTTGCAATGTTAAAAAAATACCCTTAAAATAAATAATTTTTTAGACACAAGAGTACACCTTTGAGGATTTTTTGCTAAATAAGTGGAACCCAAGATGGATAAATTGTTGACAGTATCATTAAATATTTGCTAAATAAGAAAAATATGTCATTCTTTTTGTGACTGATTAAAAAAGAAAGAGTGTCATGTAAATTGAAATAAAGGGAGTAATAAAAATGAAGACAAAGATAATAGGAAAGTAATAATAACAATACAGATAAGGGAACTAAACAATGCTCGACTACCTACTAACCTTCTACCATAATTCTTGATCTTCAGACCCTCCTATGTAGCGCCATGTCCTCGGTAAGCTGCAGGTGTCATATCCTGTCTAATCACTTCTTCACAATACTTCTTCGGCCTACACTATCTATTCTTATACCCACTATATAGTCAACCACTCACGCCTCCTCAGTAGGGCATTTCTGCAGCCCTATTCACATGTACAAACCATCTCAGTCTCACCTCCCTCGTCTTATAAATCCATCATGAAGATCACTCACATCATATCCTAAATATCTTCATTCCTAATTTTATCTCTTCTAATATGTTTACATATTCATCTCAGCATCTTCTTTTTTGTTATCTTCGTCTTTTGAATGGGTGAATTCTTGGGTTATATTACTAATTTGAAAAATAATATTAGATTGAAAACAAAAAAGTAGTAAAAAGTAAATTTCTTGTTATTCTGTTATTGATATATATATATATATGCAAAGTAAATTTCTTGAAATTTCTCATTTTAAGACAAATTAAAGGGAGAATGACTAACATATGTCATTATTATTAAATTATAACTTTAGTAATTAAATTTAAGTATTACAAGTAATTATGTAATCCATGTACGAAAAACTTCAAAAAGATAATCTCTCTCTTGAGGGTTTTCATCCTGCTGATGTGGCACTTTCCAATGAGCAGTATTCATATTTATCTATTTTCTCCATTTCTTAAGCAATTTCTCCAAAAAAGTACTCATTTATACACCAGTTTAAAATAAAAAATAAAGAAATAACCGTTTCGTTTTCCTACAGCTTTCATTCCAAGAGACGCTTTTACATTCCCGTAACTGCCAGCATAAAGGAGGCGTTCCTCTCATTAACCAACCTTCCTCACTCCACAATCTCTCTCTCCGGCTGATATCCCTTTGCTCTCCCTCCTTCGGCTTCTTCTTCTCCTGGTTTTTCCCTTTTTCCTTTTTCCTTTTCCATTTTAGTATTCCACCTAATTGTCTTTTTTGTTCCAATTATACCAACATATTTGAAGGAGTGCAGAATCAGGGCCTACAGAGGTCACTATTGAAACTTCCAATGGTTCCTTCACCTTGAGGTAATACAAGCACGTGCCAAGAACTTGCTATGATATCATAAAACTTGCTTGGATAGGCTCTACGGAGATGTGGCCAAGGACAGAACAAGGGCCTAAATGGTCACTCTTGAACTTCCATTGGTTCATATAAACTTGAGGTATATATTCTTTGGTGATTTTGAGTTAACAAACATGTACTTATCATTGACACAACCTGCCAACAGGTAATTACTTAGGTTTGTGAAAGTGTAAATGTATATGAAAATATTTATTGTTACAGAAGGAAAACAAACTGACAGAGAATGGAACAGTAGAATAAAGGGGCCTATTGGAGGTTGTCGTGAATAATAATGTGAAAGTGTGGTGGAATTTTGTGAGCTGTGAAGGAAAATAACAAATGTCTTTTGACGAAAGTGGTGATGTTAAGAAATGCTTTCAAAACAGGGGATAGTCTAAAATAGAAAATAACAAATTATTTAAAATTGTTTATGGAAAAATATATTTTTAGAAAGTAGTGATGGTCTGGGTCCTTTGACTCGAGTTAAGTAAAACAATTTGGTAAAGAAAGGAAAAGTAGCACACCAAGGCTGGTCGAAGGTTTTCCGAGCATCCTGAATAATTATTTGAAAGTGACGTGGAATTTTGTGAGATGTGAAGGAGAATGGAAAATTTTGTTTCACGGAAGCATTGATGGTAAGATGCGGGAAAGAACAGGGGACAGCGTAAACTAGAAAATGATAAAGCTTTCAGAATTATTAAAGTCTAAAGGCTTTGGTAGAGAGTCGTGGTTCGCCGAGGTCTGTATTGCAATAGAAGTAAAACAGTTTAGTAGACAAAGGAAAAGTTGCATTCTGATCCGGTTGGAGGTTTCCTTGTGTTCTGAATAATAATTTCAAAGTGTGGTATTGTGAGTCGTGAAGGAGAATGTGAAAGGACGCTTGAAGAAAACCCTGAAGGTAAGAGATGCTGGGAATAAGAAAAATGAATAAGCATTAAAATTAGATGAAAGCTAAAGAATACGATTAGAAATTGGTGAAATTATGTGGTCTTTGGTGTATCAGTTTCAATGAATTTGAGTAGGAAAGGGAAAGTAGCATAGCATAGCTGGGGTTTTTGGAGGGATTTGGCACACTGTGAAGAAGAACAGGGAGAGCGTTAGAGATGTGATTGTTCAATTTCAGTAGTTATTCAGTTTCATAGTAGAAGAGGGTGAATAGGATGAAGAGTTGGGAGAGAGATAAAATAGAGATTTGGTCGCGCCGTTTGGTGAAGTGGCGTTTTAGGTTGTCACTATTTAAGCAAATTTCTTGTATGTCTGAGCAGATTGGATTTTATTAATTGCTTAAATTCTGTAAAAAAAGAGATAAATAATAATGTTGTGGAGTAGTTGCGCCACATAGATGAGCAAAAGTCCCCCTTTTATAATAACTACTTCGGTTTGTGAATTGGTATCTAAAATGAATCTATATGATCTCTTTCACTTGAAGTGTATATATTTTCTTATAAATTTTTATGCAGGTCCTGAACACTCTTCAAAAGCACAAAAATGGAGAATATGCATCTATCATCCATGTGAAATATACTCATAAGGAGACAATAGTCACCTCATCTTTTTGCTGGGACATATATCATTGAGAAGAACATGTTTAAGGTCTGTTTAATCTCATTCTAGTAAAATTTGTTTAGTTTTTTAGAATAATGAACTGGTAAGTGGCAACTCCGTTTTATTTTGTTAAACTTTTCCCTTGATCAAGTAACCCCTTTGTGAGTATATTTGTATTGCATTCAATTCAATTAGATGTATAAAGCTAGCTAAATCAAAAAAAAATTCGTTTAAGTAGTTTTCTTTCAACTTAAGCCAGTGGCAATACTAAATTAACTTTTTGAATGTAAAAATGCAAATAAACTGGGGTCTTGAAGGGATACAAAATAGGGAGATAAAGTCTTCTTAATTTAGGGTCATTATGTAAAAAATTCTTTACCCTCTTATATTTGTAACCAGGATCAGAAGTCACTTGTGCTTGAGCATTAGCTTCCTCTTCAGAGAAAAAACCCAAAATCATCCTATATATTTGGACTCACTTAAAATGGTCGTTATTCTTTGAGGTGAAGAACTAATAGTTCTCTATTTTTCTGAATCTGGAGCACATTTAGTCTGATAACTCAATCTGTCTATAATTAACGGATATCTCACATGTCTTTCATATTCATGTACTCTGAAACAAGAAACCTTTGCTCTTTTCTTCTAGGGTAGTGTCTCTCCTTTTGAATACTATATTGATTATTTCTTAAGTGCGACTTTTTGAAGCTCTTGCTTAAAATTAAGGCTTCATCAATCCTCAAGAAGTTGGGCACATCAACTCTTGAAAATTGATTCGACTAAGTCCTCAAATGAAAAAAATTATCATCTTCTTTAGGCAATTTTCTTTAAAGAAATAAATTTTTGTCACTGACAACAGAGTTTAGTACTGGAACCTCTTCTAACTTGCATTTCACCGCAAACTCGGTAAAAACTATTTACTATCTATTTTGTGTTGATTTTCTAATGGCGGTAGAAATTGTAAGAGGCAATCTCAGGATTTGTTTTCTGCTCATGATTGAATGACAAATGATAGATTAGGAACTAAGAGAGAAAATATAGATTATTTTTCTATGTTCTCCTCTCCAAGGTGTAAGTGGGTGTTCATGTATACTAGATTAATTATTTTCTTCTTAATTGTACTTGAGCTTTTTTTACACTACTTTGTATGCATTATCATCTGGTGGTGATTGTACGATCTATCCAAATCACTCCATAAAAATTTTCAGGTCCAATTGACCTTGTGGAGTCTGAGTAACGGTCCATTTCTTTTACCAGAAGGAACTTGAGGGTATCAAACATTGTCTGATTTTAACAGAAACATATGATCACCGTTTTCCCCCTTTGCGCAAGTATGAGAGGCAAATGTAAAGGCAAATGAGTGTATTTTTTTTTTTTGTTCTTTTCATGACAAGAAGTATTACATTAATTATACACTAAAAAAAGTTATTAAGGACTAAATGTTCTCCAATTTTGAAAAGATAGAGGTCTATTAATAGTTGGCATAGTTTATAATAAATACACTCATGTGCCTTTACATTGTTATTATTACTTTCACTAAACCCTTAATCTCACAAGTTACAAACAATGCTCTGATCTTATAACCATCTAGCTCAATTTTAAGGAGTGATTTTATTATGATTATTCAATTAAAGAGTAATTATATGTTATTAATAACTTTCATTTAAACAAAAGGTCACTTCATTAATCCTCTTACTTACTCTCTCTCTCTCTTTCTCTTCTTTCGCCCTCCATTTTACTTATATTCAACGTATTACAAATGAGGTATTAATTTTAATGCAAATAATATTCTTGATCATTATTTATAAACTTAAAATTCTTGTAAACGTTGCTCATCTTAGTTGTCTCCCTCTCTTTCTGCCTATCTACTTTCCTATTTAACACGGCATTTCTACTGAGCAATGCAAATTAATATTTCACTTTTTCCTTCTTATAGATGGAGTTCATTTCCAGGATGCTTTAAAACAAAGCTGTTTGGAGAAGTGTACATTTGATTTTGGAAAATTAAGCAGCTCACTATTCCAAGATGGAGTTGGAAAGCATATGCAATTAATCCAGTAATTGCTAAGATGTATCAATGTGTGGTGCATAGAGAGCTACTATGGATGAAGATGGACCTTCCGTTGTTAGTGTTGCTAGAAGTAGATAATGAGGTGCTAGACCAAAAATATGAAGAAGTCGATAAGAGCTTTTGTGGTGATAGTTTGTGTCTGTTGTCAAGATGTGCCTCTTCAATTTTTCATAAGTGCTAGGATTAGTTGGCCTTAATCTATTCCAGTTACTTTTTGTTGTCTCTTCTAAAAGGCACTCATCTTCTGGTTATTTCTATTCTACAATTGAATTGAACTGAGATACTATTTTATATTTGAGGCTGCTAAAGGGTTTTACATCTGCTGAGAATAAGCAGTCTTTTGAAAAGATAACGGCATGCAAGTTCATCTCATTTCATATTCATTTCAATCAATACTCGATCATCTATTTAAATGCATGAAATAAGTGTTAGTAAGAGACTTTTTTTTACTATTAATCTATTATTATGAAAGCCACTATTTTTTTTATTTTACAGTATGACCTATTGTAACGACCGGACCCATCGTTACTTTAACAATCGCGAAGTTAAATTATTTGGGGAACTAATTTAAAGTACGTTTGTTTAAGTAGGGTGACGTAGTGAAATTTTTTTGATTTTAGAAATAATCCGGGATGACGTCACTCTGCTATAGCAATTATTATTCCGCTATAGCGGGATCTCCATAGCGGAGGGTTAATCGCCATAGCAGAGTGACGGGAGGCAGAAGCCTCAGGGTGAGATTTAATAAAAGATGCTCTCCTCCTCAATTAGAAAACATACGAGGGTTTCTCCAAAAACTCTCCCAAGCTGCTCCAAGGCTAGGGAATCATGAGGAGGAGGGGTCATGGCTGGAGGGACGTGGAATAGCGGATTCCAAGACCATCGTTCAGTCGAGAACACCTTCATAGAGCCAGAAATGCATGGTTGCAGTTGCTGGCATCCAGGTAGGCTAGGTTTTTATGAGTAGTTAGACCTGTTTACATTCTGTATTCATCGTATAGCGGAAATGAAGATTCATGTTTTAGACCTCCGGGTGTGGAGTCCGGTGGATTTGGTATTAGTTATGAGTGAGCTAAGGATTGGTTGGATTGAACTGTGGATTGATGGTAGTTATTTTGGGTTGTTTATATTGTCTTGGCATGCTAAAATGATAGGACTCAGGGACTGGGATGTTGGAAAAGTTCGGGGAACCGGGAATTTCAAGGATAACTAAAAGGGTATGAAAGTGGGAAACTCCTAGGTGAGGTTTCGGGAATGCTGAAGGCATGATAAGTAGTCGTTGTTTTGCTAAGGGCTAAGGAGTGGTAACTCGTATTGTTATTATCTATGTAAGTTCTGAAATCAATGGGGTTGTTAAATTATGCTAAAAAGGGGAAACCGTTCTTTATATGTAAATAAAGGGCAAATGTGTTTAGTCTTCGGACGGAGGTCGAGATTAAGTTATATAACCGAGAGAGAGGGTAGATGATGGCTTACGATTCCTGTGAATGTTGTATATTTTGTACTCTTATCTAAGTGTTTGTATGAATTGCATGGCTTAGAGGAATTGTGTAGAATGTCTAAGGGTCCTGTTTTACAGTCTGTGAATTGAACGGTGTGTTGCTTGTTGGTTTACAAGTTGTTTGTTCATTATTTGACTGTGAATTATTGACATTCGGTTGGCTCGAGTACCACGCCTGATACGGGTATACTAACGGTTGGCACGGGTACCACGCCTGGTAAGGGTATAACAAATGAATGGCTCGAGTACCACGCCTGGTACGGAATACTAACGGTTGGCTCGGGTACCACGCCTGGTACGAGTTTATTTTACTCCATCATTGTATTGATATTGTTGCATTGCATTGACTGTTACTGGTTCCGTGAGTGGATCAGGCTATTTTATTGAATTATGATATTGGTTGGTGGTCCTTGAGTGACCGGGAATCCTGTTATATCTGCTGAGTTGATTTTGGATTAGGCCGGGTTGTCTGTTTAACACTTAGGTGTTGTTTAGAGGGGCTTTTAGGGTGGGTCCGGGCTATACGACAATGGTTGTTGTTGGTTATGTTGTTGATTGTTGATCATAGTTATAAAGGTGGTTTACATGTGGTTGATAAACTAGGAGAATGGCTGGGAGTCTTACATGGTGTGACTAGCGGGTGATATCCTGGGAGGAATTGTCTAGGGACCCGGGGCGGGCCCATGTATTTGTGTGTAGTGCTCTGGGTGTAGTGGGTCTGGAATGACAGGGTCGGGGTTGTTCTGGATGCATAGTCATGGGAGTTGACTAGCTTAATGGTGAGGCAGTCAAAGTTGGATTTAGCAGTTGGTCTAAGGTTAGTGTGACTTCGAAAGTTTAAGGTCATGTGGCTTGGGAAGTCTAAGGTTAGTGCGACTTGGGAAGTCTAAGGTCGTGTGGCTTGGGAAGTCTAAGGTTAGTGTGACTTGGGAAGTCTAAGCTTAGTGACTCGGAAGACCTGAGAGAGAGGGAGTCAGTAGCGGAAGGAATAGAAAGGGTTGAGGTAAGGGGTAGACGATCAGTTGAGATCGGGTCGGGTAAGGGAAAGAGGTGAAGGATGGAGTTATATTATTTATTTTAATGTTTTTCCCTATTCTTCTTATATGATGGTAGGAGTGGATTCCGGTCACCGATGATACCTACCAGTACGTGTGTTTGTACTGACTCTACTCTTGCTATACCTTTTGGTATAGTCTGGTTGCAGGGCTGGTGATGTTTCATAGGTACATGGCGATGGTGATCTGCAACAGCTTTTGTCCTTCCTCCATGACAGAAGTTGTGTCTCACTGACTTTTCCTTCTTGTATAAATCCTGTAGTAGCTCTTGTACCTGTTTAGACTAGGTCCTAGGGAGGGTAATTTATATTTCAGAACTATTTTTTGTTTTCGAATGTTGTAATAACAAGGTTTTCATAATAAAAGGAAAGTTATTTTGCTACTTTCTATTTTCCGCATGTCACCTGTTGGACGGGTGGTGAGGGTTCGTCTATCTAGATGGTTAGAGTAGGTGCCCGCACGGCTCGGTGGGTTGGGTAGTGACAGATAGTATCAGAGCCTAGGTTACCGGTCTTCCAGTACAAGTGCAAAGTGTCGAATAGAGTCCTACGGATTGGTGTGTTGACGTCCACATCAAATCTTTGGGAAGCTATGAATCACTCTAGGAAACATCTCCCTTCTTTCATTCTTTCGTGCGGTTGTTTACTTGCTTGTATGGGTTGAGTCCAATTGGTATCTCTCGATTCCAATTAGTATCTCGACGAAGTAAAGGAGGTCCTTGTACTCCGATTGCTATAAGACAAGCAAGAGAAATTGGAACCGGGAAGATTCCAATTGGTATCTGGCCTAAGAGGCTGTAAGACATGGATGATCGGCTAATGGTCATCCATGGGATGAATAAAAGGTGATTTTATGTGAATTGATTCTTGCTAAGACCTGAAGTGAAATGTTGTGTATTGCTGAGTTGTAGAACCTACTTGAAATTTTGTGTATTTGGTTACCTTGATGTGAATTGCTATTTCACGTGCATGTAGAGTCTACAGAGGGTCAGTAAGTGGAAAACTTTGTGTACCTAAGGCTGTGGTAAGCTGTTAAATGTTTTGATTTAAAAGAGTAGTACTACATGTTGAAAAGATCTTATCATTGGTTAAGATGATAAGGGATTAGGAACTATGACTGTAGGGAAGCTTCGGTTTCAGGACAGTCGGGACTTGGTTGGGAACCATGAGAACAAATGAGTCATTAGTGTAATGGCGGGAAGTTGTTGTCAGAAAATAATTGTTGTTGTGATTTCTTGTAATTGATAGTGTTTCATAAATTGCCACACAACAGATCTTAGGACGTTCAGCCTTGGGCTTAGCCCTAGTAGGATGTACAAGGGGAGTGGGAGCGGGAGCGGGAGAGGGAGTGAGAGTGGGAGTGGGACTAGTAGCCGTAGGCGGCTCTGTTTCATCATCATCATAAGTATCATTACCATCATATTCATTATCATATTCTACTTCTTCATTAAAATTACCAAACCTTGTCTGTAAAGATTCATGATCTAATTGAGTATTGCTATCACTATTAAAAGGAGTTTCATCAACATGTGTAAAATCATCCGTATTTATTCTTAATTGAACTTGTCTAGTTTTAGATTTGGATTTAGAAGAACTACCGACTTTACTTTTTTTGGTTACTGCATTAGTCAACCTACCAAAAAGTATTTTTTTACCTTGGCCGACATTTTTATCACGGGATTCCATATTAAATATTAAAAGTAAGCAAATAAATAAATACTAAAATTAAATGCAAAAAAAATAAACTAGTAAAGAGATGAAAGTTGGAACGAATGTACCAAATGTCTGCGTAAAAGCAGACGTGTATAACCAAAAGCCAAAATTGATAGACGAAACTTGAAGCTTGAAGATTACTCCAAAATAATCCAACTAATAAAATTAATAATTTAATAGAGACTATTAGACTATTAGAGAATAGAGAGTAGAAGAGTAGAAGTTTGAGAGTTGAGAGAGTAGATGAAGAAGAAGAAATTTTGTGTAGTAAATAATGAAGGGGTGAGGGGGTTTTATAGTTAAAATTTAGGACTAAAATGTATTTTTAAAAACTTTGGGGTATTAAAAAAACTTTGGGGGGTAGGGGGTGTTTTGGCTCAAATAGCTATTGGGTGGGGCCCACTGGCCATTGCCAACGGCTAACCCAACTGCTACTTAATTAAAAAAAAATTGAAAATTGGTTTCTCGCCCGGATCGAACCAGACCGGTATCGGGATGAACTGGATCGGGATGATCCAATAAATTTCTCCCTTCCGTCCCGTTACCCCTACCGGCCAGCGCCTACACCGGACGGAACCGGAGTCCACCAGATTGAAACCAGACCGATAACGGACCGGGACAGACTGGTAACGGACTGGGATGGACCAGAACCGTTACCGGTAGCTCCCGGTTCTGTTGCTAGACTTACTCCCATGCAACGCCTGATTTAATGTCATGTCACGATGTAGGTACCTTGATTACTTAGACTTCGTAATGGTACACAAGATGGATCACTTTTACCTCCTCCGGATTGCCCAAGTACTACTTGACCCGCTATTCATTCACTTTTAAATTTCTTCCTTCTGGACCTTCAAGTTTAATGGCCCTATATGGTAATACTTGGACCACTTTAAATGACCCATCCCACCTTGACTTTAACTTTCCAAGAAACAAGCAAAGTCTGGAATTGAACATCAAGACTCAGACCCCAGGATTGATCTCTTTTCTCAGAATCTTCTTGTCATGGTATAGCTTCATTCGCTCTTTGTATAATGTCTCACTCTCATATGCACGAAGTCTGAACTCATCCATATCATTCAGCTGCTCAAGCCTCAAGTTAGAGGCTTTACTCTAGTTTAAGTTCAGCTTCTTTAGTGCCCACAATGCCTTGTTCTCAAGTTCAACCGAAAGATGACAAGCTTTTCCAAACACCAATTGATAGGGAAACATAGCTATTGTTGTTTTTTAGGCTGTCCGGTAAGTCCATAAAGCATCATCCAACTTTCTATACCAATCTGTCTGATTAGCATTCATAGTTTTTGCTATTATGGTCTTTATCCCCTTATTGGAGACCTCAACTTGCCCGCTTATCTGAGGATGGTAGGGTGTAGCAACCTTGTGTTTTACCCCACACTTGGCCAACAATGCACTAAAAAACCATTTGTAGAAGTGAGAACCCCAATCGCTGATGATAGCTCACGGAGTGCAAAACGTTGAGAATGTGTTCTTTTTCAAGAACGCGGTGATACTCTTACCTTAATTGTTGGGAAGTGAAGTAGCTTGAACCCATTTAGACACATAATCAATAGCCACCAATATGTACTTTTGGCCATGCAAGCTAACAAACGGGCCCATGAAGTCGATGCTTCACACATCAAATAACTCTATCTCGAGAATTGGGGTCATTGGGAGTTTATGGTTTCTCAAAATATTACCTTGCATTGGCATTGATCACACGACTTAACAAAATCTTTGGCATCCTGATGGATGGTGGGCCAATAATACCCACTCTGAAGAACTTTTCGTGCAGTCCGGATAGTGCCATGATGTCCTCCAAAAGGTGAGGAATGAAAAGCTTCCAAAATATACAACATCTCAGCTTCAGCTACATACCTCCTAATCACATTATTCGCACAAATTCAGAACAAATATGGCTCATCCTAATAGAACTTCTTCACATCATGGAGAAACTTCCTTTTATAGTGGAAGTTCAGGTTTTCAGGCATCATATCACTCGCTAGATAGTTTGCAAAATCAGCAAATCATGGAATAAGATCTTGAGAGGATGCTAAGATATACTCATCAGGGAACACTTCATTAATATTAAGTTCACACTTAGGTCTCCCTTCTTGATGTAACAATAGTAGCATAGTTGCTTAGTCGTCCTTCCTCTTACGTATTACAATATAGGTGCTTTTCATGCTGCCTTTAGCGGAAAACGGACTTAATGGACAAATAAGGGATAGGCAAGAATCTATTCTTGAACTCTAGAGAACAGGCGGAAAGAGGTTCATCAGAGCGATAGGGAAAGCTTATAGAGGGGTGGTCTTACTACGACAAGTGAAGCCAGGCTTTGTTCGGTGTTCGGGGAAGAGAAAGGACAAATGATCTGTAACCTGATTCTCTATCCCCGTTCGGTCTTTCACCTTGAAATTAAACTCTTGCAACAAGAGTACCCATCTAATCAATCTAGGTTTAACATCTTTCTTCGATATGAGATACCGGATTGCTGCATAATCAGTATGGACAACAATCTTGGTACCTAACAAATAAGCTCTGAACTTCTCAAATGCATAAACCACAACTAGCATCTCCTGCTCAGTCACAGTATAGTTCCTTTGTGCCACATTCAATGACTTGCTAGAATAATAGATCGGATGGAAAATATTCTCTCTTCACTGTCCTAGAAAATCACCTAAGGACAATATACTAGCATCACACATCACCTCAAATGGCTTAGACCAATCCAGTGCAATAATGATAGGTGCTGAGATGAGCTTTTCTTTCAGGCATTCAAATGCCTTCAAACATGCATTGTCAAACATGAACTTTGTGTCCTTCTCTAACAGCTTTACACAAGGGGTTTGAAATCTTCAAAAAATGTTTAATAAATCGCCTGTAGAAATCAACATGCCCAAGAAAACTGCAAACACCCTTCATCGAATTTTTTTTGGTCAAACCCTTCACTGAAATTGAAGAAGGCAACTTGGCAATGAATTCAATCTTAGCTTCTTCTACCTTTATTCCTTTTTCAGAGATCTTATGTCCTAACACAATTCCTTCTTTTACCATAAAATGACATTTTCCCCAGTTTAGCACAAGGTTGGCCTCTTCACACCATTTCAACACTTTTGCCAAGTGATCAAGGCAAGCTTCGAAGGAGTCACCAACCCCTAAGAAGTCATTCATAAAAATCTTGATTGTGTCTTCTACCATGTCAAAAAACATGGACATCATGCACCTCTGAAAAGTGGCAGGTACATTACACAAACCAAATGGCATCCTCTTGAATGCAAAAGTAGCATACGGACAAGTGAAGGTGGCCTTTTATTGATCTTCCAGAGTGATTGAAATCTGATTGTAACCTGAGTAACCACAACATCTGATCCATGACCAAAAAAATAGGCAAGTGGTCCTTTTTGGTTCAAAAGTTCATCTTCCTGTAATCCATAAACACTCTCCAACCTATGACTGTACGCATGAGAATCAACTTATTCTTGCTATTAGGGACAACAATCATCCTTCCTTTCTTTGGATGCACTAAACTGGACTCACCCACTTACTATCAAAGATAGGAAATACTACACCAGCGTCCAGCCACTTAATGATTTCTCTCTTTACCACTTCTTGCATTGACAGATTTAGCCATGGTCCACCTAATGGCCCTCTTCTAAATCCAAAAAAATAGATACTAAAATTTCCAGCTAACTGAAACAATGACAGGAAGGGTGTCATGATTTCTTAAAATACATACTACAAGTGCGCTGGAAGAGGCTTGAGCTCAAGAACTGGTGGCTGTTCAATGGAGGGATTAGCTGAAGGAGTTTCCCAATTTTTCAAGTCCAGATCCAATTTCTTAGGGGTATAAGAGTATGAACCTGGACCATATAGTGCATTAACCGTATCCTCATAATCATCCATGTCCTCAATATCCAAATTCATAATCACGACCGCCAAGTCTCAATGGTTAATTTCTTTTCAACTGACATATCAACCACATCAATAGTGTCAATCACAAAGATGACACTCATATCTATAGGCTGCTTCATAGACTTATAGACATTAAAAACCACATCTTCATAATTCAGTCTAAACCGCAGCTCACCATACTCTATGTCAACCAGTGCTCTTCTAGTGGGCAAGAATGGTCTCCCCATGATAATGGGGACATTAAAATCTACCTCACAATCCAAGATCACAAAATTAGCCGAAAAGATAAAATCAGCAACCTTGACCAATACGTCATATAATATTCCAACTGGCATCTTGATTGTCTAATCTGCCATCAATAGCCGCATAGTAGTCGGTTTGAGGGCTCCCAAACCTAATTTTTAGTAAATAACAAGCGACATCAGATTGATGTTTGCACCAAGATCACATAGAGACTTAGAAAAGTTGTAGGCCCTAATAGTGCATAGAATGGTGAACGCTCCAGGGTCTTCCTTTTTCTCAACCAACAATCGTGAAGCAATGGCACTATAATAGTGCAAGTTATCCTCCAGCTCAAAACTCACTGTTCTCTTCTTGGTCACTAAATCTTTCATAAACTTGGCATAACCTTATATCTACTCTAAGGCATCAACTAGTGGAATATTCACGAACAGGAGCTTCCACATAGAAAGAAACTTGTGAAATTTGTCATCCTCCTCTTTTTTCTTCAACCTCTAGGGAAATAGGCAAGGTGCTCTAGGAATAGGTTCTAGAATTTGCCCATCTTTGGGTTGCTTCTACTGCTAGAATTTTATGGGCTTTGTCCCATTTTTCCTTTTTATGCTTTCTGGGTTTCTGCTGATCGAACCTCAAGATCAGTCCATTTGTACTCGAAAGGGGTTGACTCAAGAGATATGGGTGTACCAGCCCAATATAATGCAAAGAAGGGATCAAATGGAGTCCAAAATGGACTCGAATAACGTCACATGCATCAAAGTAAAAGGAAAAGTTTAGTGTACAATTAAGTAGAAGCTTAAAAAAGCATGAACTCAACACAAACTAAGCCAATTATCTGTCCATAGATTTTAAATTCATGGTATGAATACTAAGTCAAATAAGGGCAGATGCCAAAAAATTCACATAGCTTTAGCTATTCTAGTTTAGAAAGCCAAACTATCTACCATTTTCTATATGTGATTACTCTTCTAATATACAGAGGACTGCTCTTTGCAATTAAGAACCATCCCATATTTTTGAATAAATTACGTGACTTAGCAAGAACTTGGGCACACATTATCATAGAGTTAAACATGGCCGATTATCAGGCATCTTTGTGCATGAGAATGGTCTAACTAAATTATGACTAGATTTGCAAAGCTTTAACATTTAAACTTACAAGAATACCCCTTTTAACTCTTAAGAAAAGCTTAGCCAAGGTTTAACATATTTCTGAGAGAAAAAATAGCACTTTTGAAACCAAAGATGAGATTGGTTCAGCAAGAAAAATATAAATTCATACTGATAGTAATCCTTCAGTAAAAAAATTTATAAAGAGGAGAATGTCACAGCCGATAGTTGGTCAAAAATTAAGATAATTTTAAAGCAAAGCAAAAATAGATTTAGTGCTCGTCACTCCTCAAAATAAACAGTCATAACAGGAAACAACTAGCTATCAGGTAGACATGCTAAACCTCAACACACTTCATTTTAAAGACCTTAACTGTAAGAAATTCTCATTGTTGCATGAATCATCATTTTTGTCAAGGCAAATAGATCACTGATTTAACCCTTTGAGATTGCAAATTGTGTCAAACTCAGTTTTTTTATTTTAACCAACGTAACAAAACACGCTCATGATTACTCTATTCAAAACAAACTTGAGTTATGATCTTTTGAAAAGATAAGTTAAGCAAATTCAATAGTGAGGGTAGGAAGATTATTTCATGTTTATTCCAGGACCATGAGAAACAGATTGGGCATATAGGCAACTTTAAAAAGAATGGCCAAGGAAGTTCAACGAATTCATATTTACTTAAGGAATTAACATAGACATACTGATTCATATCTCATTACTTTTGACATTTAGCACTACAAGTGACACTATTATGCTATGTGTATTTATATCCTTGTAGTAAGATGATTAGGCTTACAAGATTCAACACTTGGTTTGAAAAGCAACTCATAAGAATGTGCACACCCAATTTTAATACAACATATAGCAACCATGGACACACAAGCACTTAGACTTTTCTTACAGCTCTATTCAACATGCTTCAAAGTTCTATCATGTCTAAATCTTTTCTATAATGCAAGAAAATGCAACCAACTTGGCACGAACTACGTTAGAAATTTTCTTTAATCGAACAAAACTAAACCTCGTGGACACATGATTCAAATAATAGATAAAAGATGCTTATTCACAAAAATGTATGACTTCCCACGAATTCAGATCGATCTAGAATAAAAACATAGTCATTCGAACAAGCATGCTGCCGTAAAACAATGAGCACGACAACAAAAGACTTTAAAAATCCTCAAACTCAACCACAACTCAAATAAAATCCAAATTCATATTAACCTCTCTCCTGGTTTTTAAACATATATTTCAAACAAGACTAGTTCGAACCATCCTAAATTCCACGTGATAGTGAAGAAATAAAGAAAAATAGAAAGTTAAATGGGGAGGTCACCTATTTCTAGGCAGTGAGGCTGGGACTTCGAGCTTCTCGTCGGGAACGTCTTTCACTAGCGGATCAAATTTAACTTATCAAAACCAGTCGGATTTCCTCTTTTTGTGAGTAGTTTCTCTGCAATCCTTGGTTTTTTAAGCTAGAGAGTGGTTCTCCAAAAAGCTTAAGAAGTTTCTCTGAAGACCATCCCCTAAAAATGAGAAAAGAACCCCTATTTATAGGAAAATTCTAGGGCTAAAGAGGGGGGAAAACATAGGGGGTTTGTGGGAATAACACTTGGGAAATTTGAATTTCCAATTTGAATCATTGGTCAGCAACCAGGATTAGGCCACATATGTACTACCTTAGAACAAATTGAGGTAATTTTGCCAAGATTTAAGGAAGAACGATGAAGGAGGCCAACTGTCCTTTTCTAGAACCTTCATGGTTCTTTCATTATCAATAGATAATGGAAATATAGATAATAGAAGGAGGCTAGATGGATTTTGATGATTTAGGCATCGTTTGGAGGAGTTGCTGGAGTCATTTTTGGAGCTTGTTGTTAGGGTTTTGTCTGGTTCTGTCAAGAGGAACGAAGAAGATAAAGTAAAGGGGTGTGAGATATTTGTACTAGGCATGTAGGAGGAGGTTATGCGTTCTTTTTTAGGGGAAAATAAGAGCGTGTAAGAAAAGATAATATATGTGGGTGTGTATATCTGTGAGTGTAAGTATAATATGTGTGTTTATGTATATGTGAGTGTGTATTGTGCTGATAAGAGGAGTGGGCCAGGTCTATTGGATATTTTAGGCTAATTTTTCTTTAGTTTGGACTAAATGTAAGCTGAGATGGAGGATTTAAAAGGATTTAAAGGATGGCCACATTCTTGCAAAATGTGACCAGATTTAACTTAAGAAATGACCAAAATAAAATAATTTAGTAAAATTTGACCATAATTAAAATAGATGAATTAGATTCCTAATTAATTAGTCTAGCTTCTAACTTTAACAATTAAAAAATAATCATCTTATAAAAAATATTATTAACCCATTTAAAATCAAAGAAACTAATTATCCGATCAATTTCTTATTTTGAGGAAAAACAGAGCATTTTTTCAATTAAACATGATTTTTATTTAAAATAATTTTCAAAATATTTCTTTAAGTTAAATTTATGTAGTTTTATATAATTAAATATAGAGTATACATATTTCACTTAAAATTACCAAGTGAACCTCAAATTAATTTTAAAAACCTTAAGATCTTGTAACAACAATTATTTCATAGTTGTTTAAAAATAATAGAAGCTCAAAATTAATTAGGAATGTGGAGGGAAAAAATTAAGTGTCAACAACTGCCCCTCCCTTTGGGTAGGTTGGATGCAAGGAACCCTGGGCAAAGGGAGTTGACATTCTCAATTTTGTCCGATCATAAATTTATTCTCGAAAGTGATTGGTTCTACACGAATTTCAAGGAATTATTGCTGGACCCCGATGTCAAATTTCCTACATATCTCAGGTTTTATAAGAATTCAGGCCACTTGTAGTTCAAGACTCTTGATTTTAAGCATGATTTCCAAAGAATTCAAAAGTTATTCTGGCTTCAGATTAAGGAGACACTGGAAAGCTGGTGAGTAAGAGGATTGGGGGGAATTTGGAATGCAGTCGTGTTTTCAACATAGAACCCACCTACATATCCCAGGACTTGGGGAATCAGGCTGCTTGTAGTTTTACTCAATTAGTGGAAAAGGTAATCTTTATGTTAAGACAACCTTTGGCTCGGGATGAGTAACAAATGAATTGAGCTATAGAAAAAAGGCTTGCAACCTCTCAACTATGAATGTGGCACGCTTCACACCCATAAGCAAGAATTAATCCGAATATAATTTTCAAAGCTCTAGGTGTATTATCACTCGTATTTAAAGAGAAGGAATATTACTTCCAGTATGAGTTTAGAAAATACTCTAGATGCAAAACTGAGACTCAACGACAGAAATACCCACATGTCTTCTAATAGGGGTGTGGTTTGATGGCGGTAGAAGTCATTTCTCAGCTCGCTTCCAAAGAGATTGATATTCCTCTTCGGTCTATGTTTCAGTTTATTGCTAAAAAAAAGTTTCACATTATGCTGCGTCCTTTTTGGCGTAGTTTGCACCTGTGGTTTATTTTGAGAATTTCATCCTCTCAGATGCTCTTAGAGACATCTCAAAATTAGATTGTTAGTGGTAATATAATTCCATTTTGGAGGGATAATTCTTTGTAATACCTCCTCCTCGGATTATGTTTGGATCACTTGTTGTGACGTCCTTTTGACATAATCAACACTTGTGATTCTAGTTTGAGATTTTCAACCTCTTGGATGCTCTTGACAATATCTCAAAATAAGATCGTTAGTAGTAAAGTGATTCAATTAGGAGAGATAGCTCATGTACCTTATTTCAGCATATGTTGATTCATGAAGAGATGCCATCCTTTCCTGTCCTTGCCTCAGGAAATAATAATTTTCACGACAAATATACATGATAGCCTTCATAGCCATCGAATAGGATTTTCTTTGTGGTGGTTGGATGTGATGATCTTTGAATATGATGACCTTTGTAGCCTTTTGCGATGCAATGGTCCTCGTAACCGTTTGTAGCATTCTCTTCATATGATAGCACTCACAGCTATTGCTAGTAGTCTTTGCATATGACTTTGGGGTAAGTTTTGCACATCATCGATATCGATGCGACTTATAGATATACCCTGAATTATTAGGCTTTGAGTAATCTATCACATTATCTGACTTTGGATAGATACGGCTTACAAATATCCCTTAAATTATCAGTTTTTGAGTAATCTTGCACATCACCCAACTTTGAATAGAGGTGGCTTACAGATGACCTTTGAATTATCAACTTTTGGATAATCCTGCACTTTTATCCGATTTTAGATGTACGCAAATTATAGATTTTCCTTGAATTATTAGCATTTGGGTAGTCCTATCCAATCATCGTGGATATATCGCGACTTGTAGATAACCCTTGAACTGTCAATTTTTGGTGGTCTTACACATTATCAATTTCAGATACTATTGCGACTTACGAATAACCCTTGGACTGTTAATTCTTAGGTGATCTTTCACATATATAGTTTCAGATGTTGCTGCATCTTATAGATAACTCTAGGTTTGTCAATTTTTGAAGAAATCTTGCACACTATCCGATTTTTGTTATCGCTGCATCTTACAGATGACTTTGGACCATCAACTTTGAGGAAATCTTGTTATCATACGATTTTGGATGGTGTCTTACATACATCCCTTAGAATATATGCTTTCTTCAAACCTGACAGCGAGCGTCATTTGATCCTCATGACTTGCATGTGCATTCCCGTTGTTGCAACTAGGCAGTATTGTACTTGGTGCAGATTTCCATTGTTGCAACTTGAACACTTTGTGCTTTAGCATTCTCATTGTTGTGACTGAAACTCATTGCACGTTCCTGTTATTGTGACTTACACACTTTGCATATTCCCATTGTTGTGACTTAAAAGTGTTAGATTACTTATTTCCGTTGTTGTGAATTAGACTCATTGTTCATTCCCGTTATTGTGACTTAAATACTTTGCGCATTCTCTTTGTTATGACTTAGAAGTGTTAGATTGCCTATTTCTGTTGCTGCGACTTAGAAGTGTTAGGTTGCGCATTCCTGTTGCTAAGATTGTGCATTTCTGATGTTGCGACTTGAACACTTTGCACATTTTCGTTGCTGTGACTTGAACACTTTGCAAATTTCCATGTATTGTCTTTCAAGTGCGGTACACATTTCCATTGCTGCGACTTGAACACTTTGCACATTTTTGTTGTTGTGACTTACAAGTGCGGTGCGCATTCCCGTTGCTGTGACTTAAACACTTTGTACATTCCTGTTGCTGTGACTTAGAAGTGCCATGATGATAAGATAAAGCCCATGAGGCAGTTTGCAAATGATGGTCCTTGTGGCAAACATAAACGTAAATGGCTCTTCACGGTAATTGTTAGAGAACATCACCTTTAATCTCTCTATTGACATTTTTACTCCTTTACGTGTACCTACGCTCAAGGCAAATGATTAATAGACGCAGCGTTGCTTTTACTAGCGACCAAAATCAGATTTGAAAAAGCTTTGAAGGAAAGCTTTAGTAATTAAAATAACTTTGATTAAGTGTTGAAAACCCATTTTTGGGAACAACTATAAATACCACTTTCGAACACCGTGTGTTCATTGTGATCCCTGATTTTCTTGAAATTTAAGGAGAATTCTATTGCTCTCTCCTTATTTGGTGGTCCCACTTCTTAGTATACCATTGTTGAACATCATGTACGTGGTGATCCCTGAATCACTGGGAATTTGAGGAGGATGCCATTGTCTTTCCTTATTTGGTGGTCCCTGCAACCACAAGAAAGGTTTCCACTTTTAGTTATTTTCCATCATCTTAGCGCTTTCTCGCTAATTTTTGGCATTCAGTCTCCTTATATTGCTTTGAGTATGCTGAATAATTAGAGACATTCACTGATCCATGAATCTTCTTAGAATAACCTGCACCTATAAAAAAATCATTAGTTTTGGCAAAACTGATTTGTGTTGACCTCCTTCGGTTGTCTGCTCTTGTATTATCACCTCCAGGTGCATGTCATCTTTGGGTGCTTGCCTCATCATCCCCGGATTATGGCAGATGTAAAACAAATTTAAGTTATGAAGGAGCAAATAATTTGTAAAGATTTTTTACTAAGTTTTGAAAATAGCAATTTTGAAAAAAAATGGTTTGAAAAAATCTCTATCAATATTTTCATGTCATGCACTAGCTCAACGAACATACTTCACTTGAGGCCTTGACATATCTGACATGCTACTGGCGAGCTCTGAAGATCCTTTAGCATCCTAGCTAGAGAGTTTTAGAATTATCTTTTGAGAAATCTGTCATAGCTGGGGATTTGTCCACCTCAAACTTTGTTACAGGTGGAGATTTCTGTAGTAGACTCTGATCTCTTGGTGCTGAGGAATTCTCGTAGTTGTCTTTGATCTCATAAATGAAGCTTGATGGAAATTTTGAAGTCCTCCATAAAAATGTTGCCCTAGTTAAAGGTTTTATGACAAGTATTGTATCGTTGGTAAGAGATTTGACACTCTGAGATTCTCTCTCACAATTTATTACAGTTACTCTTTGACACAATTCACATTCTGTCTTGTTGATAAATGATCTTCGCCTTTTGAATTTTTGAGATTTCTTTCTCAAAAATTCTGCCCCAGTTTCTATTTTTTGGGGTGATATGACCGAGTCATTATGGCACCTACGAATCTCATTGAAGCAGGAATTAGCTCAAACCTAGTTCCCCTGACAAAGTGGGAGAATGAAAATAATTAAAGGGGTGACCGAAGCCGACAATGGCCACCTACGTATCTCTTTCTTGAGAATTCAGATCATCATATAGTTCAAGAAATAATAGGGAATTGATAGATTTTTCTAAAGGGTTGACCGAAGATGATATGAGTTGCCTACATATCTCATTCTTGATAATTCAGGTCAAATATAGTTCGTGCAAGGAGGATAGGGGAACTATCGTTAAACTACTACAAAGTATAGAAATGATTACAAATAAAAAATGTGATTACATGGAAAGAAATGAAAGTAAAAAACTATCTTCAGGCAGAGTATCTCTTGATCGCTTCTAAGTCGATCGGTTTTACCCAGACTTTGGCCATCCACCCTGGACAAAATTAAAGCACCTCGAGATAGTATTTTGTGGATTACATGACGTCTTTGTCAATTTGGTTCAATTTTTTCTTTGCGCTTATCTCGATGGGGAAAGGATCAACTGTTCACTTCCTGGATTGAATTTTGGATGGACTAGTAACATATCACCGTAGGTTTGGATGAATACGTCAATGCATTGACTGAGCAATTTGATAAACTCTCCCTTTTATGCTTTGTTAGAAGGATATCAATTCTGATCTCTTTGACTTGATTTACCAGTTTAGTTTTCTCTGAATTAGGTTTCTCTTGTTTCTGAAATTGTTGTAACTCCTCTGTTGAAAATTTGGGGACCATAATCTCTTTATCATACTCCTCACATTCATTATCATCTACCTCAATTTTTTCATTTAGCTCATGACATGGCATGACGTTGACAAATTTTAAATGATTTTACTTAAATCATACTTAAACAAGGTTAGATAATAACATTTTAAACACGAAAGGTAAATAAAAGCAGTTGATTTTTGAGATAGGCGAGACCTTCATTAAAATTAAAAAAATTCACAAACTTTGGCTATGGCTCGAACGAGTACGAGTCTATGCCTTTTGGAAAGCAGTAAAATAGTACTTAAGGAAATAAAGAAATAAAAGGTGAGTCTGGGCCTCATCCAGGCCATCACCAATTTTCAGAAAATTTAAATTTGTCCTTTTATCTACTACAGTGACCGGGGGATCATGAGTGGAGTGAAGGTCCAATTCTGTAATTGCTTCTCCAGGTTCATCTTTTCAATTCTTGATGCCTCAGGGAACTCCTCCAAAATCGCATCATATCCCTTGAAATTGAAAAGGTGCCTGATTCCATCCCCAAGATCGTTGCTTGAGGGATTTACGCATATGGAAAATGACTGGTAGAGGTGAGTTGGTGGCTTTGGCAGCTCTCAATCAATCTCCCTTTTGGCCTTGTCTTTAGACTGATTCTCTTTGATTTGGATGTAGCCTACATTAAATTTT
The DNA here is from genome assembly GCA_003996215.1 of Jaltomata sinuosa. NCBI lineage: Eukaryota > Viridiplantae > Streptophyta > Magnoliopsida > Solanales > Solanaceae > Jaltomata > Jaltomata sinuosa. Next base: position 172,278 of record QJPP01007571.1, on the reverse strand, counting down.
GGAGGATTTTTTAGGAATGTTTGACAAGGTGCAATCATTATTTTAGACTCCTTTTTCATGTTTAGGGAGGCCACAACTTTCTCCATTTTTTCCTCTTTTTTCGGACCTACTTATGAACTTGCTTGCCACCCATTCTTAATCTGTCTCTATCATATTGATAGAGTCTCCTCCATGGTTGTGACATTTGATGGTGCTGTCTGAAGTGAGATAACCTTTTGATCAATCAAGTCCTGAATCTTGTATTTCAGATTGATGCAATCTTATGTAGCATGCCCAGTGCTTCCAGCATGATATGCACAATGTCGGTCAGTTTTAAAGAACTGAGAGTTGGTATTAACAGTTCTTAGCACAATGGGTTAGATCAATCCATCTTCTTTAATTCTTTCAAAAAGTTGAGTCCGTCTTTTAACCAATGGTGTGAAGGTTCAAGGAGGTTTCTTTTCAAAGATTTAAGATGGTGTTTGGAAATTTAGTTGGTAGTTTTGACAATTTCGTGGAGGTGTTTGATAATTTTAAGATGAGTTATTACAGTTCAGAGGTGGATTTTGGTAATTTTGGTAACTGGTTTGAGCATAGAAGGCAGGGCAGGGACTTTGTAGGGCTAAGAGGTATGTCTCAGATGATGTAAGATTTTGAGAGCAAAACTTGGATGGTTTTCTAGATCTCGTGCTCGAACCAAAAGACATAGAGGATACGTCTTCCTTTTTATTCCGTGGGAATCTTGGAGATCGTGGCTGTGTAGAGATCCTGGTTATTTTTCCATTCCTAAGGCCCTCTTCAACCATCTCACCAATTTTGACTAAATTCGCGAACTTAAAATTGATTGTTGATATCATCTTGTCTTAGACTTCTGATTCCTGGACTTGCATAAATACAACAATAATTTCTTCTTCAATCATAGGAGGTTGGACCCTTGCTGCCTCATTTCTCCATCGATGGGCATAGTCAGGGAAACACTCATTGATTTTTTGCTAGATACGATTCAGGGAATACCTGTCTGGGACAACCTCCACATTATAGGCAAATCATCTAGCAAATCATTGGCCAAAGAACTCCATCCAGACCATTTCTTCAAATCTTGCGAAGTGAACCATTCTAACACTTTGCCGCTTAGGCTTATGCTAAAGAGCCTCATTAGTAGCGATTTATTTTCTCCCTCTCCTATAATTCAATCACAATAACCCCTCAAATGGGCCATAAGATTTTCAGTGCCATTGAAAGTCCCAAACTTTGGAATTTTAAATCCTTCGGGCAATTTCAAGTTGGGTTGGATACAAAGATTATCATAGTTGAATCTCGCTTTGTCGGGAAAACTCTGCAATTCTTTGATCTTTGCAATCTCTTCTTTCATTAACATCATGTCCTCATCAGGATTATCTCTCACTACCTGCAACTTTATCTCTTTTTCCTCATAATGGTCAAGCTCCAAATTTTGTGGAAAAGTAGGATGGGTTTCTATCATGGCATGAAAGGTAGAAGGTGGCATATTCTGGATGGGTGGAGGCTGCACATGTGGAATGGTATTTGGGTAGGTAGAGTATAATACAATGGATTAAAAATGTTGGGGTTTTTACTTTGGGAATTGTAAGCACTTGGTGGTGTGCTTTGGTAATTTGGAGGGAGGTTTTTACAGGTTGTAGGCATTTGGGTTGTTGTTTTGGTTAGTATGTTGGATAGGGGGAGTATGGGTTTGGTATAAGGATCCAATTTTCACGACCTAACCTACCGAGCCATGTGAGCGCCTACTCTATGCACCTAGATAGATGAACCCTTACCAACCGTCCAATAGGTAAATGCGGAAAAACTTAAGTATAACCATAAAATCCTCCCTTTTGATACATAAAAACCTTTACAACCTTTTATTCAGGAAAACCCCTTTAAGAAGAATACAATAAAACAGTTTTATGACTTAAATCACCCTCTCTAGGACCTAGTCTAAAACAGGTACAAGAGCTACTACAGTAATAATATAAGGAAAGTAAGATGACACAACTCCCACCACAGAACCAACCCTGCAACCAGACTATACCAAAAAGGTATAGCAAGAGTAGAATCAGTACAAACACACGTACTGGTAGGCATCATTGGTCGACCTGAATCCACTCATACCATCATATAAGATAAATTAGGGAGAGCATGAAATTAACCAATGTAGTCCCATCTTCCAACATTCACCTTTATCCAGACCCACTATCAACACCCATCTACTTATGGATTCTGCCTTAACCCTTCTTATTCCTCCCGCTTCTAACTCCCTCACTCAGGACTCTGCACCTTGGCTCCTAGGACTTCATGAGTCACACTAACCTTAGACTTTCTAAGTCACCTTAATCTTAGACTTCCCAAGTCACCTTAACCTTAGACTTCCCAAGTCACCTTACACTAGTCTAATCCCTAGCACAGACCCGGACTACCACCTCGTTGTTCTAGTCAACCCCAATGGATATACACCCAGAAATAACCCAGTAACTGTCAATCCAAACCCACTACCCTAATGGAAGTACTCACAAGTATCCGGACCTCTCAAGGTTCCTTGGACAAATCTCCCTATGATAATACCAGCTAGTTACACAACGCCATACTCTCAGTCATTCCCCTAGCTTATCAACCACATGTAATCCACTTTATAACCATGATCAACAATCAAAGACAACAATAAACATTTCCATTCCACATAGCCCAGACCCACTCTGGGATCCCCCTAACAATACCTAAGTGTTAAACATACAATCCCAGTCTACCCTAAGACTTACCTCACATTTACATAAAATCACCCAGCCTCTCATGGACCATAAGCAGAATTCACAATTCAGGAATACAATCCGGTCCACTCATGGAACCATAAAAAGAATACATCAATGCAATTAAAACAACCCATACCAGGCATGGTACCCGAGTCAACAATTATGAATTCCCATACCAGGCGTGGTACCCGAGCCAACCGTTAGTATACCCGTACCAGGCATAGTACCCGAGCCAACCATTAGTAATTCCCATATCAGATGTGGTACCTGAGCCAACCAAATGTCATAACAAGTCTAATATATCACAACCAATGAACAAACATACTTGTAAAACAAGTAAGAAAACAAAAGAAGTTCATTTCACAAGACTGATTATCGGAAAACTAGACATTCACAATTCCTTACCTAAATATGCAACTCATACACTACTATGAAATAGTATGTGAACACATAATACAGATTAAAAATCAATAACCATCACATACTCTCAACCCGGGTACATAACTCAACCTTGGATCCCGTCCGAAGACCAACCCCCCATTAACCTCTTTTTAACACACATTTAGTAATTCCCTTTATTCTTTATTCCCGAAACTTCTCCTAAGACTAAACAACAATAGGGGAAAACCTTCCCAAACCTTGAAATGTTCAACCATTCTAGTCATTATATCCCTTTATACCAAATCCTTCCTAGGACTCCCTTTTTACAATGTAATTATATTTAGATACCCAAGATTTTCCTGTTCCCCAAACCTTTCCGACATCCCAGTCCCTAAATCCTATCATTTTGCCATACATGAACAACTTGTACAGCCCGAAATATAACATCATTCAATAATTCGATTCAACCAAATCTTAGTTCACACATAACCAACACCCCAGTCCAGTAAACTCCATGCCCGAAGGCCTAAGCATGGATTCCCCTTTTTAAACTATGCGATAAGTATAAAAATGTAAATAGGCCAATCTACTCAATAATAAAACCTAGCTTACCTGGACACCAAGTAATTGCACCATGCATTTTCTGTCTCCGTGAAGGTATTCCCTGTCTGACGACAAGCTTGAATACTGAAGTTTCACATTCTTCTAGCCAAAATTCCTCCTCCTCATGGCTCCCAAGCCTTGGAGCAGCCTAGGAGGGTTTTTGGAGAAACCCTCATATGTTTTCCAATTGAGGAGGATAAGTCTTTATTAAAATCCCATTCTGAGGCTACTGCCTCCCGTCATCCCGCTATAGTGGATGGCCTTCCTCCATAGAGGTAGTGCTATAGTGAAATAAATACCACTATAGCAGAGTGATGTAAACCCGGATGATTTCCAAAAGTCTGAAATTTTCTGCCTCGTCAACCCCACTTAATACAAAACATAATTTAATCGTTCCCAAAATTTTATGATAATGTGATTTCTGAAATAACGATGGATCCCATTGTTAGAATAGATAACAATTTACCCATCGTTCATCCCCGAATAATCCCAAAATCAAGAAGATGAAAAGAACTAGCCCGAGGCCCTCAATGTCCCAAGTGATCGCATAATTGCGAACCTACATAAAATATCGATCTTCCCCCCCTAATTTGATCAGACCCGACCCAAGATGACAAAATTAGTTTCTCGCTCTAACGAGGACTTCCCCTCTCTCGAGCTATCCGGAGAAAATTATGACGTGTATCTTCCCGAGTACCCAAGAAAATCTAGGGCCTCGAATAATGTCGGAGCAAAAGAATTTGAAAAGACCTAGGAGAAACCTTTCCTTTCCAAAAATTGATTTTTGTCCGCTATAGAGGACATTATACCACTATAGCGCTTCTGCTATAGTAAAGTGTTGACTTCTGTAGTGGTTGACAACAGATTGAAATAGGGGAGAAACAGATTTCACCCTCCATTCTCCCCATATTTTCTCCCGAAAATACTCCATTCTCTCCCGATCACCTCGCTACCGATGTTGAAATTCTCAGGTAACATCACTTTTACTTACTCCTTTACTTCTTTGCAAGAATTTAGACATGATTTTAGTAGAAAACAAGGACTTGGGGGATGTATATTGTAGTGGTTTTTAAACTTGAACTTGGGTTGGATTATTGTTGGATTTCCTAATCATGAATGCTTCCCTTATGTTCACAACGCCTCCACAGCATCCTGGGCGTAAGGATTATACAACTTTTGGCAAAAAATGGGCCAAAAATAGGGTGGGAGACGAAGGGTAGTTCTTGAATAAATTTGTGATTTGGATAAAATTTGGGGGTTATAATGCCCAATATTTTGTAGAAAACAGTAATAGGGTACTTTGGGTATGTAGATCTGAACTTGGAATGTTGAAAACTAAATTTTGGGTCAAGGAGCGTCATTGTTGCACTCCTTGGAGGTCTGGGATGATGAATACTGCTATAGCGGTGGGCTCTGCTATAGTGTTCCCGCTATAGCGGAGAAGTATTTGCTATAGAGGTTCTACTATGGCGTACAACCGTCTATTATAGCAGAAGGCCGTGAACCAGTAGCCCCTCAGGCTGACACTTAGAAAAAATTTCCTTTTAAACTCATTCCCCTTTTTCTTAATCCCTTACGCCTTATCGAGTTCTAATCCCACCCTTGGATACATTGCAGGTTGACCAATTCAATGGCTGAGGAACAGGATCCCGTGTATTATTATGAGATGGTTCCCTGATGATGCTAGTCAGGAAAGGTTTCGAGACATCCGTCGGGTAGGCCTTTGTTATGAGAGGGGCTGCAGAATGACAGGTGTGAATAGAAAAGTAGTCGTATTCCATCTCAGGGTTTGAGAGTTTAGTTGGGATTCCTGCTAGTGGCTCCCCCTCCCACACAGACAGGCTAGGTGCAGGAGTTCTATGCTGTCCTTCCCACTGTCCATTGGGATGAGCCCAACCCCACCATCTGAATCCGTAGTGTAGATGTTCTAGTGGATTCTCATACAATCAACGAGGTTCTAGGAGTGCCTCATGTCTCCAATGAAGCATACGAGGCCAAGCTTCGGCCTTGGGACATGACTTGGTTGAGGGACACTTTAGTGGATGGGGAGTGAAGAGATCAGGTCCACTGGGCCAGTCCCAAGGGCATCACTAGTGCTTACTTCTCCGTTGATGCAAGGAGGTGGCTCAACTTGGTGTCTCATAGGATCCGCCCATCGGGCAATAAGACTGACATGACTTATGCCCGGGCCCTGGTGATTGCTTGTGCTATGCAAGGGATCATCATGAACATGGGGGAACAAATCATCTTTGAGTGGAAGGAGTTCTACCGGGGTCATATGAAGGGCCCCTATCTTCCAGATTTAGTGTCCAAGCTATGCAGGTGAGTTGGGGTGCCTGTGGATCATACTGATAAGGAGGTAGAGATGGATGACCCATTCGACCCTCTCCGGGTGAAAGTGGTCTCTTTCAAGAAGAAGAGGAAGGTGGATGAAGCAGGGAGTAGCCAGCCGATTGAGGATGCTGACGATGATAATGAGGATGACACTCCCGCCCCTTCCCAGCCTCAGCCCTCTATCACCAGCCGCCAGCTTGTGGAGACTTTGTCCTTAGTCCAGAGGTTCATGGAGGGAACCACCGCTGGAGGTACAACCCATCCCCCTTTCACTCAGGAATTTGCAGCACTCCGTAGGGAGTTAGATGAGGAGAAGAAGAAGAGATGCTCCTGGGATTACATGTTTGCCCAGATGTGGAAGACCGTCAAGGTCATATTCTCTTGCGTCGCCTCGAGTCAGGAGCTTCCCATACTGGAGCCCGAGGACAGGAAGGAGTTCCCCTTCCTTAGCGATGATAAGGCATAGGACTCCCCCTCTCCATTTATTAAGACTATTTACTACTTTCTAGATTTCGCCCTCGTTTGGGGCTTATTTTAGACAATATTTCCCTTTCCTTTTCCCCTTGTTTTAAAGCACGTGGATGCTAGTTTTCAGAAATTTTCCCTTATGTGCATACTATATTAGCCATATAGATGATTTCCTGATTCACATTGCAATTTACATCTTAACTAATGCATTTTAAAGCCCCGGGATGAAATGAAAAACAGGGGAAAATAGGGCAGGCATTCTGCTTGCACCCTTCCGCTATAGCGGTTGCCTCTCCGCTATAGCGGTATTGCTGTAGCGATAAAAATACCGCTATAATGGGATCGCCGTAGCGATGTAGTTCCGCTATACTCATCCCCCTTCCCGGTTATCATTTTTCAACCCTACTCAATCCCGCCATGGTGTTAACAAACCCCAAGACCATTCGTGGCAAATCAAAACTCAACATTCAAATATCACCAATTAGAAGAGATTCACTGAAGAAAATTGTTCTCAACAATACATTCCCGCTATTACACACGAATAACCCCCTTATTCCCATGATTCCCAACCAAGTCCCGATTGTCCTGAAACCGAAGCTTCCCTACAGTCACAAGCTCCATCCCCTTACCATCTTAACTAATGATAAGGCCCTTTTTCTAAAAGAAAATACGAAGTTTTAACTCCACACACATAGCATTCCATCACAACCAAGGCATACTAATTACAATCTATGATGACCTTTAGACCCACAATTTCACAGTAAGGTAACCAATCATGTACAATTCAAGTATGTCATACAAGCAATGTAACACACAATAGTTCAACTTAGGGTACAACAAATTAAAGTCATATAAGTTTACTCCCTATTCGTCCCATGGATGACAATTGATCGGTCATCCATGCTTACCACATCCTCTTAGGCCAGATACCAATTGGAACCTTCCCCGTTCTAACTTCTCTTGCTTGTCTTATCGCAACCGGAGTCCAATGACACCTTTCACTTTGTTGAGATACCAATTAGAATCGGGAGATACCAATTGGACTCAACCCACATGAGCAAGTAAACAACTGCACGAAAATGAATGAAAGAAGAGAGATGTTTCCTAGAATGCTTCATAGCTTTCCATAGATTAGATGTGGACGTCAACACACCAATCCACATGACTCTATTCGACCTTTTGCTCTTGTACTGGGAGACCAGTCCTAGGCTCTGATACCATCTGTCATGACCCAACCTACCAGGCCTTGCGGGCGCCTACTCTATGCATCTAGATAGACAAACCCTTACTATCCATCCAACAGGTAAATGCGGAAAAACTCAAGTATAATCATAAAATCCTCCCTTTTGATACATAAAAACTTTTACAACCTTTTATTCAGGAAAACCCCTTTAAGAAGAATATAATAAAATAGTTTTATGACTTAAATCACCCTCTCTAGGACCTAGTCTAAAACAGGTACAAAAACTACTACAGGAATAATACAAGGAAATAAGATGACACAACTCCCACCTTGGAACAAGAGTAGAAGCTGCTGAAGATTATTGTAACACCCCAGAATTTAAACCAGCTTCTAAAACCCAGAACCTAGAAAACTAAGAGAAAAAATTTCAGCCCTGGTCAAGCCTCACGGGCTAACCCACGGGCTTCGTGGACAAGACAGCCCATCAGGGTGCCCGTGGCAAGGGACTAGGAGTTGGGTTTCAGCCGACTCCAGTCAGACGAGGGACCCGATGGGAGTCGGAAGTCCGACTGGCCATCGAGCAGCCCGTGAGAAAGGGCCAGCCGCCCAGACCTAGGCATCTTTATCCCGATGGGTTCACGCCACGGGCATCACCGAGGCGATGGGCCGTGGGTGTTGCCCATGAGAACCATTCAGGGGACCGACCCCCTCCTTCCCCATTCTGACGCCAGGGCCGATGGGCCGTCATAGGTCCGACGCCCATCGGGCATCCCGTCCGGTGGAGATTTCTCCAGAAAAACTCCAACCTTAAGTGGGGATAGTCCGGTCTTTTCCTAATTATTTTAATTCTGATTCTAAGTCAATTTGGGGTTAATTAAAGGATTTTAACTCTATTTTTCCCTCATTACTCCTCAATCACTCATACTTAGAAAATATCTCAAGAACAGAACGCTATCTCTCAAGAACAAGGCAAAAAGGGGTTTCCTCCAAGTTCCGCTCAGAATCCAAAGATTCAACCGTGGAATCTTCACTCAGGTATGTGGGATTTCACTAGCGGGTTCCTTTCACCCATTAGGTCCCTAGATTCAAGAGAATCTTCAGTTTTCCCCCAGCATGTTTTAGATCTAGGGTTCTACATCCTTAGGGAATCAATGTAATTCAGTTCCTACAGTTCTTACGGTATTAATCACATGTTTCTTGGGAAATTAGTATAGTTCATGTACAGAATTTAGAACCCTAACTTGTTATAACTTCCAGTACTTCACAAATTATACTTTCTAGGCAGGCTCAGTCAGCTAATCAAATTCTAGAATTTGAATGTCATATCCTTCAGTATGTTTATGTTCATTCTCAGATTATATCAGTACTTTGAGCTATCCAGCACTTCAGTTTGCATTCGTTGCTTATATTCAGTTGGGAGTAAACTTAGCACCGAGTGAACTAAGGGATGAAGGCTTACCCTTCAGTTTAGGCTGAGACCTTTAGTAGCAATCCCTAAGTTCCAGAACTACGGCGCCACTGTAGGTTCTAAAGGGGGTCACCCATCAGATTAGGCTTGACACCCTTGTCCCTTGTGGACATCAGTAGTGGATCCATGTCATACTTGTTCATACCCTTGGCAAGGTATGAGCACCCTTCCATCCAGGGTTACAGGTTGGCCCTATAGTTAGCTCAGCTTGGGGTATGTCGGTTAGTAGTGTCTCCCACAGTCAAACTCTTATTTGTATTGACCTTGTATCCAGCAGATGTATTATCAGTATTCAGTTCAGCATGTTATATCATGATTCATACTTGGTCATTGCATTCAGTTCAGCTCTTAGTTTATTTGCAGCATGTTTATTTCATGATCGGCTTTATATTGTCCAGCTTAGCATATATCCTGCATGCTCAGTACATTCAAAGTACTGACGCATACTTTTGTGCTACATCATTTTATGATGTAGGTCCAGGCACTCAGTATCCAGATCGCGCATAGTTGGACTTTTGGTTCGTACTTAGCAGCTCAGTGGTCAGTCCTCATTAGTTCGAGGACAATAGACATGCTTTATTTCAGTACTTATTTCTAGTTTCAGATTTTGTTAGAGTTAGTTGGGGCATGTCCTAGCAACTCCTATTTCAGTTAGATGGCTTTCAGACCTAGATTAGACTCAGCAGATGTTAGTGTTACTTTCAGCTAACATTATACTATTTATATACAGACTTTTGGGTTCTTCCCATTTTCAGATATTAATACTATTTTAGCTTCCGCATAGTGATATTATCTTAAATTGCTTATTTTCATAGATATGCCATACCATGGGTTAGCTTGGGGTCACTTGTGATACTAAGCACCATGTTACGTCTAGGGGGTAGCCTTAGGGTGTGACAAACTTGGTATCAGAGCATCAGGTTCAAGTGTCCTAGGGTGTCTAAAAGTCGCGTCAAGTAGAGTCTTTCTCATGAGTGTGAAGCACGCCACACTTATAGGGGAGAAGCTGTGAGACACCATTAGGAATAATTTCCCCTCTTTCTTTTCTAGTTCATGCTATAGAGTATAAACTCTATTTAAATTCTCCTCTATTGTAACTCATGCTCCTAGCATTTCAGAAAAATGCCTCCTAGAAGAGAGAATGCTAGGAACTAGCCTGCATCAGCAGTTCCAGCAGACCCATTGAATGAGCAGGTTATGCATGCCGAATTCAGGGTTGCTTTTCAAGTACTTGCTCAGTCCATGACCACCCACGTCAACCAGCAGGCTTCGGCTCCAGCACTGCCTCAAGTCAACACTGCTGCAGCCAGAATTCGGGACTTCACTTGGATGAACCCTCTTGAATTTCATGGGTCCAAGTCAGAGGAAGACCCCCAAGAGTTTCTAAAGGATATTCAGAATGTGACAGATGTTATGGGTGTCACTCAGTGGAGAGTGCAGACTTAGATTCCTATCAGGTGAAAGGGGTAGCTTATACTTAGTACCAGCAGTGGAAGGAATCGCGATGTGCCAATGTAGGATCAGTGACATGGGATCTTTTCAAGAATGCATTTCTGGACCGGTTCTTTCTACTAGAGCTCAGGGAAGCCAAGGTTCAAGAGTTCATCAATCTGAGGCAGGATGACATGAGCGTGAAGGACTATGCTCTGAATTTCACTCAGCTATCTAAGTATTCCCCAGCAATAGTAGCTGACCCTAGAGCTCATATGAGAAAGTTCGTATCTGGTGTGTCTGATGATATGTTCAAGGAATGCAAGACTGCAATGCTTGTGAAAGAAACGGACTTCTCCAGGTTGGTTATGTATGCTCAACAGATGGAGGAGGAAAAGATCAAGAAAAGGGGAGGTGATGCTAAGAGGGCTAGGACAAGTGAGTATAGCTACTCTCAGCAGAGGTCGGAGGGTGGAAACCAATCTCATTATCTCTAGAAGAATTCAGCTCCAGCTCCATCGTCTGCTAGTGCCCCAGTGCCTAAGTTCAAGGAAGATAGATGGGATAGAGCGTCTGGCTCTAAGTCCCAAGGTACAGTTACTAGTGGGCGCACTAACCCAGTGTGCAAAAATTATGGTAGGAACCACCAGGGTGAGTGCCTAGCGGGTAGTGGAAATTGCTTTGGGTGTGATAAGCCAGGCCACAGGATGAGAGAGTGCCCTAAAAATTCTCAGAAGTGCAGGGACACTCGTTCACAGAATAAAGCCAGCTCTACAGTAGCTCCAGCAGGTCGCCCTACTCAGCAGGGTGCCTCATCTAGTATAGGTAGTGCTTAGCACCAGAATAGTTTGTATGCTCTTCAGGCTAGATAGGATCAAGAGGACTCTCCTGATGTGGTCACGGGTACATTACGAGTCTTTAATACTGATATTTATGCATAGTTAGATCAAGGGGCTACACTTTCCTTTATAACTCTATATATAACAGTAAATTTTGATGTCAATCCATAAACCCTTCTTGAACCCTTCTCAGTCTCTACTCCAGTTGGTGACCCAGTTATAGCTAGACGGGTATACAAAAATTTTCCAGTCACAGTTTCCCAGAAAGTCACCTCAGCAGATCTTGTAGAGTTAGAAATGGTAGATTCTGATATCATTCTAGGCATGGATTGGTTACATTCCTGTTATGCCTCAGTCGATTGTAGAACTAGGATCGTTTGGTTTCAGTTCCCTAACGAGCTAGTCCTAGAGTGGAAGGGTAGTAACTCAGTGCCTATAGGTCATTTTATCTCCTAACTTAAGGCTAGAAAAATGATCTCCAAAGGATATATCTATCACCTTGTTCGTCTTAAGGATTCAAACTCTAAGACCCCAACTCTAGAGTCAGTCCCAGTGGTGAATGAGTTTCCAGAAGTGTTCCCAGAAGATCTTCCCGGAGTTCCTCCCGAAAGGGAAATCAACTTCGGAATTGATCTCCTTCTAGATACCCAGCCTATTTCGGTTCCTCCCTACACAATGGCTCAAGTTGAGCTTAAAGAATTGAAAGAACAGCTGAAGGACCTACTAGATAAAGGATTCATTAGACCCAGCATCTCTCCATGAGGTGCTCCAGTATTGTTTGTGCGAAAAAAGGACGGTTCCCTCAGGATGTGCATTGACTATCGTCAGTTGAACAAAGTCACAATCAATAATAAATATACCATCCCCAGGATTGATGACTTATTCGACCAGCTTCAAGGCGCTAGTTTTTTTTTCAGGATAGACCTCTGATCCGGCTATCATCAGCTCAGAGTCATAGATAGTGACATCCCAAAGACAGCCTTCAGAAATCGGTATGGTCACTATAAATTTGTTGTTATGTCTTTTGGACTAACCAATGCTCCTGCAACTTTCATGGACTTAATGAAAAGGGTGTTCAAACAGTATTTAGACTTGTTCGTCATCGTTTTTATTTATGATATCCTTGTTTTCTCTAAAAATGAAGAGGAGCATGCGACTCATTTGAGGGTTGTTCTCCAGACCCTTAAGGATCACCAGCTATTTTCTTAGTTTAGCAAGTGTGAATTCTGGTTACAGTCAGTCGCTTTCCTTGATCATGTGGTGTCCAGTGATGGCATCTGAGTTGATTCTCAGAAAATTAAAGTAGTAAAGGGCTGGCCCAGACCCACCTCTCTTACAGACATCAGGAGTTTCTTGGGTTTGGATGGTTACTACAGGAGGTTCGTAGAAGGATTTTCATCCATAGCTTCCCCATTGACCAAGTTGACTCAGAAAAAGGTTAAGTTTCAGTGATCAAAGGAGTGTGAGAAGAGTTTCTTAGAAATGAAGACCAGGTTGACTACAACTCTTGTTTTGACCCTACCAGATGGTTCACACGGTTACGTGGTTTATTATGATACATCCAGAGTCGGCTTGGGTTGTGTTTTGATGCAGCAGGGGAAGGTCATAGCTTATGCTTCCGGATAACTTAAGGCCCATGAGAAGAACTACCGAACTCATGACCTCGAGCTTGAAGAGGTTGTGTTTGCTCTAAAAATTTGGAGGCACTATCTATATGGTGTTCATGTTGATGTATTCATAGATCACAAGAGCCTTCAGTATGTGTTCACCCAGAAAGAGTTAAACCTTTATCAGAGGAGATGGCTTGAGTTCCTTAAGGATTATGATATGAATGTGCTCTACCATCCAGGAAAGGCCAATGCAGTAGCTGATGCTCTTAGTAGACTGTCTATAGGTAGCATATCTCATGTAAAGGAAGAGACAAGAGAACTGGTCAGAGATGTTCATCGGCTTGCTCGCCTAGGAGTTTGCCTTATGGACACGACAGATGGTGGTGTGATAGTTCAGAATGGGTCAAAATCTTCTTTGGTAGCTGAAGTTAAGGAGAAGAAGGATAGTGATCCCATACTGCTTCAGCTGAAGGGTGCAGTTCATCAGCAAAGAGTAGAGGTTTTCTCCCAAGGGGGAGATGGTGTACTCCGTTATCAGGGTCGCTTATGTGTTCTTAAGGTAGGTGATTTGAGATAGCAGATCCTTTCAGAAGCCCATAATTCTAGATATTCCATCCATCCAGGTGCCACTAAGAAGTATCGTGATCTACGGGAAGTCTATTGGTAGAACGACATGAAGAGGGACATCGCAGATTTTGTGGCTAAGTGCCCCAACTGTCAGTAGGTAAAGGTAGAACATCAGAAACTAGGAGGTGTAACTCAGGAGATTAGCATTCTTACTTGGAAGTGGGAAGTGGTTAACATGGATTTCGTAATGGGTCTACCCTGTACTCGCAGGAAGCATGATTCCATTTTGGTAAGTGTGGACAGAGTCACTAAGTCAGCTCACTTCTTGGCAGTCAAGACTAAAGATTCAGTGGAGGATTATGCTAGATTCTACATCGGCAAGATAGTCAGGTTGCATGGGGTTCCCTTGTTTATTATCTAAGATAGGGGTCCTCAGTTTACATCTCATTTCTGGAGATCCTTCCAGAAAGGTCTTGGTACTTAGGTGAACCTCAGTACAACATTTCACCTGCAGACGGATAGTCAGGCTGAGCGTACCATTCAGACCTTGGAGGATATGTTAAGAGCTTGTGTGATCGATTTTAGGGGTGGTTTGGATGATCACCTACCTCTCATAGAGTTTGCCTACAATAACAGCTTTTATTCTAGCATACAAATTGCCCCATATGAGGAACTCTATGGGCGTAGATGTAGGTCACCTGTTGGTTGGTTTGAAGTAGGTGAAGTAGCTTTGATTGGGCCAGATTCGGTACATGAGGCTATGGAGAAAGTTCAGCTCATCAGAAATAGGCTAAAGACAGCTCAGAGTCGTCAGAAGTCCTATGTAGATGTTAGGAGAAGAGACTTAGAGTTTGAAATCGATGATTGGGTTTTCCTGAAAGTGCCACCCATGAAGGGTGTAATGAGATTTGGCAGCAAAGGGAAGCTCAGTCCCAGGTTTGTAGGTCCTTACAAAATCTTGAAAAGGGTTGGTAATATGGCTTATAAGTTAGAGTTGCCAAAAAAACTAGTAGCGGTTCATCCAGTCTTTCACATTTCCTTGTTGAAGAAGTCGTGGATGATCCGACCTCGATAGTACCTTTAGAGAGTGTGGCTATGAAGGATAGCGTTACCTATGAGGAGGTTCCAGTCGAGATTCTTGACCGTCAGGTTCGTAGGTTGAGGAATAAGGAAGTCGCTTCAGTTAAGGTTTTGTGGAGGAATCAGTCCGTAAAGGGAGCTACTTGGGAAGCAGGAGCAGCCATGATGTCCAAGTACCCTCTCCTCTTTCCCTCCAATGTAGTTTTAGCTTGAGGTAATAGTTCCTCTTCAGTCTCTCAGGTTACTCTTGTGTAATTCAGCCCCAGTACCTTGTTCCATCAGTTTTCCTTGCATGTTCATGGAACTCAGTTCAGTTAGATAGCAATTTCTAGTACTCAGTTGGTAAGGATTGCAGCTCTTCCCTTCCAAACTCAACTTGATTTGTCTTCATTCGAGGACGAATGATCCTAAGGGGGGAGATATTGTAACAACCCAGAATTTAAACCAGCTTCTAAAACCCAGAACCTAGAAAACTCAGAGAAAAAATCCATCCCTAGTCAAGCTTCACGGGATGGCCCACGAGCATCGTGGACATGAAGTCTCATCAGGGTGCCCGTGGGAAGGGACTAGGAGTTGGGTTTCAGCCAACTCCAGTCAGACGAGGGACCCGATGGGCATCGGTAGTCTGACGGGCCGTCAGGCGACCCGTGATAAAGGGCTAGCCGCCTAGACCCAGCCATCTTTGCCCCGACAGGTTCACGCTACGGGCAACGCCGAGGTGACGGGCCGTGGGTGTTACCCATGGGAACAGTCCAGGGGACCAATCCCCTCCTTCCCCATTTCGACACCAGGACCAACGGGCCATCGCAGGTCCAACGCCCGTTGGGCAGCCTGTCCGGTGGAGATTTCTACAGAAAAATTCCAGCCTTAAGTGGGAGTAGTCCGGTCTTTTCCCAATTATTTTAATTCTGATTCTAAGTCATTTTGGGGGTAATTAAAGGATTTTAACTGTATTTTTCTCTCATTACTCCTCAATCACTCATACTTAGCAAATCTCTCAAGAACAGAACGCTCTCTCTCAAGAACAAGGCAAAAAGGAGTTTCCTCCAAGTTCCTCTCAGAATCCAAAGATTCAATCGTGGAATCTTCCCTCAGGTATTTGGGATTTCACTAGCGGGTTCCTTTCACCCATTAGATCCCTAAATTCCAGAGAATCTTCAGTTTTCCCCCAACATATTTCAGACCTAGGGTTCTACATCCTTAGGGAATCAATGTAATTCAGTTCTTACGGTATTAATCACATGTTTCTTGGGAAATTAGTATAGTTCATGTACAGAATTCAGAACCCTAACTTGTTATAACTTCCAGTACTTCACAAATTATACTTGTTAGGCAGGTTGAGTCAGGTAATCAGATTCTAGAATTTGAATGTCATATCCTTCAGTATGTTTATGTGCATTCTCAGATTATATCAGTACGTTGAGCTATCCGGCACTTCAGTTTGCATTCGTTGCTTATATTCAGTTGGGAGTAAACTTAGAACCAAGTGAACTAAAGGATGAAGGCTCACCCATCAGTTTAGGCTGAGATCTTTAGTAGCAATCCCTAAGTTCCAGAACTACGGCGCCACCGTAGGTTCTAAAGGAGGTAACCCGTCAGATTAGGCTTGACACCCTTGTCCCTTGTGGACATCAGTATTGGATCCACGTCAGACTTATTCGTACCCTTGGCAAGGTTTGAACACCCTTCTATCCAGTGTTACAGGTTGGCCCCATAGCTAGCTCAGCTTGGGGTATATAGGTTAGTAGTGTCTCCCACAGTCAGACTCTTATTTGCATTGACCTTGTATCCAGCAGATGTATTATCAGTATTCAGTTCAGCATGTTATATCATGATTCATACTTGGTCATTGCATTCAGTTTAGCTCTCAGTTTATTTGCAACATGTTTATTTCATAGATATGCCATGCCATGGGTTAGCTTGGGGTCACTTGTGACACTAAGCACTGTGTTACATCTAGAGAGTAGCCTCGGGGTGTGACAATTACTTTCGTCCTGTACCTATGAAATATCACCAACCCTGCAACCAGACTATACCAAAAAAGTATAGCTAGAGTAGAATCAGTACAATCACACGTACTTATAAGCATCATCATTCGACCCGAATCCACTCATACCATCATATAAGATAAATTAGGAAAAGCATGAAATTAACCAATGTAGTCCCATCCTCCAACATTCACCTTTATCCAGACCCACTATCAACACCCATCTACTTATGGATTCTGCCTTAACCCTTCTTATTCCTTCCGCTGCTAACTCCCTCACTAAGGACTCGACACCATGTCTCCTAGGACTTCGCGAGTCACACTAACCTTAGACTTCCCAAGTCACCTTAACCTTAGACTTCCCAAGTCACCTTAACCTTAGACTTCCCAAGTAACCTTGACCTTAGACTTCCCAAGTCACCTTACACTAGTCCAACCCCCAGCCCAGACCTAAACTACCACTCTGTTGTTCTAGTCAACCCTATGGCTATACACCCAGAAATAACCCAGTAACTGTCAATCCAGACCCACTACCATTATGGTACTACTCACAAGTATCCAGACCTCTCAAGGATCTCTGTACAAATCTCCCTATGATAATACCAGCTAGTCACAGAATGTCAGACTCTCAGTCATTCCCCTAGCTTATCAACCATATGTAATCCACTTTATAAACATGATCAACAATCAAAGACAACAATAAAAAATTTTGTTCCACATAGCCCGAACCCACCCTGGGATCCCCTTAACAACACCTAAGTGTTAAACATACAATCCCAGTCTACCCTAAGACCAACCTCACATTTACATAAAATCACCCGGCCTCTCATGGACCATAAGCAAAATTCACAATTCAAGAATACAACCCGGTCCACTCATGGAACCATCAAAACAATACAGCAATGCAATTAAAATAAACCCATACCAGGCATGGTACCCGATCCAACCATTATGAATTCACGTACTAGGCATGGTTCCCGAGCCAACCGTTAGTATACTCATACCATGCATGGTACTTGAGTCAACCGTTAGTAATTCCCGTACCAAGTGTGGTACCCGAGCCAACCGAATGTCATAAAAAGTCCAATCAATCACAATCAATGAACAAACATACTTGTAAAATCAACAAGCAAACAAAAGAAGTTCATTTCACAAGACTGATTACCAGACAACTAGATATTCACAATTCCTTCCCTAAACATGCAACTCATGCACTACTACGAAATAGTACGTGAACACATAATACATATTAGAAATTAATAACCATCACCTACCCTCACCCCAGGTACATAACTCAACCTTGGGTCCCGTCCAAAGACCAACCCCCCATTCACCCCATTTTAACACAAATTTAGTAATTCCCTTTATTCTTTACTCCTGAAACTTCTCCGAGGAACAAACCACAATAGGGGAAAACCTCCCCAAACCTTTAAAGGTTCAACTATCCTAGTCATTCTATCCCTTTATACTGAATCCTTCCCAGGACTCTCTTTTTACAACGTAATTCCATTTAGATACCCAAGATTTTCTGATTCCTCGAACCTTCTCAATATCCCAGTCCCTGAATCCTATCATTTTTGCCATACCTGAACAACGTGTACATACCAAAATATAACATCATTCAATAATCCAATTCAACCAAATCCTAATTCACACATAACCAACACCCTAGTCCACAAAACTCCATGCCTAAAGGCCTAAGCATGGATTCCCCTTTTTCAACTATACGATAAGTATAAAAATGTAAACAGGTCAATCTACTCAATAAGAAAACCTAGCCTACTTGGATGCCAAGCAACTGCACCATGTATTTTTTGGCTTCGTGAAGGAATTCCCTGTCTGATGTCAAGCTCGAACATTGAGGTTTCACGTCCTTCCAGCTGAAATTCCTCCTCCTCATGGCTCCTAAGCCTTGGAGCAGCCTAGGAGGGTTTTTGGAGAAACCCTCGTATATTTTTCAACTGAGAAGGATAAGTCTTTTATTAAAATCCCATGTTGAGCCTACTGCCTCCCATCATCCTGCTATAGCGGATGACCTTTTGCCATAGCAGTAGCGCTATAGAGGAATAAATACCGCTATAGAGGAGTGATGTCATCCTGGATGATTTCCAAAATTTTGAAATTTTCTGCCTCGTCAACCCCACTTAATACAAATCATAATTTAATCGTTCCCAAGATTTTGTGATAACATAATTTCTGAAATAACAATAGATCTGGTCGTTACACCAATAAGAGGGATTGTTGGAGATAGGTTCATTGGAAGGTATTGGAATAAAAAGAGAGGGTATGTCCCTTGGATGGTTGTCGGTTAGTGGAGAGTTTAGAGGAAATTGGAGAGGGGGTCAGGGATCATCCAGAGTTAGGGTATTAGCAGCAATGACCAAACTTGCCATGTCCTTAGCTTTTTGTACTTCCACTTGCATCTTTTCAAACTTCCTCGCAAGTTCAGTGATCATTTTGCTTTGTTCGGCAATCACGTTATCCCTTAAGGCCAAAGCATTTTCTTCCTCACTATCAGTCATTTTATCTTTAAAGAAGCGACGGTTATGGGAGGAATCCTTGGGTGCTTTTGAACGTGTGAAATAAGGGTGCTCGGCCAGCTTTGTCAACACAGATCAGTTTTTATTTATTTTGTTACCTGATTAAACAACTCAAAAGGTAAATATGTTAAGATTTCACAAGATATCTGACTGAAAATAAACATATAATAAATACATAAAATTTACCTTTCATCAAGGAAAATTGATCCACGGGTAATCTTGACTCGAGGATTTCAAATGGATAAGAATTTGTCCATTAATTTTGATAAGTTGATTTTATCAGAAAAGTTGACTTGTTTCGTGTTCTGACATCTTTCGCTCGTTGCACTTTTGACATTTTTGACAAAGTGGAGAAATAAAATTTTCTTAAAGATAGGAGTCGGGCCCTGAAAGGATGTAGTTCGAATGTGGTAATTTCTCTTTCTGAAGAGATAGGAGTAAACTTTTTAGAGTCTTTGAAAAGAAGTAGGTTTAGGATTTTCTTTGAAAGACTTGGAGTTTTTGGTTGGGCTTTGAATTTGTGAGCTTGAATTTCTGCCTACGATGCTTTTTTAAAATAATTTTAAAAATAGGAGTGGATAAATTTATCCTTAATTTGAGCAACACACAATAACACAAAAGCAGTTATATCACATAACATGTAAATAATTAATAGAGATAGGTGTCCTTTTGCCAAAGGTAGGCCTAACGAATTGAAGGATGTATGTCGCTTGTAAGACGTTCCATTGCCCCAAATATATTATATGTAAATTGATTAAATTGAATTGAGATACAAAATAGGAGAAGGGATGTACAATAAATATTAGTCCCACACAGGGGTACAATCCTATACTAAAAATCATCGTGGGAAGTCCTTCATTCTTAAACTTCTCGGACTTCTTTGAATTTTGAACGCCTTTCAGATGGAGATCTTTAAAATAAAATACTATATAAATACATCTTAACCCTAAGACACAATGATCCGTACAATTTGACATTACATCCTTCAATTAAATGCGTAAGGGATGATTGTTCTTTTAGGTCGTGGGCCGTTTCGAACACAAGGTGGTCTTCTAATGGATTTAATATCCCTTAGATATTAAGACATCTTAGGTCAATGCCTACTCAGGGGATTTGGTTTTGCTGTATCTTATGTTGACTAGAATTAGTTTATTTAAAAATAACCGAGAACCTGGGCAGACAGTCGCGGGCTAAAATAACAAATGACTGTTAATCGACTGCGGGTCAACTACTCACTTGTCTATTTTGAGAAAGTATGTTTTTTAGTGAAGGACGACTATAAATACTTGCATAATCGCCCTTTATCCTAATGCAAACTAATGCTTTGCCAAGAGAGGCAGAATATGCCATGAACAATTTATAAGTTGCGGGAAAATAAATAAATAAATAAGGAAAGCGATTACTAATTATTACAAATTTTAAATAGTTAGTAAAATAAGTTAGTAAAAATAATAACGTTAGAACCTAGTTAAACATATTCCCCAGCAGATTCTCCATTTCTGTTTTTGAGTTTTTTGGACAAAAAAATAATTTTCGACTTTGAAAAATTATTTCAAAACTAAGTTAAATTTTAAAATAATTTATGAAAAAAGTAAGAGTCACCACTTAATTTTATAAAAGAAATTAAGAAAACCTTTTATAATTTCTAAAGCTTTAAAACAGTAAAAAAGTTTAGAAAGAGATTTGGATAAGCGGTTCATATTAATACTCCAAGAAGGTTTTTAAAAGCACGTGGAATATCCACTTACTCGTGGTTATCCGATCTTGTTTCAAACTAACTTTTTCGAGTAACTTTAAAAAAATTGATTATTTAATAAGAGAATTACGGTTTGACTAAAACAGCAAAATAAGATTTAAAATTCTTGACAACAATTTTGAAAAATATAGTGAATTTATTTAAGGGAGAAATATGCTTAATTCTTACATTTGAGATATGGAAAACGTTTTTTATGAAGAAATTGATCATAGACAAGTAAAAAGAAATCAAACGAGAAAAGTTCTTCTTTTGGGAAAAAATTCAACGAACTTAAATTAAAAAGTCAGTTCGATTAATACAAGTAATCTATATCAAACAGAATAAATAAGAGAGAAGAAATTAATTAAGCCTCTTGGTTTAATCCGATAGAATTGTACTCTCCAAAACCTGTTCTAAATCTAATTTTAGGCTTTAAGACCATCTGCTGCAAATTGTCAGACTTTAGTCTATTTTTTTAGAAATTTGCCCATCTTTCGGCTGCTGCTACTGCTCAAATTTATGGGCTTTGGCTCATTTTTCCTCTTTATGCTTTCTGGGCGTCTACTGCTCAAACCTCAAGATCAGTCCATTTGTACTCGAAAGGGGTTGACTCGAGAGATGTTGGGCGTACCATCCCAATATTAATACAAAGGAGGGATCAAATGGAGTTCAAAATGGACTCGAATAACATCATATGCATCAAAGTAAAAGGAAAAGGATTAGCAAACAATTACGTAGAATCTTAAAAAAAACATGAACTCAGCACAAACCAAGCCAATTGTTTGTCCATAGATTTTAAATTCATGGAATACTAAGTCAAATAAGCGCAGATGCCAAAATTTACACATAACTTTAGCTATTCTAGTTTAGAAAGCCAAACTATCTACCATTTTCTATATGTGATTACTCTTATAATATACATAGGACTACTCTTTGCAATTAAGAACCATCCCACATTTTTGAACAAATTACGTGACTTAGCAAGAACCTGGGCACACATTATCATAGAGTTAAACATGGCCGATTACCATACATCCTTGTGCATGAGAATGGTCTAACCCAACGATGACTAGATTTGCAAAACTTGAACATTTAAACTTAGAAGAATGCCCCTTTTAACTCTTAAGAAAAGTTGAGCCAAGGTTTAACATATTTTTTGGGAGAGAAAATAGCTTTTTGAAACCAAAGATAAGATTGGTTCAACAAGAAAAATATGAATTTATACAGATAACAATCCTACACTTAAGTTTTCTATGGAGAGGAGAATGTCACAGCCTATAGTTGGTCAAAAAACAAGATTATTTTAAAGCAAAGTGAAAACATATTTAGTACTCGTCATTCCTCAAAACAAATTGTCATCGTAGGAAACCACTAGCTATCAGGTAGGCATGCTAATCCTCAACACACTTCATTTTAAAGACCTTAACTGTAAGAAATTCTCATCATCGCATAAATCATCATTTTCGTCAAGGCAAACAGATGTAGCGGCCTGATCTATCATTATTTTAGAATTCATGATGTCACGAATTTTGGGAATGCTTAAAATACGTTTTGATTTAAAGTGGGGTGATGTGACAAAAAATTTAGACTTTTCACTATTATTCTGGGCTAACGTCACTCTGCTATAGTGGATAATTCTCCGCTATAGCACTGCCGCTGTAGCGGTCAGCAGCCGCTATAGCGATAAGGCAGAAA
Source organism: Jaltomata sinuosa (assembly GCA_003996215.1). Taxonomy (NCBI): domain Eukaryota; kingdom Viridiplantae; phylum Streptophyta; class Magnoliopsida; order Solanales; family Solanaceae; genus Jaltomata; species Jaltomata sinuosa. Next base: position 149,613 of record QJPP01007571.1, on the reverse strand, counting down.
CCAGTAGCTCAGCTATCCAATTTTTATAAAAAAATGTCTCCTCCTCAGTTGGAAACCATATGAGGGTTTCTCCAAAAAGTCTCCTAGGCTGCTCCAAAGCTTGTAAGCCATGGGGAGGAGGGATTCCGGCTAAAGAAATGCAAAACCATGGATTTCAGATTGATCATCCACTAGGGAACGCCTTCACGGAACTAGAAAATTCATTATGCAGCTACTTGAAATCCAGGTAGGCTAGGTTCTTTCAATTGAGTAGATTTTACCTATTTTGATTTCATATTTATTGTATAAATGGAAAGGAGAATTCATGCTTAGGCCTTTAGGCACAGAGTCTACAGGATTGTTGTGTGTGGATTGGTTTGAACTAGAAAATGGTTGAGTAGGGATAATGTGTTGTCATATTCCAAGTTGTTTATGATTATTATGTGTTGTATGATGATGGATCCAGGGACTAGAGTGTCGGGAAGGTTCAGAGAATCGAAAATTCCTTGGGTAATGAGATGTCTAGTTAGAGGGAGTTTCGGAAATGAATGGCTATAAAAGGGTAGAGTGAACAATGATGGTTGAAGTACCAATGTCATGGGTTGTCTTCCCTGTATTAAGTTGTCTAAAAAGGGGGATGTCGGACTTGATGTAATGGCTAGTAGGTGTTTAAAGGGTGAAAGGGGCATTTAGTCTTCGGACAGGATTTTGGGGTTGAGTCTACGTACCCTGGGTTGGAGTAGGTGATGGTTATTGTTTCCCAATATGCAATATGTGTTCATGTACTATTGCTTAGTATCATGTGGGTTTGCATTCTTAGAGAATGAGATTATGAATGTTTACTTATCCATTTATCAGGCTTGTAAAATGAACTTGTTTTGTTTCTTGTTGGTTTATAAGTATGCTTTTGTTCATTGTTGTTGATTGATTGGATTTTGTGTGACATTCGGTTGACTCGGGTACCACGCCTGGTACGGGATACTATTAGTTGGCTCAGGTACCACACTTGGTACGTGATACTATTGGTTGGCTCGGGTACCATGCCTGGTACTGGATACTTATTTATTGGCTCGGGTACCACACCTAGTACGAGATTCATAATGGTGGGCCCGTGTACCATGCATGGTACGGGTTTGATATACTTGCATTTATTATATTTTTTTGATGGTTCCATGAGTGGACTGTGTTATATTCTTAGATTGTGATTATTGTATATAGTCCATGAGAGGCTGGGTGATTATATTTAAATGTGAGTTTGGTCTTAGTGTAGACCGGGATTGCGTGTTGAACATATTAGGTGGTGTCCTAGGGATCCTTGGTGGGTTTGGTTTAGGTGAAAATGATATATGTTTATTGTCACTGGGCCTTGCTTCTTTTTTGGCCAAATCCTGATTTTGTTTTGCTTCTCCTGATCGTCGAGCCTGATCGACTCGACTCTTTTCCTTGCCCTCCGGCCTCTCACTTCGTTTCGCTCTTCTTTTGTACCGTCGCGAAGACACCCGATAGGCCCGACTTTCTCAAATTCCCCCCACCGGCCCTTCTCCATTCTGGATCTTGATTTTTTTTGTCGTTTCAGTAGTCGTGGTCGATGGGGAAGAAAGAAATGAATGAATGTTCTTTTGGGAAAATGTATAATAATACACCTACCGAGATGAAAGCCAAAGGTGAGTCTCGTAGGTGGATGTTTGAACTGAAATAAGATCTCAAATTGACATCTTGATACACTAATTTACCATAATAATAAATAGAGTCAATGGTGACTCCGCTGAAGAAAGAAGCTTTGGAAGCTTACCTTATTATTATATTAAAAGGGGAAAAGGTTCCAAACCTATCTGACTAATAAGAAGAAACGGGCGTTCAGACACTTGACTCTAAAGAGAGGTTTCAAAGAAAAAACCTACTCCAAAGAAGTTGCTGGATTGAAGTAGTACATTATACATCTACCCGCCAGCAGCAGAGGGGGTTCTATTCCCCTTATACACGATGTGGCAAAAAAGACTGATTCAATGAGATATGCCTTGCCTACATTAATATTTAAAACTTGTCGTCTACTTTCAGGAAATGTTTGGAACAGACATCAACTGGTTATATGTGGTTGATAAGCTAAGGAGGAGCCTTATAGTTTAGTCATATTGTTGGTTAATCGTCATTATTAAATAAGTGTTGAAGTTAGAAGGTAGACGGAGAGTCTGGAGGGTATCGCTGGCTATTGTTATCCTTGGGGGAAACTCTCTTAGGGATCCTTGAGAGGTCTGTATAATTGTAAGTAGTAGCATAAATATGGGCAGTCTAGTTGGGGTAGTGGGATTCACCCTTGGTGGTGGAGTTATAGTGGTTGACTTGGATAGTAGAGTGGTAGTCCAGGTCTGGACATATTTGTCAGTATAAGGGTTAAGGTGACTTGGAAAGTCATAGGTGTCAAGGTGTAGAGTCTCTGAGTGGTAGAGTTGGCAGCGGAATGAATAGGAAGGGTTGAGACATGATGCATAAGTAGGCGGTGGGGTTGATTTTGGGTTAGTAAAGGTGGAGGTTGAGGTATGGGAATATTGTGGTTAGTTGCATGTTTTCCCTTGTCTTTCTTATATGATGGTATGGAGTGGACTTGGATCGAACGATGATGCCTACCACTACATGTATTTGTACTGACTCTACTCTTGCTATACCTTTTTAGGTATAGTCTATTGCAGGGCTGGTGATGTTTTTTAGGTACAGGACGACGATGATCTCTAGCATCTTCTACTATTTGTCTCCATGATGGGAGTTGTGTCTCTGTTTATTTCGTATTTGTCCTTCTCCTATAGTAGCTCTTGTACCTGTTTAGACTAGATCCTAGGGAGGGTTGTTTCCCAGTTTAGAAAATAGTATATTGTATTCCTTCTGTAAGGAGTTTTTCAGAATTAAAAAGGTAATAACTATTTTCATGTATAAAAATGAGGTTATTTACTGTTATACTTTGTTTTTCACAATTTACCTGTTGGATCAGGTGGTAAGGGTTCGTCTATCTACGGGCTTAGAGTAGGTGCCCGCACTACCCAGTAGTTAAGTAGTGATAACAGATCACTGTTTTAACCCTTTGAGATTGCAACTTGTGTCTAACTCGATTCTTTTATTTTAACCAACGCAACAGAACACGCTCATGATTACTCTATTTAAAACACACTTGAGTTATGATCTTTTCGAAAAGTTAAGTTAAGAAAATTCAATGGTGGGGGTAGAAAGATTATTTCATGTTTATTCCAGGATCATGAGAAACAAATTGGATATATAGGCAACTTTCAAGAGAATGGTCACGAAAGTTCAACAAATTCATATTTACTTAAGAAATTAACATAGACACACTGATTCATACTTCATTACTTTTGACAGTTAGCACTACAAGTGACACTATTATGCTATGTCTATTTATATCCCTGTAGTAAGATGATTAGGCTTACAAGATTCAACACTTCGTTTGAAAAGAAACTCATAAGAACATGCACACCAAATTTTAACACAACATATAGCAACCATGGACACACAAGCACTTAGACATTGCTTACAGCTTATTCAACATGCTTCAAAGTTCTATCATATCTAAATCTTTTCTACAATGCAAACAAATACAGCCAACTTAACACGAACTACATTAGAAATTTTCTTTAACCGAACCAAACTAAACCTCAGGGACACATGATTCAAACAATAGATAAATGATGCTTATTTGCGAAAACATATGATTTCCCATGAATTCAGATTGATCCTAAATGAACACATACTCATTCGAACAAGCACGCAGCCGTAAAACAGTGAGCACGATAATAAAAGACTTCAACAATCCTCAAACTCAGCCACAACTCAAAAAAAATCCAAATTCATAGTAACAACCTACCTCCTGGTTGTTAAACATATATTTTAAACAAGACCAGTTCGAATCGTCCTAAATTCCATGTGATGCTGAAAAAATAAAGAAAAATAGAAAGTTAAACAGGGAGGTCACCTGTTTTCAGGCAGTGAGGCTGGGACTTCAATCTTCTCATCAAGAACATCTTCCACCACCAGAATCAAATTTAACCTATCAAAACCAGTTGGATTTCTTCTTTATGTGAGTAATTTCTCTGCAATCCTTGGTTTCTTAAGCTAGAGAGTGGTTCTCCAAAAAGCTTAAGAAGTTTCTCCAAAGACCAGCCCCTAATAATGAGAAAAGAACCCTAATTTATAGGAAAATTTTAGGGCTAAATAGGGGGGAAACAGAGGGGTTTTCTGGGAATAACACTTGGGAAATTTGAATTCTTGGTCAGCAAACAGGATTAGGCCACATATGTACTACCTTAGTACATATATTTTGATGAGATTTAAGGAAGAAGAACGTTGGAGGAGGTCAGTTGTCTTCTTCTAGAACCTTCAAACGGTTCTTCCCATTATTAATAGATGATGGAAACAGAGAGAATAGATGGAGGTTGGATGGATTTCAATGATTTTGGCGTCGTTTGGAGGATTTGCTAGAGTCATTTTTGGAGCTTGTTGTTAAGGTTTTGCAGGTTCTGTCAAGAGAAACGAAGAAGATGAAGTATAGGGGTGTGATGTGTTTGTACTGGGTGACTAGGAGGAGGTTTTGCATTCTTTTTTAGGGGAAAATAAGAGTGTGGAGAGTGTGTAAGTAAAGAGAAATTTTTTACTATGGGAGACGCATAACCAACAAAAGGTGTGTGAGGCTCCATTACTTTTTTGACAATTGTATAAGTGGGTTCATTTGTCTTTTTTAAAGCAAAAATAGAACTAAGAGGAGAGAGAAAGTATTTTTATAATTGATATGGGTCCCAATAAATATAATAAATTGAGTTAAATAAATATTTAAAAATGCAATAGAAATACTGTATGTTTGCTCTTCTTTTTTTCTCTCAATATTATTTTTCCTTGGAGGATTCATTTTGATATGACTTTTCTTCCGCAATTCAGTTGAAATGCTAATTTGATTGAAAGTTGTGAGTTTTTATATTTTTTATTTATTTTATAATTATTGTTATTCTGAAATGCAATCATTTTATTTTGATCACTGTGATTGTGAGCAAAATTTAGATTGTTGTCCAATTTTTTTAATCAGAACTGAAGAAAGTTGGTGCCCACTACTGTAACGATCAGATCCGTTGTTATTTCAAAAATCACGACGTCATGAAATTCAAAAATGAGTTAAAAATATTTTGGTATTAAATGGAGTGATGTGGCAAAAAGTTTTAGATTTTTGGAAATCATTCGGGCTGACATCACTCTGCTATAGCAGTATTTTATCCTCTATAGCAAAACCACTATGGCAGAAGGTCATCCGCTATAGTTGAACGACGGGAGGCAGAAGCCTCAAAATGAGTTTTTAATAAAAGATCTATCCTCCTCAATTGAGAAACATACGAGAGTTTCTCAAAAAACCCTCCCATGCTGCTCCAAAACAAGGAAACCATGAGGAGGAGGGACTATGGCTAGAGGGGATGCGGAACAACGGATTCCAGGACCATCGTTCAGCCAGAAATGCCTTCAACTGAGCCGAAAATGCATCCTTGCAGCTGCTTGGCTCCCAGGTAGGCTAGGTTTTAATTTGAGTAGATAGACCTGCTTATATTTTATACTTATTGTATAGTGGGAAAGGAGAATCCATGACTAGGTTTTCACGCATGGAGTCTGGTGGATTCGGTATTGGTTATGAGTGAGTTAGGGACTGGTTGGATTGAATTGTGGGTTGATGGTAATTATTTTGGGATATTTACGTTGTCTTGGTATGCTAAAATGATAGGACTAAGGGTTTAGGATGTCGGGAAGGTTCAGAGAATCAGGAATTGCAAGGATAATTAAATTGGTATGAAAATGGGAAACTCCTAGGTGAGGTTTCGGGAATGTGGAGGTCATGATGAGTAGTCGTTAGTTTTGCTGAGGGCTAAGGGGTGGTAATTCGTATTTTTATTATCTGTGTAAGTTCTGAAATCAATGCGGTTGTTAAATTATGCTAAAAAGAGAAACCGTTTGTTGCATGTAATAAAAGGGTGAGTGTATTTAGTCTTCAGACGAAGGTCGAGGATAAGTTATATACCCCGGGAATGAGGGTAGGTGATGATTAATGATTCCTATAAATGTTGTATATTTGTGTACTCTTACCAAAGTATTGTATGAGATGCATTTCTTAGGGAATTGTTTAGGAATGTCTAAGGGTCCTGTTTTACAGTCTGGTGAATTGAACTATGTGTTTGCTTGTTGGTTTACAAGTTGATTGTTCATTATTGTGACTGTGGATTGATTGACATTTGATTGACTCGGGTACCACACCTGGTACGGGATAACACTAATGGTTGGCTCGGGTACCATGCCTGGTATGGGATATACTAATATTTGGCTCGGGTACCACAACTGGTATGGGTTTATTTACTACATTGTTGCATTGATATTGTTTGCATTATTGTAGTTGGTATTGGTTCCATGAGTGAACCGGGTTGTGAACTTGAAATGTGGTTGTGTATATTGGTCCTTGAGAGAACATGATTATTAAATTGCTCTACGAGTGTTTGGTCTTGGTGTAGACCGGGTTGTTTGTCTGACACTTAGGTGTTGTGTAGAGGGGATCCAAGATGGGTCTGGGATATGTAATGGGGTATAATGGTTGTTTGTTGTGGATTGCTGATCATGGTTATGGAGTGGTTTACATTAGGTTGATAAACTAGGGGAATGACTGGAGTCTGACATTGTGTGATTAGCGGGTGATATCCTGGGAAGAATTGTCTAGGGACCTGGGATGGGTCCAAGTAATTGGGTGTAGTGGATCTGGAATGACTGTGTCATTTCTGGATGCACAGTTAGGGTGGGACCTAGCAGTTGTAAAGTCTATGGTTGTGTGACTTGGGAAGTCTATGGTTGTGTGACTTGGGAAGTCTAGGGCTAGTGTGACTTGGAAAGTCTAAGGCTAGTGTGACTTGAAAAGTCTAAGATTGTGTGATTTGGGAAGTCTAAGGTTAGTGTGACTTGGGAAGTCTAAGCTTAGTGTGATTCGAAAGATGTGAGAAGGAGGTAATTGCCAGCGGAAGGAATAGAAAGGGGTGAGTTAAGGGGTGTGAGTAGACGATCGATTGAGATCGGGTCTGGTAAAAGTAAATGGTGGAGGATAGGGCTATAATGTTATTACATGCTTTCTCTATTTTCTTATATGATAGTACGTGTGGATTTGGGTCGACCGATGATGCCTACCAGTACGTGTGGTTGTACTAACTCTACTCTTGTTATACCCTTTTTGGGTATAGTCTTGTTGCAAGGTTGGTGATGTTTCATAGGTACATGACGATGGTGGTTTGCTGCAGCTTTTGTCCTTCGATTCTATGATGAAAGTTGTGTCTCTTTTACCTCTCTCTATATAAACCTTGTAGTAGCTCTTGTACCTATTTAGACTAGGTCCTAGGGAGGGTGTTTTGAATTGAAAAATTGTTGGTTGTAAGTTTCAAAAAGGATATTTTCCTGAAAACAAGGTTGTAAATGTTTTTCGTATATCAAGAAGGTTATTTCACGGTTTATTTTCTCTTTTCCGCATTTACCTATTGGATGGGTGGTAAGGGTTCATCTATCTAGGTGCATAGAGTAGGTGCCCGCACGGCCCATGAGGTTGGGTCGTGACAAATGGTATCAGAGACTAGGTTACTGGTCTCCCAGTACATGAGCAAAATGTCTAATAGAGTCATGCGGATTGGTGTGTTGACGTCCACATCTAATTCTAGGGAAGCTATGAAGAATTTTAGGAAACACTTCTCTTCTTTCATACCTTTTCATGCGATTTCATTACTTGCTTGTATAGGTTGAGTCCAATTGGTATCGAGAGATACTAATTGGTATCTCAACAAGGTGAAGGATGTCATTCTACTCTGGTTGTAATAAGACAAGCAAGGAAAATTGTAACCGGGAAGGTTCCAATTGGTATCTAGCCTGAGAGGTTGTAGTAATACATGGATAACTAGCTAAGGGTCATCCATGAATGCGAATAGAAAGTGAATTTATGTGACTTAATTTTGTTGTGGCTTGAAGTGAAAATGTTGTGTATTACTGTGTTTGTAAGACCTATTTGAATTGTGTGAACTTGGTTGCCTTGAAATGAATGATGAGTCTGCAGAAGGTCATAAGTTGAAGGTAGTGTGTCTTGGGTCTGTGCATAGTTGTTAATTGTATTGACTGAAATTGTATCATGTCCGAAAAAGTACTTATCATTTGTTAAGATGATAAAGGCTTGGAAATTGTGACTGTAGGGAAACTTCGATTTCAGGACGGTCAGAATTTGGTTGGAAACCATGAGATGGTATTGTTGGGAACAATTATCCTTTTAAAATCTGCTGTGATTGGTAATTTTTTGATTTATGTTGATGTTTCGATATATGCATTGCCAGGAATGGTCTTGGGAGTAGTCTAAGACCATGGCGGGATCGACGGGATCAGACAATGATAACCGGGAAAGGGGATGGGTACGCTTGCTGAAAAATTCAATTTTTCTGGGCTGTCACCGTCGAGACCGCCATAGAAGAACTGTACCGCTATGGTGATCCTGCTATAGCAAAAATTTATCGCTACAGCGGTACCGCTATGGCAGAGTGGCAGCCGCCATAGCGGAAGGGCGTGAGGCAGAAACCTCACCCTGTTTTCCCCTATTTTTCATTCATTCCCAGGATGATTTAAAAGCAGGAATTAAGCTTCGAATTGCTAGGTAAAATAAGAAACCAACGATTTAACTATCATAGTGTGCATATAAGGGAATTTGTCTAAAATAAGCATCCATGTGCATTAATAAAAAGGGGGAAAAGGAAAGGGGAATACTGTCTAACAAGCCCCAAAACGGGGGCAACCAAAAAGCTGTAAATTGTTCGAAGGTAAAAAAAATGGGGGAGGTCCTAAGCCTCATCATTGGTCAGGAAGGGAAACTCATGCCTATACTCGGGATCCAGAGTGGGAAGCTCTTGGCCCGGGTCAACACAAGAGAACATGACCTTGATGGTCTTCCACATCCGGGAAAACATACGGTCTCGGGAGCGCCTCTTCTTCTCCTCCTCCTCTAACTCCCTTTGGAGAGTAGCAAAGTCCTGAGCAGTGGGGGGTGGGGCTGCACCTTTAGCAGCAGCGGTGCCTTCCATGAACCTCCTGACAACAGCCAAGTTCTCCTCTAACTGGGTGCTAGTGCTCGGGGGATGGGGCAGGGAAAGGGCAGGAGTGTTATCATCATCATCATCATATGCCTCCTCAACCGGCTGACTGCTCCCAGATTCATCCATCTTCCGCTTCTTCTTAGAGACCACCTACACTCGAACAGGGTCAAAGGGGTCATCTATAGCCACCTCCAAGTTAGTATGGTCCTCAGGCACCCCAAACCGCCTACACAATTCAGATATCAAGCCCGGAAGATAGGGGAGGGGCCCTTCCTGTGACCCCGGTAAAACTCTTTCCGGAGATGATTTGCTCCCTCACATTCATGATAATTCCTTGCATGGCACAAAAAATCACCAGGGCCTAGGCATAGGTCACGTCGGTCTTGTTACCCGACAGGAAGATCCTTCGAGACACCAAGTTGAGGCACATCCTAGCCTCCGCAGAAAAGTAAGTACTAGTGATGCCCTCGGGGCTGACCTAGTAGACCTGATCCCTGCACTTCTCATCCACTAGAGTGTCCCTCAACCAAGTCATATCCCAGAGCCGGAACTTAGCCTCGTAGGCCTCATTGGAAATGTGAGGCACTCCAAGCACCCCATTGATAGTCTGAACGTCCACAGGGATGTCCACTCCTCGGATACGGATGGTGGGGTTGTGCTCATCCCAATGGACTGTAGGGAGAATGGCATAGAAATCCCACACCCAGCCTGTCTGTGCGGGAGGAGTATCTACCAACAAAGAATCCTAACCCAACTCTCTAATCTTGCGGTGGAAGGCGACTGTTTTTCCATCCATACACATTATCTTGCACCCCCTCTCATAAAAAATACCCAGTCTCTGGTAATCCATGAACCTCTCTTGACTAGCTTCATTGGGTAAAAGCTCGTAGGAATACACGGGAAATTATTGTCCTTCAGTCATTAGAAGAATAACCTGTAATATGGCAAGAACTATCGGATTAGAACTCAATAAGGCATAAGGGATTTAGAAAAAGGGGGAAATTTTTCTAAGTTTCAGCTTGGGAAGCTACTGGTTCGCGGCCTTCCGCTATAGAGGATGATCGTCCGCCATAGTGGAGCTGCCATAGCAAAAAAATATCCATCGTAACCAAACCTCTATAGCGAAGCCCAACTGCTATAGCGGTATTCATCATCCCCGAAGCTTCAAGGGGTGCAACAATGGTGGCCCTTGACCCAAAACTCCATTTTTGACGATCCAAGTTCAGATCATTGCTCCTAGAGCATTCTATTACTGTTTTCTACAAAAAATTGGGCATTATAACCCCTAAATTCTGTCCAAATTGCAACTTTTGTTCAAGAACAACCCTTCACCTTCCACCTCATTTTTGGCCAAAATTAGTGTAATCCTTACGCCCATAACGCCTTGGAGGCATTATAAACGTAAGGGAAACATCCATGCTTCAGAAATCTAACAAAAATCCAACCTAAGGTTCAAGTTCAAAACCCACTACAATGTATGCCCCTAACCCTCATTTTCTACCAAAATCATGTCTAAATTCGTGCAAGGGACTAAGGAAATGAGTAGAAACAAGTCTTACCGGGAAATTTTAACGTCGGAAGCGAGGTGATTGGGAGAGGGTGCGATATTTTTTCTTTGGAAGGAATATGGGGAGAATGGGGAATGAAATCTGTAGCGGTCAGTACTCTGCTATAGCGGGACCACCATATCAGAGTAATATCCACTATAGCATAGGTCAGTTAGTTTCTTTTGTAAAACAGAAGGGTTCTCCCAGGTAATTTCAAATTCTTTGGCTCCGACATCGTTTGAGACCCCGGATTCCTTGGGTACTCGGGAAGGTCACGTGTGAATTTTCCTAGGTAATTCAAAATTCTCCGAGGGAGTAGGGTTAGCTAATTTCCTTCAAATTGGTGTGACTAATCGAGGGGAGGTTGGTAAATCGCGTAGGTTCATACGTTATGTGGTCATTTGGTACAGTGAAGGTCCCCAGCTAGTTTCATTCATTCTCTTGACTCTTTTTGTTTTAATCATTCGGGGATGAATGATGGGTAAATTGGTATCTGTTGTAATGATCGGATCCATCGTTATTTCAAAATCCATGACGTCATGAAATTCAAAAATGAGTTAAAAATATTTTTGTATTAAATGAGGTGACATGGCAAAAAAATTTGGATTTTTGGAAATCATCCAGGCTGATGTCACTCCGTTGTAGCAGTATTTTATCCTCTATAGCGAAACTGCTATGGTAGAAGGTCATCCGCTATAGCGGAACGACGGGAGGCAAAAGCCTCAGAATGAGTTTTTAATAAAAGATCTCTCATTATCAATTGAGAAACATACGAGGTCTTCTCCAAAAAACCTCCCATGCTGCTCCAAGACTAGGAAACCATGAGGAGGAGGGACTATGGCTGGAGGGGACGCGAAACAGTGAATTCCAAGACCATCATTCAGTCGGGAATGCCTTCACGGAGTCGGAAATGTATCCTTGCAGATGCTTGGTGCCCAGGTAGGATAGATTTTCATTTGAGTAGATAGACCTGCTTACATTCTGTACTTATTGTATAGTGGGAAAGGAGAATCCATGACTAGGTTTTCGGGCACGGAGTCTGGTGGATTTGGTATTGGTTATGAGTGAGTTAGGGACTGGTTGGGTTGGATTGTGGGTTGATAGTAATTATTTTGAGCTATTTATGTTGTCTTTGTATGTTAAAATGATAGGACTCAGTGTTTGGGATGTCGGGAAGGTTCGGGGAAGCGGGAATCGCAAGGATAACTAAATAGGTATGAAAATGGAAAACTCCTAGGTGAGGTTTCAGGAATGCGGAGGGAATGATGAGTAGTCATTGGTTTTGCTGAGGGCTAAGGGGTGGTAATTCATATTGTTATTATATGTGTAAGTTTTGAAATCAATGTGGTTGTTAAATCATGCTAAAAAGGGAAATCGTTCGTTATATGTAAATAAAGGGTGAGTGTGTTTAGTCTTTGAACGGAGGTCGAGGATAAGTTATATACCCGGGAAGGAGTGTAGGTGATGATTAATGATTCATGTAAATGATGTATGTTTGTGTACTCTTACCTAAGTATTTGTATGAGATGCATTGCTTAGGAAATTGTTTAGGAATGTCTAAGAGTCTTGTTTTACATTCTGGTGAATTGAACTGTGTGTTTGCTTGTTGGTTTACAAGTTGATTGTTCATTATTGTTACTATAGATTGATTGACATTCAGTTGGCTCAGTTACCATGCCTGGTACGGGATAACACTAATGGTTGGCTCAGGTACCATGCCTGGCACAAGATATACTAATGGTTGGCTCGGGTACCACGCCTGGTACGGGTTTATTTACTGCATTGTTGCATTGATACTGTTTGTATTATTGTAGTTGGTATTGGTTCCATGAGTGAACCAAGTTGTGAACTTGAAATATGGTTGTGTATATTGGTCTTTGAGAGGCCGGGATTATTAAATTGCTCTATGAGTGTTTAGTCTTGGTGTAGACCGGGTTGTTTATCTGACACTTAGGTGTTGTCTAGAGGGGATCCAAGGTGGATCCGGGATATGTAATGGGTTATAATGGTTGTTTGTTATGGATTGCTGATCATGGTTGTGGAGTGGTTTACATTGGGTTGATAAACTAGGGGAATGACTGGGAGTCTGTCATTGTGTGACTAGCGGGTGATATCCTGGGAAGAATTGTCTAGGGATCCAGGACGGGTCCGGGTAATTGGGTGTAGTGGGTCTGGAATGACTGGGTCATTTCTGGATGCATAGTCAGGTTGGGACCTAGCGGTTGGAAAGTCTAAGGTTGTGTGACTTGGGAAGTCTAGGGCTAGTGTGACTTGGCAATTCTAAGGCTAGTATGACTTGGATAGTCTAAGGTTGTGTGACTTGGGAAGTCTAAAGTTAGTATGACTTGAGAAGTCTAAGCTTAGCGTGATTCGGAAGACGTGGGAATGAGGGAATTACCAGCGGAAGGAATAGAAAGGGGTGAGGTAAGGGGTGCGAGTAGATGATCGATTGAGATCGGGTCTGGTAAAGGTAAATGGTGAAGGATAGGGCTATACTGTTATTACATGCTTTCTATATTTTCTTATATAATGGTACGTGTGGATTTGGGTCAACCGATGATGCCTACCAGTACGTGTGGTTATACTGACTCTACTCTTTCTATACCCTTTTTGGGTATAGTCTGGTTGCAGAGTTGGTGAAGTTTAATAGGTACATGACGATTATGGTCTGCAGCAGCTTTTGTCCTTCAATTCCATGATGAAAGTTGTGTCTCTTTTACCTCTCTCTATATAAACTTTGTAGTAGCTCTTGTACCTGTTTAGACTAGGTCCTAGGGAGGGTGTTTTAATTTGAAAAACTATTGGTTGTAATTTTCAAAGAGGATGTTTTCCTGAAAACAAGGTTGTAAAGGTTTTTCGTATATCAAGAAGGTTATTTCATGATTTATTTTCTCTTTTCCGCATTTACCTGTTGGATGGGTGGTAAGGGTTCGTCTATCTAGGTGCATAGAGTAGGAGCCCGCACGGCCCGATAGGTTGGGTCGTGACAACTACTTATCTCAGGAACCAGGTCCTTAGCACAATTCCACTTAAAGCAGTAAGTAAATTAACACACAAAATTTATGTGGAAAACCCCCTAACTCCAGTAGTAAAAACCACGAACTCACCTTTACTCACAACTTCAGGTTTTATGATTACAACTCAATAATCAAAGGAACTAACTCTAGTACCTAGCCTCAAACAATACACTAATATTGTTTCTTCTCACAAACTCTCTCAAACTCTCTAACTCTCTCTCTATCTCTCTCAAGAATCCAAACTCACTTCTTATTACAAGCCTCACAAACACACACTCTATGTCTTAACAACCACGCAGGGTTGTACTAAGAACAACTCACTCTTGTGTCTTCTTTGGAATAGCTTACTTGAAATCTATATTTCTTGAGAATACTCCTTCTCAGCTTTATGCAATAGGTAGTTGAATTCTTCTTTGCTCTAATGCTTTTATAGAAGTCTCAAGCTCTCCTCTTCTTGATTGGAAAAGGCGATCCTTTCCTTGTAAGAGTTGGTCGTCGACTTGGAGTCCTCTCCTTGTTGGACTTAGACAATGCTACGTGCCTCCTTGATGCTCTCTTTCTTTCCTTGTTTAATCATCACACGTTTATAACCTTTCTTTTTATGATTTGTAGACTACCTTTTATATTTAGTTTCCATAAATATATTTTTACCAAAAATAGGTTTTGCCTCATTATTAAAACTTGTTTGACAAGGTTTCTTCAATTTTCCGCTTTTTGATGATGGCAAACTTTATCCTATTTTTGAAAAAAATATTGTAACAGCAGTGGAAATAATTTGAACAAGGAAGTACACTCTTATCAGTCTCAACATCATGGAAAGAGGTATCAACAGGTTTTCAGCTTTCTCAATTTCAATTTAGCTGCTCTATCACCTCTATCTCAATTGCCAAGGGATCAAACAATAGCAATAACATATATTCTTCCCCCTTTTGACATTGTTAAAAAGTATAGTGAGATACCAGGCAGCTGAGCCTTAGGCAACCATTCAACCATAAGCAAGATGCAAGAGTTAAAAAGCAGGAAAACATAAACATCAATATAAGCACAAATTAATCCAATTAGTATCCCAAAACAAAGCATATCAAAATTAATCACAAAAACCAATATTGTCTGTAAATGAGATCCAAACACAAGAAGATTTTAGCAAAGGGGGAAGGAGGTCGGGTAAGGACAGCTAAGGAGAATCAGAAGGCAGGTGTGGGGATGAGGTTCATAAGAGACTGGATGTTATCAAGGTGTTTTGTTTATTGTAGCATCATCTCAGTCCTTAGTGAGTCCACTTGACCCTGGGAACCTGTCAGACTCTCTTTCAAAGCAGCATTCTCTTTTTTCAGCAGAGCAATCTCCTCATGTGCAGCTTCTAGGTCCTGTAGGGATAGAGTCATGGAACTAGAACTCTTCTTCTTGGGGGCTTGTGCAGGCATACAACCATATTCCTCTAGGGTGAAAAAAGTGATCATGTAATTTTGGTAACACCTACTCCCTTCCCTAGAGGTACATCAAAGCTCCTGAACACCTCTGTCAGCAGAAATCCATAGGCTAGACCATGAGGACCAATTCTGGGGGAAGTTACCTTACCCTTGTGCTTGATAATTAGTGTTGGTAGGTTTACCCTCTCTTCTAAGTCCAGAACATTCATTATTCCCATGTCCCTGAAGCTAGCCTCAAGCCTCCTTCCTCCTCTAGGCAATATCTCCTTGTTCACAATCTCGAACAAGAGCTTATGATTAGGAGACATTTTTCCTTTGAATACTTTCTTATCTCCCTTCGTTTCCTTTCCCTGAGAGAACTTCCTAGTCAACATGTAATCTTATCTATTTTCCATACATATTCTTCAAGGACCTCAGAAGCTACAAACAAGATTTCTCCCAATCTAGCAGGGTAAAATACAACTTCTACTCCTTTCACCTGTGAGCTCACAACCCACCCATCCAACAACTTCAATTTGGCATAGAATTCTATCACCTCTTCTCTATGAATTATAGGCTTAACAGTCTTAAACAAGTGACCCCAACCCTGGAAATCTAGCCTATCTAGAAGCTGAAGAATGAAATGATTTTGCAATACCTCAGTATCAAGAATTCTCCCTTTCAGGAGTGGTTGTGTGGAATAGTAACCAATGGGCCATAGTCCCAAGAACATCTCAGAATTCTTGTTGGTTTTTCCAGCCTTAGGGATAACAAGCTCTTGTATATCTTCCTCTTTTGCTTCTTCCTTATCTAGGTCTATGGGTTCATCACCGTCACCTATTTTCTTCTTCCCTCGAGCTACCTGGGCTCTTTTCTTCTCAGCCTCTTTCTGAGCATCAGCAGCTCTTTTTCTGGTGAAGGGTTTTCTTGGTGGAAGAGAGGGTGAGGGTAGAGGATCATTGGAGGGCTTTGATAGGGGTTTCTTTGGGGGTTTCATAGCGGCCCTCTTTTTTGATCCATAAATGACAGCAGATTCAGCCCTAGTGTATTTAGGGGCAAGGCGGATATCTCCATCGCTATCAATTTCATCTTCGTCATGAGAAAAGGGTTTAGGGATTGTATATGGAGGGGAATCTTGGTCAGTTTCATCTATACTCCATGAGTATTTCAGGGAGTCAGACTTTTGGGTTTGAAGAGATAAAAGTTTAGGGGGAGAAGGTGATAGTGGAGGGGTAAAGGAAAGAGTGGGAGAGGGTGATTTTGAGGAATGTTTTCCCTGAGTGGGAGAGTGTTGTGGTAAGGGGAAGTCCTCATTGTCATAGTAGTCCATAAGTAAGTGAAGAGGAGAGGGAGTGGGTTTGGCAGACGAAAAAACCATGGGAACAGGTCTGGATATTTTGGTGAGTTTGGAGAAGATGAGATCAAAAGGGAGTATGAGAGAGGGTTTCATAAAGGTAAAAGGTTTCTTGAGAGATAGGTGCTTGAGGTGACGGTTGTCAGATTTTGAAAATGGGAGTATATGATAGCAAGTGCAGTTATTTGATTTTCCCGGTTGAGAATTTGTCTTATTTGAGTAAATAGAGTTTTTCTGGGAATCAGGTTCTCATGACAGACCAATATCAGTTTATGTACTTTAATTTTGAAAGTTTTGTAAAGGATGTGCATACCTTGAGGATCAGATCCTTGAGTGTTTTCCCATCCTTTTGATTGGCCCAAGGTCAGCTTGTTTTTGTTGAATTCTCCACTTCCTATGCCTTAGGAGCCTCCTCCCAGCTTTCCTCAGAAGCTCTTTAACATGTGTCTCTCCTGATGCATGGATATTCCCCCTGAGACCTGTACCTCTGCACACTCTTCTTATACCAATACTATCTTCAGTTTTTGGACCATACTTCCACCTTGATACTTTGTAGGAGAGGGGAAATCAACTTTGTTTTCAGTCATTCGTCTAGAGCAAGCATTGTCAAGGTATCCAGCCTTGCTCATTCCTCTCTACATTTCCTTCAAAATAGTTAGTGACTCATCTTGGGTACCCAGATCATCTTGGGTCCCCTTTTATGCATGAAAGGATGAATCAGGTCTCTCTTGGCCCAGTATGGAAGCTCACATTTGATGGAGAGGAGTCTTCTCAATTCCTTGGACTTGAGCCTGTTGACAGCTTTCAATTTTCTTTGATCAGATATCAGATGAGTTGAAGGTTGAGTCGTGATCTTATTGACAAAGTTCAGGTTCCTTTGATTAGCTTTCAATTGAACTAGACATTGACTCTTAAGATGTCCTTCCTTGCCACATACAGTACATATCATATTCATGGAGTAGGTTGCCTTGCAGGGCTCAGGTCTAAATCCTAGCCCATGCTTGGAGGTGGTCTGACTATTCTGAATGTGAGAGAGAAGAGTTGAGGATTTTTTCCACTTCTAATTGTGCTCCAACTCAAGCTTGTCCTTATTCAAATCTCTTGTTAGAGAGTTCTTTTTTTCAGACAACGCTGAGAGTCTTGTCTTGAGATTTTTGATGTCTTCTTCCAGGGATTGTTGAAGTGCAGTGGCCTGATTTTTTCCTTTGTCGGATAACTCTTTAAGGGAGTTCTTTAAGGTGATATTTTCTTCCTCAAGACTTTCATTTTCCATCCTTTGAGAAGCATACTCATTCAATAGGTTTTCTTTCTCAGCACAGACTGAGTAGTATGCATCTATGAGAACTGTTGAGAGGGTCTCAAGCTTCTTTTTGGAGCAGGTGTGAAGGTTGGATCTGAGGTCAGAGAAGCATACCTTGGTTTCATCTTGATTAGTGTCAATGTCAAGTTCATAGCATGCCATGAGGTCAAGGGTTGCTTCAGCTGACTCTTCTCCTTCTGAATCCCTATCAGTGTCACACATATCTAGGAGGGCCAAAGTGTCCTCTTCGTTTGCTTCCACCATGGCTAGTAGTGATTGATTATAGGGATCCTCCTTATCAGACTCATCACCATGTTCTCCCATAGCAGCTAGAGCCTTTTGAACTACTAAGTCAGTTTCTTGAGAGGTCATCTTCCTATGAGATGGAAGGGTGAACTCCTGACTTTGATATCAATGTTTTTTTGTGGCAACCTTCTTGTGTTTTATAGCCCATAAGGGACAGAATTTGATGAAGTGATCTGGACTGTCACACTTATGGCACAATTGAGCATTCCTTTCCTGAGCTTTGGGAGGATTCTTTTGAAAGTTTTGTCCTCTTTTGAAGATTCTTTGAAACCTTCTGGTTACTAATGCAAGATTTTCCTCCTCATAGTCAGCAACCTCAGTGGTCTTTAGAGAGATAGTCTTGTCCTTTTTGTTATTTCCAATGTCCTTCCCTTGACTCTTCTTCAGTTCATAGGTTGTTAAATTTCCAATGAGTTCATCCATGGCCAAGGTATCTAAGTCTCTAGCTTCAGTGATTGCTTCAACCTTGCTTTCCCAAGATTCAGGCAGTACACATAAGAGCTTTCTAACAGCCTTTCCAGTAGAAATATCCTCTCCCAAGGAGTAGATTTTATTGAGAATTTCAGTGAACCTGGTGTGCATGTCCTGGATGGTTTCTCCTTCCTTCATCCTAAAGAGTTCATATTGCCTGTTCAGGTTGTCTATTTTTGCCTTCTTCACAACAGTGGTACCTTCATATGCAGTCTACAGGGTGTCCCAAATTTGCTTGGCATCTTGACAGGAGGAGATCCTGTTATACTCATCAGATCCAATAACAGAGATCAAGATTTTTCTAGCTTTAGCATTGTTTTGAATGGCTATCTTATCAGCAACATTCCATTCCTTCCTTTCCTTGGGAATTGGTTCCTTCCCTTCCTCAGCTGCCTTCATAGGCATAGTGGGGCCATCCAGAACAACACTCCATAAGTCAGCACTTTCACCCATGAGATGGTCCATCATTCTATTCTTTCACCAGCCATAGTACTTGCCATTAAATAATGGTGGTCTTGTTTGAGAGGAGCCTTCCTGAGCGGTTGGAGGGGCAGCCATTGGATATTTTGGGTTGATTTTGCTTCAGTTTAGACTAAATGTAATCTAAGATGGAGGATTAAAAAGGATTTAAAGGATGACCACATTTTTGCAAAATGTGGTCAGGTTTAACTTAAGAAGTGACCAAAATATAATAATTTAGTAAAATTTGACCATAATTGAAATAGACGAATTAAATTCTTAATTAATTAATCGAGCTTCTAACTTTAAAAATTAAAAAATAATCATCTTATAAAAAATATAATCAACTCATTTAAAATCAAAGAAACTAATTATCCGATCAATTTCTTATTTTGAGGAAAAATAGAGCATTTTTTCAATTAAACATTATTTTTATTTAAAATAATTTTTCAAATATTTCTTTAAGTAAAATTTATATAATGTTATATAATTAAATATAAAGTGTACACATTTCATTTAAAATTACCAAATTAACCTCAAATTAATTTTGAAAATCTTAAAATCTTATAAAAATAATTATTTCATAATAATTTAAAAATAATAGAAGCTCAAAATTAATTAGGAATGTGGAGGACAAAAATTGGGTGTCAACAATCAGTAGTGTCTTTCTCCTCTCCAGCTTCATTCACTATCACCCAAGACTTTATGGGAACTTTCTCTTTGGGGATCAGCTTCAACAATCTTCTTTGCTTCATCCTCCAACACCTTACCACTTTGGGTGATAACCGCCATGCATTGACCATCATTTCTCGGATTGGATGTGGTGTCACTACGTAAAATACCTTTATATCGCGGATTTGCAGCTGCAGAGATCTGTCTAAATTGTTGCTCAAGATGCTTAATGGAAATGGAATGGGAAGTAACCTCCTTCTTCACGCTAGACAGTTCACCACACATTTCATTGATCTCAGACTCAGTAGATTCAGATCTAGCCAATCACGTTTTCAACATCTCCTCAACTTTCGATCCAGCGGATTCATTGGCTAATGGCTGATTATCTCGAGCACCAAGTGGCACATATACACCACTTTAATTGTTCCTGTAGTTGTCTTTATCTCTCCAATTCCCTTGATCCCTATCATGCCTCTCAGAGTTTTTTATCTCTGTAGTTGTTTCGACCTTGATTCCCCTTCTTATGCCAAGAGTCTTGTCTAGACCCTTGAGCATTAGGACGAGAACCTACAACCGAATCATCCAGAAAATTTACTTTCTCCTCAGAGTCAGAATAGTATTCTTTGGTCGTGGTGATTTGCCTCGTGAACCTACAATACTAACTTTCTGAGCATCTTGCTTTGTAATGAACTTTGTGAACAAATCCGTCTGTGTTTTAATGTGTGAGATCTCTTGATCTCACACTTCATCCTTTGCTAAATCTATTGCAGACCTGCCAATATAGTGCCCAGTATCAACCACTTCAGAATCTCGTGTGTGCCATGCTTTGTTCGTCTTAGTCGATCGGTCAAGTAATACTATATCCTGAGCATAAACGTTCCGCATCATGGTACCCCCAACAATATTATCAGTCACAAACTTGTTCACCATATTCAATTGATCTATAGAAGCTCTGGAGTAGCATATGATTAGGAAGACTATGTTTCAGATACCCTTAATTTTCTTTTTGAACCTCAACCAAGATTCATACATTTCTTCTCCAAGGAACTGCCTGAAATTAGTGATCTCATCCCTCAATTTTAGCATCAGAGATGGTGGAAAGAATCTCTCTATAAAAACCTCTGTCAGCTCAACCTATGTGACAATTGATTCATCTGGCAGCTCATTCAATCATGTAGTGAATTTCCCAGTCAGAGAGAATGGGAAAATTATGAGTCGATGGCCTCTTGAGATACACCCGGTAGCCATATGCCTTGCAGACTCCTACGAAATTCAAAAGATGCTGGTTTGGATCATAAGTTGCTAGGATTTCGAATTTTCCTTTTATCTTAAGCATGTTTAACATTGTGCTAGTGACATCAAATTTTGTATTGGCATCAAGTAGGGGAAACACGATCGCACATGTAAATCTTTCCATCTCCATGTTGTCATCATATTTGGATTTAGCTTCTGCACTAGCATGCCGCGAAGGGCTCAAATTTTGTTGTTGACGAATAGCAACAACACGTTCAAGGGCAAGCTGATGTTGATTTTCATCCTCTTCGTCGACAAAATAATCTCTTGGCAGATCGACTGCAAAGGGATCTTGAACATTACTAGCAAAGGCACGAGCAGCAGCTTCTTCAGTTAGCTGCCGAGCCTCAGCTTCTCCTTGTGCTGCTTGTTCCATCGCCCCTAAAAAAACAAAAAAAAGTACTACAAGTAGAAATATGCACTAAAAACAAACTCTAAAATGAATTCTCCGGCAATAGCTCCAAAATTTGATACGCTCAAATTACACCTTTAAAATGATATAAAGCGGTCACTGTCAACTATAGAACTCAATTGTGAATTTTGGTCGAATCCAATAGAGAAATAAGAAAGAATAGTGTCAATAGTGAAATTTTGACTCGATAGTCGTTATTTCAAGGGGGGATTTCATAAAAGTAAAAGTAGACAAGTGTTTGTGGGTTATTAATAACCAATTATTTACAAATTAATTATTGTTGTGTTCAATAATAGAGAAGAAACTAGGACTGTGTTCCCCATGATTTTATAACTTAGTAGGTATACACAACTAGTGATCTATCCCACTGATATACATGCAAAGCTAATGATACTTTATGGTTCAACTAAAGTTTGGTCATCCCATTCAGAAGAATTTCACTTGATCTTCGGTCGGTCTCACAAGTATAGAATTATTAAACTTTATTAATTATCTCAGATTGATCATCTCTGATCGGTCTCAATCATTAGATGAGAGTTGGTAGCCTTAAATCTCTGTTGTTAAACTCTTTTCCTAACTTTTTACCTCTTTGATTTGGCAAGTAGAGATTAATGCCAGGTTCTAACGTTGTAACCCCGTTAAAAAGTAGTTAAAGTGAAGAGATTAACAATACATGCAAGATCACCATTCAAGAATCACTAATTGTTTAACCTATATTTGTTAATTTATCATGGTTCTCACAATCCTAATTATGGTATTTAGCTATTCATGCTAGAAATAATCATAAAATAATTCAGTCGTATTAACCATGAAAATCCAAGAACAATAGCCAAAATAATCTTCAAAAATCAAGAACAATGAAAGAACTTTGTATTAATCCTCAAAATAATGTAAAACAATGTCAAAAATATCGATACTAGTCATATATCACAAGTAACAGGTAAAATAAAGCCTTAAGAAAGTATTTATAGACATAAAAATAGAATCCTAAATGAAGAAGAAAAGTTAACTGTGGCACGACTCACGGTTTGCGTCACGACCGATCGCAAGCTCTACGGTTCATCAAGGTGAACCATGAACTTCTCTTCCACTTCTCTAATATAATTCTACCTTAATCTCATGGCTCAAGATGATGTCCCATGGTACTCCTCACGGTCATTTAGATGCTTTCGTCGGTCAAAGTCAAACTTGCAACCTTCTTTGTCTCTATCTCACAATTTAGACTCGATGACTCATGGCACATGTCACGATTCGACGCAGGCATCCGTTGGTTGAAGTTTATCTTGTAATGCTCACTAGAACGAACTCATAACTGGACTTGATGGCTCGTGTCATGTCCCACAGTGCTTTGAAGGCATCCATCGGGTGCATTATACTTGCATTTTTCTCTGGAAGGATCTCACGGCTGCCCTCATGGCTCGTGAAGCACTTCATGACTCGTGGGTTATTGTTTCTCACTAGAATTCACAACCTTCATGCCCAAAGTTAGATTCCCTTCACATGTAGAAAATGAACATCATATATAATAAGAACACACTTAAGAACTTCCAAAATCCTTAGTTTTACGCATCAAAAGTGTCATAAAATCCCAGCACATCAAGTATCTAACATATCTTAGAATAATGGCTGCCGGGACATGGCCTTCAACATACCTTTATTAAACAATAATAAAGTGACTAAGTAGACTAAGCCCCTAGAAAGTAGGGATATCTCACCATAAGCTGAAACCGAGGGACCTAGCAAACCGTTAGATAGCGAACCTGAGTACCTGAGTCTGCATCATAAAATAATACAGCACCAAATGATGTAACTACATGGAATGTACTGTATGTAAAATAGTTTAATGTAAACATTGCATAAGTAGGACTATTTTCAGATATGACTCAACAACTTAGACATAAATCTGAATGTATAATGAAATCATGAGATATGTTAAGTACTGAAACATATGAATTATAAGGAAAGTTATATAGTTAAATCATATAGTAAGTTGAATCATAAGGTAAACTACATATCTGAAATATAAGAAAATTGATTATAAGACTTGTAAAGGTTTTCAAAATAGTAGCCTTGTGCCAAAATCATATTTCTTGAAAATAAGGTTTTTGCTGGGGAGTTTCTCACAACCGACATAATACCATGTGAGCGCATTATGTTCGATCGTAGCCCAATCGGGAGACCTTATTATGGCATAAGGCATAAAATTACATGGGGATACATAAGCCCTTACCAGGGGAACATGAAGGAGTCGCCTGCTACCAACAATACGATCATATCCTACGCTGGCACATATAATTTTGGGGCATGCATTATCTGAACTCACACCCTTCTCGATTACAATAGTCTTTTCAAAACATACTGAATGCTCAAACTGTAATCTTTCAGCATAAGAAGAGAATCATTTTGTGAATCCTTATGCTCAAAATCATATGCATTTTATACTAATGAGCCTTGCGCTCTAATTCATAAGAAAATCATACTTGTTTAGGTTTTTAGACAAAACAACTTTTCATAACCATTTCAAAATTCATAAATAATTTATAAGAAATCATGAAATAGGTTCATAAATATGTGATAGGGACATATTATAAATTAAAAAACTTTCATGGAGGATTCACGAGATTTCATCAAGAGTTAAAGGAAAGATCATAACGACTTAGGATTTAACATAAGAGGGATCATTCGATTTTCATAGACATTCATAAAATCATGTAGAGAACTCATATGAATCACATAAAATAAGACTTTTTATAAAGATATAATACTTGAGTAGAGAATTCATGAAATTTTCATAAAGAATCGAAGAGATTTCAAGTTATGAGGGTTCTACTCTAACCCTAGTTTATTCATGAGAATCATTCTGCCACGACCCAAAATCTCAAGGGTTGTGATGGAACCTACCCAACCCATTCATGGTAGGTAAGCCTAACTCAACAACACAATACCTAAAAGCTTAAAAGAATCCACACAAGATGATAATAATATTAATAACACAAGGTATACTTAAATAGAACTGAATAAAATATCTGAAATCACAAGACTCAACTATCACAAGTACAAGAGTGACTCTAATACATAATATCCAACTAAAATACAAAGCTACCTAAGAAACCTAAATAGGATAGAAATAAGGATAGATGAAACTGGGAAAATCTCTGATCAAGGGAGCTCACCACAGCTTTAGATATTACAAAAGCGCACAATCACTAGCTGCGATGACTACTTGAACCAGGATTTGCATCAGAAGGATCCCAAAAGTATAGGTGAGTACAATCACTAGTGCTTAGCATACATCATAGGCCGACCAAGCTCAAGTAGAAAACTATAACAGGTAAAGAATACAAATTAATCCTGCACAACAGAAAAGTTCCAGCAATACAATATCAATAGTCACGAAATATCACTTCAAAACACCACATTAATAAAAGAGCAATGCAATACAATGATATATAATGAAATGCAATGCTCAATCCCTACCGATGTACACCCACTCCAGTCGTATACTATGAGAAAAGATTCATGAGGGACTCGCGAGGTCTATATATAACTCCATATTCGGAATATGCATTGAACTAAATCACTTGAAAGCCTCACATCTCTCGATTTAAATATGTATCAGACTAAATCACTCGAAAGCCTCACACGTCTCCATCCAAAATATGCATCAAAGAAAAACAATAGAAGGTGGTTCATTTTATTTCAAAAATCAAAAATCTCTCAATAATGCCACTTGGTGATCCATGAGATGAATGTGTATGCATTCTCAATGATATAACGAATCCAAATACAACATATATGTATAAAACCACAGAATATCAATCAAATGATTAACATAGGCTACAGGCCTCAATATCTAGTCAGAGGTCCCAATTTCATATCACTGCCACCATATAAGCCCCCATTCGAGTATCACAATAACAATCCATCTCAAATTTCACTATAAGTTACTAATTCACCCGACCCATAGCATATGTTACATGATATGTCCCCCACCCATGGGAATTCTAAAAGAAGTTAAGTCATAACCTACCTCAAAGTCAAACAACAAGCCACCAACGGTCACATATTGGCTTTTCCCTTGTAAATGGATTTAGAACGCATCTAATCTAAAATTAACAAGTTCTACACATTAATATGAGTCTATTGATACCTATATTTCTACACTTAAATTCTGAGTCCAAAAAGTAAACCCAAAAGTCAAACCCGAACCCCAAGGAAAAAACTAAAATTTTATTTAAAAATTAATTTACCCAAAGTTTAAGGAGTTCAAATATGAAATTTCATTAAAAATAAAGTTAAAATAGACTTTGAGATTATCAACTTATCAATCTTTAACTTTACCTAAAATCCCCCAAACTCCAAGTTTAAAAAACAAAGATTTAAAGATGAAATCTAGAAATAATAATTGGGGAAATGTGTAAAAGTAGTGTAAGAATCATACCCAAGGAAGAAATCTTGAAAATAACCATTTGAATCACCCAAAATCGAGTTCCTCAGCTCCCAAAATCGAGATATGGAGGAATAGAATGGAAAAAGGAAACCCCACTCCTAATATTAAGAAATTTTGCACCTGTGGAGGTTTGATTGCAGGTGTAACGCTGCAGGTGCAGTTAACCTTATGCAATAACAAAGTCACTTTACACATGGATTATTGTAGGAAAGGCCAAGCTTCATAGGCACGAGCCCATAGGCACAACAAGAAGTCCGCCGCTGCAAACTTCACATACCATATGGAGACTCGCAGGAGTGACAAAGCTCTACAAGCGCGAGCCTGCAAGAGCAATGGTGCAGTTTAGGCTCCACAAAAGTGGAACTCCCTAGGCCTCCCAAGTTCATAGGCGCGACACCTCTTTCGCACCTGTGATACCGTTGGTGCGGACATTGAATCGTAGGTGCAGTTGCACTAGCACTAGCTGCACTAGCAAACACAAAAGAATTCCCGAACATGGAATCGACCCTCAAAACTCATTTGTAAATGACATGCCAGACTCAATGGAATCATCAAAACATAAAACTGAGGTCGTGATCAACTAATGCTGACTGAAGTGAATTCTAGGCCATAAACTTTCAACTTTCTAACTAACCACTCAGAAATAATTTGATGCCTTGGGTCCCAAACAAACAGTGCTACTAACCTAAAAATGATATTTCAGAGCTAACAGAACAGACGGAATTCTCATATGACCTCAAAATTTCCAAATGTTGACCAAAGTCAATTATACCAACTCCAAAACCTTCCAAAACAAAATTCACATAAAACCCAATCAAACACATTGGGAACCGTGCCACCCACTCTTACATGCCATAAATATAATAACACAACTACATAATAGGGTAAAGTGGTCAAAATGTATCAAAAGTAAAAAAATACTATGAGGGTTGTTACATATTCGAAATCCAAGGAAATGAAATCTATTGAAAGAACACGAGGAAGGATCGCCTTACATACCTTGAAAGATGCTAGAACTTGGATAAGAAACCTGAGAGATTGCTTTCCTTGAGTTTATAGCATATTTTCTTGAAACCCTTGTAGTTTTGAGTTAGGAAGGGAGGAGAGGTATATTATGAATGATTCTGAGTGCCCTCTCTTATTAGTAGAGGTTTTAAGTTGAGGGTATTGAGTATACAATAGTGGTAAATTTCAAGCAAAATGGACGTCAGTATGCCGCGCTACCATAGAACCAGAATGGTAGTGTGTTGCGATCATGGACAGAAAAACCACTCTCTAAAGTTTAACCTCCAGTGCTGCATGGTGGCCATAGCACTAGCCTATCAGTGCATTACCTCGGGTGGCTCCCTAGTCTCCGTGCCTGCCTAAAATTTTGTCTAAGTCATAGAACAAGCTTTGATTGATTTCTAATAGATCCTTGGATCAAATAACTTCATTTAAAAGCTCGACATATGTACAGAATAACTTAAAACATGACTCAAGACGTGAGGTGTTACACTCAGTAGCTTTAGTTTTAATCTTATTATATTTAAAAAACAATTACAGACTATATACTTTTTCCTTCCCAGTTTCATTAGGAAAAAATGCAATTTAAGAATGTAACTTTGAAAAGAATGATTTATATATGTCTACGTGTTCATTACTCCTGTTAAATGAAGGAATGATTTGCAAACAAGTATAAGATTACGTGTAATGAAACGTTATCTCTTAAAAATTTCAATTGAAGAGATGAATGATATATGAGTTACTAATAGTTGATCCAACAGTCACTACAAAAAAAGGTTTAAGTTGCGGGGGATATTTTTCACAACTTAAAATCCAGTCAAGATTGCACCTATCACAACCCCCACGATAGGTAAGCCAGCCCAATACACAAACAATAGGATAAGATAAATAAGTTGAAGAAATAAAGACAAGATTAAGTCACAACTGGATAATATAAAAAATGGTACAGGAGAATATGAATACAACATCCAATCCAATATCTGATAGTCACAAGGTACAAGCCTGTAAAACAACGAGTACAATAAATATGTACATATGTGCTTCAAAATGCGAAAATAAACATAAAGATAGGTATAGAAGAAATCTAGTGAAGTCACGGATCAGCCAATAGCTACCTCGAATCTCAAATACAGGATCTTTGCATGAAAGGCGATCACTGACCCACAACTCTGGACTAAGAACCTGTACAAAAGTGTAGAAGAAATAAGCATGAGTACAAAAAACACATGTACTCATCAGCATCATCAGTAATGACATATTCAAAGTGATAGTAAGATCCACCCACTTGATATTATCTTCTATACTCTACACGTACATGCAAAAAGGAAGGCCACACATAGGTAACATATAAACAGTCACTACAACAATATACATACACGTATTTACAACTCATAGTACCAATACGATCCTAGAACAGTCGAATAGGCTAAGGCAACATATTATCATTTCACACCTCCTAAACTAGTATAGACACAAATAACCTCGAGCAAATAGGGAACGTATGGATGAATACAATGCATCTACTACATATACACCCACTACTTTGTATAGTTAGCTAGTACCCAAGGGGGAGTTGCGAGGTTCATACACTGGGTATGCATGCTACTCCGTTCCCAAATATTTGTACAGGTGTGCACTCCAATCCTAAAAATAATATTGTACAGGTCTGAACTCTGATCCCAAAATAATACTTTGCATGCATGCACTCTGATTCACACGATATGCAATGTATGATGTGCAGGCATACCACTCCAATTACAAATATCATACACAATAATCAAGTGAGTAAATTCATATCATGTATCAACTAAAGTATAGATCAAGTTCCCACTATCATTTTTCATAAATAATACATCTCCCTTTTTTGTAATTCAATGAGTCAAAGTTTAATATTTCATCAATGATCATCATGAATATGATCAAACTTTCAAACGGGAGTATAATCATCACTAGCATTCTCAAACAAGTCATTATAAGATACAATCCACAACTAGTATGCTAGAAAATAGGGGAAAATAGTTCAAACAAGTTAATTAGTTACAATACAGGACCCCCAAATCCTCATTACTCCCCTTGTACACCATAAACATATAAACACCTCAAAAATGTCAAAGAAACCTCAACTTGCCCTAAGAGAAGACCCGCAAAGTCACACAAAAGCCTTTCCTTTCTGTAAAGCTTTTGAACAAGCCCAATCTATTCAAATATAGATTCGACATAAGAATACGAAGCTATAGACAACTATATTGCAATACTTTAGTTCCGGGTCCAAAAAGTAAACCAAAAATTCAACCCTAAGCCCTAAGGGGAAAACCAAAAATTTATATGAAAATCACTTTATCCATAACTTGAGGAGTTCACATATGAAATTTCATTGAAAATTGACTTAAAATCTAGATTGAAATCATTGAAATACCATTCTTTAACTTTACTGGAAAAACCCCAAATTCCCAAGTTGAAAAACTAAGATTTGAAGGTGAAATCATGAAATCATCATTGAGAAATGTATATAAGTAGCATAAGAAGCTTACCCAATCGAGAAATCTCAAAAATCCCCTTTGAAATTGCCCAAATTGAGTCGCCAATCTCCAAAAATGAGGTAGGGAAGAAAATGGAATGAGAAGCAAAAGACTACTGCTTTAATACCAGCGAATCTGCACTAGCAAAAATCAGGTCGTACGCGCGACAACCTTTTGCAAGTGCGGAAGTTACTTTCCATGCCAACCCTCGCAGGAGCGGCTCTATCTCTGCAAGTGCGATCCAGTGCTGCAGACAAAGTGCTGCAAGAGCAACAAGCTTCCAAGTGATTCGGCTCCAAAGAAGCGGAGCTACCTCACTGTAACATCTCCTCAGGCATGATGAAATGCCCACAAGAGCAGCTTTGGGTCAGGCTAGAAAAGTCCGCAGGAGCATCGCCTCCCCCATAGGTGAGAGGTTGCAGGAGCAACCCAAACACAGTAAGAGCGGAGCTCCCCCAGGTCACTCAAGTTTGCAGGTGCAGAACTCTTATTGCACCCACGACGTTGTTGGTGCGGGCATCACTAGTTGCACCAACCAACTCTAAGGAGTTTTCAAATATAGAATTGTCCCTCAAAATTCATTGGGAACCCCACGAACACAAATCAACTATTCTACTACACTAAAATTGACATCTCGGACTTAATAGAATCGTTAGATTCGCTAACAGAAATCGTTATCCATGAATGTTGACCAAAGTCAACTCTAGGCAAAAACTTTTAACTTTTTAACCAACGACTCAAAATGCATCCAAATGCCTCGGGACCTGAATCCACAGTGCTACTAGCCCAAAAATGGCATTCTAAAGCTGAGAAACTGATGAAATTCTCATACAGTGCTTGAAACTCCAAATGTTGACCAAAGTCAACCATATCTACTTCAAGACCTTCAAAAATGAAACTCGCATAAAATCCAATCAAACACCTCAGGAACCGTATCACCCGCTCCTGCAGACCATAAATTTCATAAAGAAACTATTGGAAGGGGTAAAATAGTCTAAACACATAAAAATTCAAAAATCACAATGATGGTTGTTACATTATCCACCACTAAAACACACGTTCACTGAACTTTCACTGATGCAATTTTCTTAGACCTCAACTTTCTAGTTTGTCTATCCAAAATAGCCATAGGCTCCTCCTCAAATGCCATATTTTGATCCTAATCCACCGAGTCCCACCAAATCATATAAGAACCATCAAAATGGTACTTCTTCAACATCAAGACATAAAAAATTGGGTGCACAGCTGAAAGACTCGGAGGTAAAGCTAACTAATAGGCCACCTCCCCAATGCATCTAAGAATCTCAAAAAGACTAATAAACTGCGGACTAAGCTTGCCCTTCTTCCTAAATCTCATCACACCCTTTATGGGTGATACCTTCAACAGAACTCGCTCACCAACCATGAACTCCAAATCACAGACCCTCCTATCAGCATAACTCTTTTGCCTACTTTTGGCTGTCAAAAGTCCTCTCTGGATAAACTTCACCATATCCATCAAATTTCGCGATAAATCTGTACCCCAAGGCCTAACTTTGAAGAAATCAAAACTAACTAATCGGAGATCTACACTTTCTCCCATACAAAGGGTTAAATGGAACCATCTGAATACTTGAATGATAATTGTTATTGTTAGCAAACTTCTCTAAAGGCAAGAACTGATCCCAATGACCATAAAAATACATCACACAAGCTCAAAGCATATCCTTAAAACCTGAATAGTACGCTCTGATTGACTATCCATCTTTGGGTGAAAAGTTGTACTCATCTCCAACTGAGTACCCAACGCTTGCAACATAGAACTCTAAAAGTGCAATGTTAATTGAGCATCTCTATCAAAAATAATGGCAATAGGCAAACCATGCAACTGAACAATCTCTCGAATGTAGATCTTTACTAACTTCTCCGCATTGAAGGTTACCTTCACCAGAATGAAATGAGTCAATTTGGTCAACCTATCCACAATCACCCAACTAGAGTGAAACTTCCCCAACGTCTGAGGCAACCCAACCATGAAGTCCACAGTGATACGCTCCCACTTCCACTAAAGTATAGCCACCCGATCTTTGGTGCTCATAATTCACTTGCTGACAATTCAAACACTTAGCCGTAAACTCCACAATATCATTTTTCATCCTACATTACAAATAATGTTGCTTCAGGTCATGATACATCTTGGTTGCCCCCTGATGAATAGAATACCTCAAATTATGAGCTTCCTCC
The DNA here is from genome assembly GCA_003996215.1 of Jaltomata sinuosa. Lineage (NCBI taxonomy): Eukaryota > Viridiplantae > Streptophyta > Magnoliopsida > Solanales > Solanaceae > Jaltomata > Jaltomata sinuosa. The sequence continues at coordinate 118,066 of QJPP01007571.1, read as the reverse complement.
ATGATCAACCTAGTCAATTCACCAACTCTAGGAACACAAATTTGACCTTTCATTCTCAAAACACCCTACGAATCGAGAATCGTTTCCTTAGCTTCACCCTTTAACTCTTTGTCCTGAATCAAGCATAATTTTCCATCCTCGGTTGTCTATCCTTAATCTTCTCTACCAATAAGGATCGTTCCTCAATACAAGAAAGAACTCTACCAGGCTCAAAAATTTCAAGTCTCATAAAGTTATTGGCCAAACTCTAAACATCAATCGCCAAAGGTCGCTCCTCTGCCACAACCAAAGCAAGAATACCAATACTAACCACTTTACTACCCAAGGCATCTACCACTAGATTGGCCTTGCCTGGATGATAGAGAATAGTCATGTCAAAATCCTTTTACAACTCATACGACCTGTGTTGTCTCAAATTCAAATCCTTCTGACTGAAAATATACTGAAGGATTTGAACACCATACAAGTAATGCCGCTACAACTTCAAAACTCAAAATTATGAATGGGGTAGTTCTTGTCATGAGTCTTCAAGTTCCTCAAAGTATAAGCTATCACTTTCTCTTTCTGCATAAAAATATCACCAACGTCAACACCCAAAGCATCACAATACACGGTAAAACTTCACCCTCTAGGGGTAAGGTCAGAATAAGGGCGAAGTCAACAAGGCCTTGAGCTTTTGAAAGCTGGCCTCACACTCATCGATCCACTGGAAAATAACATTCTTCTGAGTCAACTTAGTCAATGGAGCTGCAATAGAAGAGAAACCTTGCACGAACCATCTATAATACCCAGCCAAACCCATAAAGATTCGAATCTAGGTAAGTAAACTAGGCGTATACCAATCCTAAACCGCCTCAACCTTGGCTGGATCGACCATAATACAATCCTTGGTCACCACATAACCCAAGACGCTACAGAACCAAGCCAAAACTCACACTTCGAGAACTTAGCATATAGTTTCTCATCCCTAAGCCCCTGGAGCACAATCCTCAAATGATTATGATGGTCTGCCTTACTCTTGAAATACACCAAGATATTATCAATGAACATAATAATGAAGGAATTATTATATAGATGAAACATGTTCATCAATTCCATAAATGTCGTCGGGCATTAGTCAACCCAAAGGATATCACCAAAAACTCATAATGACTATAACGAGTCCTAAAAGCCATCTTAGGGATATCCGAAGCCCTAATCCTCAACTCTTGGTACCTCGACCTCAAATCAATCTTCGAAAATATAGAAGCACCCTGAAGTTGATCAAATAAATCATCAATGCATAGAAGAGGCTACTTTTCTTAATGGTCACATTGTTCAAATGCTAATAATTAATACACATCCGTATGGACCCATCCTTCTTTTTCACAAACAACACAGGAGCACCCCAAGGCAAAACACTAGTTCTAATGAATCTTTTACTCAATAGGTCTTGTAACTGATCCTTCAATTCCTCGGACTCATCATATAGGGAGGAATGGAGATGGGCTTAGTGTCCGCCTCTAAATCAATGCAAAATCAATATCTCTATCTGAAGGAACGCCTGGTAAATCCATTGGAAACACATCCTGAAACTCCTTAACCACTCTCACTGATTCTAAAGGAGGCATGTCAGTGCTAGTATCACGAACTTAAGCCAAGTAAGATAGACACCCCGTCTCAACCAAACATTGTGCCTTAAGGAAAGAGATTACCCTCTTAGGATACGAACCCTGGGTACCCTTTCACTCTAACCTTGATACACCTATCATAACTAAGGTGATTGTCTTGGCACTACAATCCACAATAGCATGATATGAAGAGAGGAATTCCATACCTAGAATGACATAAAAATCTACTATATCAAGAATAATCAAGTCTACCCAAGTATCATATCCCAATAGAGTCACCATACAGGATTGGTACACCTTATCTACCACTAAATAATCACCTACTGGGGTAGCAACATGAATGGGAACAGAAAGAGACTCACACATCATACCAAGATCATATGCAAAGTAGGCAAACACATAAGAGAAAGTAGAACCAGGATCAAACAACATTAAAGTAGGTCGATGGCATACTGATATGATACCTGTGATAACAACATTGGAGGACTCAACCTCAAGTCTACTCAAAAAAGCATAACACTGAGCCCTGGCTGTACAACTCTTTTACTACCTCCTTATCCGGCTGGTGGTGCATCTCTACCTATCTGAGATCCACCCTGACGTCTGGCTGGCAGTACTGCAGCTCTACCCAAAACTTAAGAACTCTGATATCGACCACCATCTCTCATTCTAAGACAATCCCTCTTTAGATGCTCTAGACTACTGCACTCAAAATAAGACTTGGGAACCATCATCTGCTTAGAAAGCCTTGAATAACCAGAATGGCTATAAGGTCCTAAGAACCTTTGAGAAGAACCATGAAAATTAGACATGGGATGAAAGAGTCTCATCCAGAATACCTCTCTTGGATGCCTGAAGGGATGCCTGAACTAGTCTACCATGCTGAGGATGAGAACCTCTCTTGATCAAACCCTACCTCCAGATGAGGTGCCACTAAACTGACCAGAAGTGACCTCTTGTTCCTCATATCTCCAAACTCCTCATAGCATATGAGCTCAAACTCCTTGGCCTCCTCAACTACCCTATGAAAAGTAGCTCCTGACTGAGCTATAGAAAACACTACCTCTCAGATCCTGAAAGTAAGACCTCTTATGAACCTGTAAATCCTCTCGGTCTCATCTAGAGAAATCACCAAGGCATGGAAAGACAATGCATAGAATTTGTGTCATACTCTATCACTAAAATCTCATCCAGAGTCAAATGCTCAAACTGATGCCTATGCTCTTCCTTCAAACTGTGTGGGATAAATCGATCAAGGAAAGCCTGTGAAAACGACTCCCAAGACATAGGGGGAGATACTATAGGTCTAGAGTCAACATAGGAATGCCATCACTTCTTAGCGAGACCATGCATTTGCAAAGTTGTATAATCGACACTATGAGACTAAACTAATCCCATGCTCTGGATCCTCTCATGACAACTCATCAGCAACTGATACGCATCTTTGGCCTGGCCACTCTGAAACTATGGCGGATCCATCTTCCTGAACCTTCCAAACCTCATCTTCTCCTCATCTGACAATGCCGGTATAGCCATTCTCATGACTCCTACACCCGACAAAGGCATACCATCAAACCTAGTTGTTATGGGCGTTGGCTGACCCGCTGGTCTCTCGAAAACTAGAATAGGCAATTGATCTGGGGTTTGAGCCCCAACTCTAGTCTTTGAACCCTCCAGAGTACCAGCCACACTATCGCTCTGAGTCATACCCTCTAATAACCCCAACACATGAATCAAGGTATCCTGAAGCACTAGAGCAGCCATATATCCAGGTGGGGCATGACCTGGGCCCATTTTCTTAACTGGAACCTGATCATCCCCAAGCTCATACTTACCCTCAGAAGACTCTGCCCTAGCTGGAACATAAATAGTTACCTGAGCTCTACCCCTAGCACGACCTATACCACAGTCCCACCACATCTTTTGCCTCTCCCGTGTGTCTCGACGTGGGCAGTAGGTACGGGTGCTAGAATGAGCTCCCGCCCTCTCTCCGCAGTAGGGCGAGTCCTCACCATCTGTGAGAGAATGAAACAAAGATGTCAGTAATTAGGGAATTCAATCTTCACATGATATGAAAGAAGGAAGGAAATTTCCTAAAGTCATATAGTCTCTCGAAGATAGATAAAGGATGTCTCTACACCAATCTGCAAGACTCTACTAGACTCATATTGAACTTGTGAGACCAATGAACCAGCGCTCTGATACCAATTTGTCATAACCCAAAATTTGTTCATGATGGCACCTATCACAACCCCCACGATAGGTAAGCCAACACAACACACTCACAGTGGGATAAGATAAATAGGCAGAAGAAATAAAGAAAAGACTGAGTCTCAACTGGATAACATAAACAATGGTATAGAGAATACTAATAAAACATCCAACCCAAAATATGGTAGTCACAAGGTACAAGCCTCTAAAATAACGAGTACAATGAATGAGTCCACAAGTGCCTTATAATGCAAAAATAAGCATAAAGATAGGGATAGAAGAAATTCGGTGAATCCACGGATTAGCTAGTAGCTACAGAAGTAACAAGCATGAGTACGAAAAACATGTGTACTCAAAAGCAGCATCAGTCGACCTAAATTCAAAGTGATAGTGAGAAATACCCACTCGAGACTATTTACAACACTCTACACGCACCTGTAAATAGGAAGGCCACACCTAGGCTAATAGATAATCAGTCACCACAACAATATACATATACGTATATACAACTCATACTACGAGTACTATCCTAGAATGGTTGAACAGGCTAAGGCATCACATTATCATTTCACACTTCCCAAACTAGTATGAACACAATTCAACCCGAGCAAATATGGAATGTATGGATGAATGCAATGCATATGCTACGTACACACCCATTGCTTTCTATAGTCAGTTGAAACCCATGGGGGACTCGCGAGGTCCATGCACTAGGCATGTATGCCACTTTATTCCCAAGTATATTGTGCAGGCGTAAACTCTTATCCCAAAAATAATACTATGGAGGCATGCAATTTGATCTAAAAATAATATTGTACAGGCATGCACTACGATTCAAATAATATACAATGTATGATGTGCAGGAGTTCTACTCTGGTCCCAAATATCATACACAATAATCAAGTAAGGAAATTGATATCATGTATCAATTCAAGTATCGATCAAGTTCCCACTATCAGTTTTCACAAACAGTACATCTTTTTTTTTCGTAATTTAACTAGTTAAAGTTTAGTATTTCATTAATGATCATTACGAATAGGGTCAAACCTTCAAACGGGAGTATAATCATCACTAGCATGCTCAAACAAGTCGTTATCAGATACAATCCACAACTTACTGCTAGCAAACAGGGAAAAATAGTTTAAACAAGTCAATTAGTTACTTTTAGTCCTTCACAAAATACTGATACCCGCATAGATGCTCGTCATGCCATCTATATAGGGCTCCCAAATTCCCATTACTCCCCTTACTTACCATAAACACGTAAACACCTCAAAAAAGAGTCAAAAAAAACCTCAAATTGCCTTAAGAGAAGACCCGCAATGTCACACACCAAGGCCTTTCCTTTCTGTAAAGCTTCCAAATGAGCACAATCTATTCAAATAAAGATTCTACATAAAAATACAAAGCTATCGACACCCATATTGTTATACTTTAGTTCCAGGTCCAAAAATTCAACCCAAAATTTAACCCCAAGCCTGAAAGGGCAAAACCAAAAATTTATTTGAAAATGACTTTACCCATAATTTAAAGAGTTCACATATGAATTTTATCGAAAATAGAGTTAAAATAAAGCTTGAAATCATCGAAATAACATTCTTTAACTTTACCTAGAAAACCCCAAATTCCCAAATTGAAAAACCTAGATTTGAAGGAGAAATCATGAAATTAATCATTGAGAAATGTATAAAAGTAGCATAAGAAGATTACCTAATGGAGAAATCTCAAAATTCCCTTTTGAAATTGCTCAAAATCGAGTCCCCAATCTCCAAAAACGAGGTAGGAAAGGAAATGTAATGAAAAGGAAAATACCACTGATTTAATACCAGCGACTCCGCACTAGAAGAAATCGGGTCGCAGGTGCGATGTCGCACGCGTGGAAAAACTTCTGCAGGTACAGAAGTCACTTGCCATGCCGACCCTCGAAGGAGAAGCTCCGTCTCTGCAGACGCGAGTTCACTGCTATGGATAAAGTCCCGCAGGAGCGACGAGCTTCCAAGTGAGACAGCTCCGCAGAATCGGAGCTACCTCATCGTAACGGCTTCGCAGGCGCGATAGAATGCCCGTAGGAGCAGCTTTGTCTCAGGCTAGACAAGTCCGCAAGAGCGACGCCTCTCCCGCAGGTGCGAGGTCGCAGGAGTGACCCAAGCACCGCAGGAGCGCAGCTCCCCAGGTCACTCAAGTCCCCAGGTGCGGAACTTCCGTTACACCCGTGACCTTGCTGGTGCGGGCAGTTCACCACAGGTACGGCTGCACCAGCCAACTCTAAGGTGTTTTCAAACATGGAATCGACCCTCGAAATTTTCCCGAAACCCCACAAATAGAAACAAACTATGCTACTAAACTAAAATTGACATTCTGGACTTGATAAAATTGTCAAATTCACCAACGAAAGTAGTTATCCATGAATGTTGATTGAGATCAACTCTAGGCAAAAACTTTCAACTTTCCAATCAATGACTCAAAACGCATCCAAACGCCTAAGGACCAAAAACAAATAGTGCTATTAGCCCAAAAATGGTATTCCGAAGCTAACAAAACTAAAAGAATTCTCATATGATGCTTGAAACTCAGAATGTTGACCAAAGTCAATCATATCAACTTTAAAACCTTTCAAAATGCATAATTCGCATAAAATTCAATCAAACACTTTGAGAACCGTGTCACCCACTCCTGCAGACTATAAATGCCATAAAGCAACTATGAAAAGGAGTAAAACGATTCAAACACATAAAAATCCAAAAATCACAATGAGAGTTGTTATAGTATTTCTTCAATTTATGACCATTTTTTACCCCCACAAAATGAATTGTGAAGGTTTTGAAAAACGTTATTATTATCATTGCCACGAATATAATTATGTCAATTTCTTACAACCTTCACGACAACCACCACAAAATAAAATATAAATTTGTGGCAGTTTTCAACATCAATATGTAACAGTTTATAACCTTCACAATATGATCTCAATATTTTAAAATATTACACTAGTGTTGGTTTCAAAATATCACAATTTGATGTTACTATTTATTACAATTCAATTTGTGCAAACTTATAACTGCCACAAATTGATATTTTTTCTTCTTTAAAAAATTACATTTGAATTGCATCAAACCTATATTAATCATACGTACAGATGATTTACTAAATAGTAACACATAATGTAAATCAAATTTCATTAAATAAATTCATATTAAGAAGCAACACAAATTTAAATTCATGTCAAACTTATATAATACAAACTTGTATATAATAACTTAAATGTTACATCTTTAAATTTATAAAGATCAGAAATAGTTTCATATCTATTAAATATAAAAATAAATATTTGCTTGGTGATTCGAGTTGTTGCAGCCCATTATCTTCTTTTATCCGTAGATAAAGTAAGCTAACTCACGGGACAACTACACAAATGCCCCTCCAAGGGAATGACTTTGTATTTTTGCCCCCCATAAGTAAGGTGTTACAAAAATAGTTTTCCTTCTTTCTATGAATAGAACAACTTTCTTTTTGCCCCTCTATACCTCAAATATTTTTAAACAACTCTACATGCTCATTTGCCTCTCAACTTCTATATTTATTTTTCTCTTTTTATTTTTCTTTGATTTTTATTTTTTCTTTTATCTTTTTTCCCTTTTTTCTCAATCTTTATTTTTTACTTCTATGTTTTTTTTTCTCAATATTTATTTTTTTTTTTTTTTTTCATTTTTCTCAACCTTTATTTTTTCGTTTTTTTTTATTTTGTCTTTTTTTTCTTCATGTTTTTTCTTTTTTTCTCAATCTTTATTTTTTTCTTTTCTCCTCTCAACTTCTATTTTTTTTCCTCTTTCTTTTCTTTGATTTTTAATTTTTCCTTTTTCTTTTTTTTGATCATTTTTCTCAACCTTTTTATTTTTTATTTTTTCTATGAGATGTTCTATAACTCTTGCTTTAGAGGTAAGACTTAACTCAAGGACTTTCAAACAATAAATTACGCCCCATGAACAAGACTTACACTAGCACATTGTGTCTTGATTTATGAGATATTTTATAATACTTGCCTTAGAGGCAAGACTTAGCCCAAGGACCTCTCAAAAAACAAGTTACGCCTCATGGGCAAGAGTTCACACTACTTCATTGTGTCTTAATTTATGAGATACTCTATAACTCTTGCATTAGAGGCAAGACTTAGCTCAAGGATTTTCAAACAACAAGTTATGGCCCACGAGCAAGGCTTGACACTACCTCATTGTGTCTTGATTTGTGAGATATTTTATAACTCTTGTCTTAGAGACAAGACTTAGCCCAAAGACTTTCAAACAACAAGTTACGCCCCATGGGCAAGAGTTGACACTACCACATTGTGCTTGATTTATGAGATGCTCTATAACGCTTGCCTGAGAGGCAAGACTTAGCCCAAAGAATTCCAAATAACAAGTTACGCCCCATGGGCAAGAGTTGACACTACCACATTGTGTCTTGATTTATGAGATGTTCTATAACTCTTGCCTTAGAGGCAAGACTTAGCTCAAGTACTTTCAAACAACAAGTTATGCCTCATGGATAAGAGTTGACACTAGCACATTGTGTCTTGATCTATAAGATATTATACAACGTTTGCCTTAGAGGCAAGACTTAGCCCAAGGGCCTCTCAAAAAATAAGTTACGCCACATGAGCAAGAGTTAACACTACTTTATTGTGTCTTAATTTATGAGATACTCTATAACTCTTGCCTTAGAGGCAAGACTTAGATCAAGAATTTCCAAACAACAAGTTATGCCCCACGAGCAAGACTTGACACTAACTCATTGTGTCTTGATTTATGAGATGTTCTATAACTTTTGTCTTAGAGGCAAAACTTGTTCCAAAGGACTTCCAAACAACAAAGCACACCCTTAAGTTTACTTTGATGTCAAAGAAAGAAGATCATCTTTACGAAAATGCTTAATCGGTTTTGATCCTTAACGGTTCGATTTTAGGTTTAACCGATAAGAAAATGCTTCTATAATTTTTTTTGCTTTATCTTATTTTCAACTACATATATACACTAGCTTCATGCATAAAAGTCTATACAAATTACAAGCATAAGCAAATTCAAATACGTTAGTACTAAGACAAACTCATTTTCTTTCTTATTAACTAGCAAACTTGAATGCAGTAGCAATCTCTCAAAAAGAAAAACAACATTGATAGGTAGAACTCCACCAAACCAACGTCTTTAGAAAGAAAACAATAAAACTAAGACAACAACTATAAAATGCAAAAAAATAATAGGGTATATATTTAAAATTTAAAGTCACTATTATAATTATGGATAAAAATATAGTTTTAATATAATCTTATTGGGTTATCGGTTTAACCATTAACAAAAATCTTAAAACCAAAACCGAACCGATAACCCAATAAAAAAATTACAAAACCGTTAAAAAACCATTAACCCAATAACCCGATACCAATAAACCAATAACATTTTTATCGGTTCGATTTTTTGGCAAATCGGTTTTTGCACACCCCTAATTGAAACCATTAATAACAATCGAAATAATGAATAAAATAATTGTCAATAATTATAAGCAATATATTCTCTCCGTCTTAATGTATGTGACATATTTAAATTTTGAGATTCAAACAAATTTTATTTTATCGTAATTTTTTAAATATTTTAAATTATCAATTATTGTGACTTATAATTTTTTTTACGTAGTTTCTGAATATATAAATTTTATCTCAAAAAAAATTAATGAATTCATGCTCAAAATCGCGATCAAGAATAAACTATTTGACTCTCAAAATTTAAATTGTGCCACATAAACTAGAACATAGAGAATAATAACTAAAAGTTCGAATGCCTCGAGACCCAAACCAAAAATCCAGCTAATTCAAAAATTACCTTCCGCACCTAATAAAACTGTCAAAATTATATTCTGAGCTCATTTTCATCTAATGTTGAATTTGATTAATCATATCAACTTTTCAATTTTTTAAAATAAAAACTCGCATAACTCCTATCCAACCTCCCCATCAAAACCATGCCACCCACATTATTCAGACAACAAATACCATAAAAAAAACTAGCGAGGAATATAACAGTCAAAATATGCGAAAAAAATAAAAATAAAAAACCATAAGAAATATTGCGACTACCTAATAATTAAGAAACCATGTATGAAAAACTTTTAAAAGATAATCATTTCTTTAATAAAGAATAGATACTTTTTAGTAGTTGAGAGAGAAAGTATCTAGTGTATTTCAAGTGGAGGTTTAGTGGCGGAGGTTCGATAAATTAAAATTAGGGACGGGTGAGTTAGCAAATGAGGCATGCAAAAAAACCCATATTCATAAAGTACTATAGTTAAATAACAACAATATATCAGTATTTATAAAGTGAATTTGGAGATGATAGCATGTATATAATTTTATTTTTATTTTGTGAAGATAAAGAAATTGCTTTTAATTAATTTTTGGCTCAAATAAAATATATCAAAATCAAGTATGGAAAGTAAATTAGCAACATATATATCAAATACTATAATGACCGAAACAAAGAAAATAATAAATAATAATAAAATTGAAGACAAAAGTAATAGAAAAGTAATAATAGCAATCAATATACGGGAATTAAACAATGCTCAACTACCTACTAACCTTCTACCTTAATCTTCAACATGTATACTCTCTTATCTAGGGTCATGCATGTCCTCGATAAGCTCCAGAGCGTCATGTCCTATCAAATGATCACATCTTCTCCATACTTTTTGATCTACCTCTACATCTCCTCATACTCACTATAATCAACATCTCACACATGCTCATTGGGACAGTTGTGCATCTCCTCTTCACATGTATAAACCATCTACCTCACATTGCTCGTCTTGTCCACCACGAAGTCCACTTTCATCATGTCATGAATATCTTCGTTCATAATTCTATCTCTCCTAATATGTCACACATGCATTTTAACATCCTCATTTTTATGACTCTTTGTCTTCTGCATAAGCAAGTTCTTGGGCTACATTTCTGATTTGAAAAATATATAGATTGAAAACAAAAAAATAGTAAAAGTAAATACCTTGTTATTCTGTTATTGCTATATATGCAAAGTTATTTTTCTTGAAAATAAAAATCAAATCTTAGAAAATATTCTAAAACTTTAGATAAATATTAATTGACAAAATATTAAATCAAAAAAAATAAACTAAGCATTGTTAACACAAAGACGGACTCAGGTGTAAAGGTGAAGGGTCACCGACCTTGTTATTATCGTTTTGAGCTAGTGACACATTTACTATATACCAGATACGGAGCGCCCGTGCCAGTACGGGCCTAATATATATTACTTTTATTTTTAATTTATGTGGCATAAATAAAATTTAAAGAGTCAATTAAATTTTTATATATTTTTAAAATATTTAAGTTATTAACTATTGTGATTTGTAGTACTTTCTACGTAATTTTCAAACAATATATGTTACGCTCTCTACTCCAATTTATGTGCCGTTGATAGAATTTGGAGAGTCAACTAAATCTTTTATATGGCTTTTAAATATTTTAAATTATTAATTATTATAATTTATAGTACTTCTTACGTCATTTTCAAATAACATATGTTACTTCCTCTGTCTCAATTTATATGGCACTAATAGAATTTCCAGAGTCAATCGAGTTTTTCTATATCTTTCAAATATTTTAAATTATTAATTATTGTGATTTATCTTTTTTATGCAATTTTTAAATATATAACAAATTTAAAAAATAAGACAAATAAATTAAAACGAAAAAATTAATAAAATGACGAAAATACCCCTACCTGCTGAAGCAGGCTCGTTGATCTCGTGCCTGCTTCAACATGGACTCCCCTTTATAGTATAGTAACTAGATATAAAGGAGCCCGTGCTAGCATGGGCCCAATATATATTACTTTTTTGAGCAAATTTTAAAAATATCAGTCCAACTGAAACTAATTGGGTTTTTATACCTACACTTTGCTAATTACAATTCATACCAATTATTTAAATGTCAACTAAAAAATAAAAATAAAAAAGGATCGCCTCTCCCTCTCTCTTTCTCTCTGTTTTCACACGCATCCTCTCTCTCTCTCTCTTTCTGTTTCTCTCCCTCTTTCTCTCTTTCTCGCTTCTCTCTCCCTCTTTCTCTTTTCTCTCTCTCGTTCTCGATCTCTCTCCCTTTCCCTTTCAGTTTTTCCTTTTCTTTTTGTATTTTGTATTGTTATCTCTCTTTTTGTCACTCCGCCTTTTTGTATTTTGTATTTTGACCCCCTCCCCCCTCTCCCCCTCTCTCTCTTTTTCTTTTTTCGAATACAATTGTATCAACGAATACAAATTCATTAGTACCAACTGTATTTCACCCTAAATGTATTTCGCCTAAAATGTATTTCGCATCAATTGTATTTTAATTCAAATCGTATTCAATTGTATCAAGTATATGCATCATTTGTATTTATTTAAGTCTATCGTATATAAATATGGTTATATCAACGAATACAAAATACAATTTGTATCAACGAATATAAAATAACAATTCGTATCAACTGAATACAAACGAATACAACTGAATGAAAATTGTATTCAGTTTCAATTTGGCCTCATTTATGACAAAAGCAGGAAGATTTCTTTGACGATAATTTTTGCCAGTGATCAATTGGGTTAGCTCTTCCCTCTTTATTGGGCACCCTGAACTCTATTCACTCTTCAATAAGCATTGCAAGGATGTCATATACCTCTACAGAAATACGAATACATGCGCAACTGAATATAAATTGTATTCAGTCGATTTGGATCAGGGAGAGGAAGGGAGAGGAAGGGAGAGGGAGAGAGAGGGAGAGAGTGAGGAGAGTAGCGAGCGAGAATGGGAGAGAAGGAAAAGAGTGGCGAGAGAGGGATAGATAAGAAAAGGAGAGGCTATAATTGTATATACCAATAGTTTTAACTAATTGACAAGGAGCGTAATTGATTTAAACTATAGGCATGGAGTGTAATTAGGCCTCTAATGTTAGTGTGTTAAGTAATTTTCTCTCAATTTATGTGACACAAATATAATTTAGATAGTCAATCAAATTTTTATTGATTTTTATATATTTTAAGTTATTAACTATTATGATTTATTATACTTTTTACGTAATTTTGAAATAATATATGTTACCCCATGTTCTAATTTATGTGGCATTGATACAGTTTTGAGAGTCAACTAAAATTTTTATATATCTTTTAAATATTTTAAGTTGTTAATTATTGTGATTTATAGTACTATTTCTTTTGTTCCAATTTATATGAAACTGATAAGATTTGGAGAGTCAACAAAATTTGTATTTCTTTTAAATATTTTAAGTTGTTAATTATTGTGATTTACGTACTTTTTAAATATGTAACAATTAAGCAAGATAAATAAATTAAAACAGAGAAAATATAAAAGGAAATATCCAAGCAGGCAGCACAAGTAGGCGCGTTGATCTCGTGCCTGCTTCTTCCCAGCCCGTGCTAACACGGCCCCAATATATATATTTTTTTCTCAATTTATTGACTCATATAAAATTTAGATAGTCAATTAAATTTTTTATATAATTTTTACATATTTTAAATTGTTAACTATTGTGATTTATAATACTTTTTACGTAATTTTTAAATAATATATTTTACTTCGTTTGTCCCAATTTTTGTGGCATTAATACAATTTGGAGAGTCAGCTAAATTTTTTATATTTTAAGTTGTTAATTATTGTGATTTATAGTACTTTTTCTTTTATCCCAATTTATGTGGCACTAATAAAATTTGAAAAGTCAATCAAATATTTATGTCTTTTAAATATCTTAAGTTATTAATTATTGTGATTTATACTAGTTTTACGGAATTTTTAAATATATAATAGACAAAAAAAAAGGCTAAACAAATTAAAACTGAAAAAATATAAAAGAAAATATTTAAACAAGCAGCACAAGATGACACATCGACCTCGTGTCTGCTTAACTCCCTCTTATAAAATAGTTAATAATTAATAATAATAATAATGACACACCCGTGACCGTTAGGCTATGTGTTGACGGTGTATGAACAACAAAATAACATCTGAAAAGATTCACTGTCGATCCACGAACTATACACCGTGCATACATCTCCAAAAATCTTGCATGTGTAAGACGCAGAGCTCACACTCTGTTTTAGGAATACTGACTGACTACTTAAAGAGAACAAATTTTTTTTTAAGTCTTGCCTTGAAACAGGGGATAGGGTGGGTGGGTGAGACTTTTCTTCTTCTTACCTTTCTTGTTCATTACCATACATTTGCAGATGACTTGACAGTAGCTCCATAATTTTTTTTACATGAATTAACTTTTTTCATTCTTACTGTTTTTTTACTAGTTTGAATATATTTTGGTAAAAATTTCACCGAATATCTTATTTTGGTCATCTCATTTAAGTTATACCTATTTTATAGAGTAAATGCATCAGGACCCCCCTAAAGTTGGTCGACATTTGGAAGTAGACACCTAAACTTTACGGGGGTCCTATTACACCACTCAACTAATTATACAGTTATAAATACCCCATTTTGACCCATTTGCTCACCAGCTTTGTTCTCACGTTTCAAAGGCGCGTGACTGAAGGAAATTGCAGCAACAAATCAATTAAAAAATGCCACGTGGCATGGTTAATTTAAATCATTTCTTTATATAAAGACACTCATCTTCTCAACCTCCCAAAAACTCCATTTCTAGCGTTGGAGAAGCTTCTCCAAAAAAAAATTCTCTCATCATCAACGAAATCAGATACAAAAGGTAAGAAAGTTCCATATGTGTCCTTTAGTAGCTTTAATTTCTTGTTGTTTTGTTTAAAATATCTGAAATCAAGCGATTAGGTTATAGGGAAACTACTGTTACAATGTCAAATGCAAGCTTGAATCGCATTTCTAATGACGAGAAAGATCCAATGTTGTGTATGACAATGCGTTGCAAACATGGCGACTTACTTCCAATGCAAACTTCATGGTCGGACGATAACCCAGCTAGAAGATTTTGGTCCTGTCCACGCTATCGTGTATGTTCGATACAAATTTCTTCAATTATTTTCTGTTTCAGTTAAATTGATTTGTTTGTGGCCTATTTTAGGAGAAGTCATGCAAGTTCTTTAGATGGAGGGATCCTGAAGAGATTGATATGCGATCCAAAGCAGTTATTCTCAAATTGGCGAATAGAATTAAGGAGTTGGAAGGAGCATTAGCATTTTATGAAAGTAGGGACAATATGATGAAAGATAGTGATGATAAGGTGATCAGGGAGACGAAGAAGACAAAATGTTGCAGTTGGAAGCTAATCTTGGTGATTGCCATCGTGTTTGTTCTTGTTTTAGGCATTACCAAAAAAGTGAAGCATGACCAATGTAATTGCGTGCACCTACAATTGTCATAGTTGTCCTATTTACATCTAGTTTTGTATTTTTGTTTGGTTGTGTAAGGCTTATGGAACCTTATTTGTATCTCTTTGGATTACGTCAGTGGAATATCTATCTTTTGTGTCTATCTTCTGTGCTTTAACCACATTTCATTGGCAACTACAA
Organism: Jaltomata sinuosa; assembly: GCA_003996215.1. Lineage (NCBI taxonomy): Eukaryota > Viridiplantae > Streptophyta > Magnoliopsida > Solanales > Solanaceae > Jaltomata > Jaltomata sinuosa. The sequence goes on along the minus strand of QJPP01007571.1, from coordinate 102,698 downwards.
TTCTATTAGATTAAAACAATCAAAGAAAAATCATTGAAATAGAGAATGAACACTTGATTGAAATAGAATATGAATCAAATACAATAGTGTTGTTGGCTCAATATCAAAAGTGATATTGTAGAGTTTGGTACAGTACTGTTAACAGTAACAAAATCAAAATGAGTTTGGTACCTAATACATCACCCTAAACTGGCAAAAAATAGCAACAGTTGCACCAAAAAATATCACAGCAATAACACCAAGAAATAGCAAAAGATGCACTACTTCCATGGGACATGGGTCTTTCGAGTTGAACTGCTTTGATTTTCATTGTTAGCAACAGCTGCAGACCTTGTTTGAACTCTTTTTTCACCCCTCATTTTTTCAAGTCTGTTAGTGGAAATGACTGACTTTCTCTTCCATTTCATTCCATGGCGTGGCTTATAGCCAATATCTCCAGTAACTTCATCAGCCCTCCTTGTTGGTCTTGTACCAATGTCAATAACTCTTCTACTTGGAATTCAAGGCTGTTCAAACAAGTCACAAATATTAGACAACTCTAGCAAATGCTAACCAACATAAACTAAATAATTCAACCAAAATATAATTCTTTACTTACACTAAGAGTGGTAGAACCATCATCACCTTGAAATATTCAAAACCCCACTATCCTTGGCCTTTTAAAAGGTCTTGTTGCTCCACCACTAGCGCCCTCATTCTCTTGTCGTTCTTGATGCACCCCCCTTCCTCTGCCTCTTCCATTGCCTCTTTCACTGCCTCTTCTTTCATTACCTTGATTTTCTTGAGGCATTTCTCTTCCTCTGCCCAAGCCTTCATTTCCTTGACTTTGTTGAGACACTCTTTTTCCTCTGCCCAAGCCTTCATTTTCTTGGCTTTGTTGAGACACCCCTTTTTCTCTGCCCAAGACTTCATTTCCTTGGCTTTGTTGAGACACCCTTCTTCCTCTTCCCCTTCCCTTTCCTCTTCCTTCCCCTTGTTGAGGCATCCCTCTTCCTCTCCCCCCTCTTGCTCTACTACTTTCATCATTTGTTGTGACCTATTTTTGAAAATATAATACATTAGTATATATTCAAATAAATCAAAAAATAATTTTTATATATTTACCTGTGACTGGGTAGAAGGTCCAGCAGATTGACTTGAACCTCTTTGAATAAGAGGACATCCTCTTTTATTATGTCCTTTTGTATGACAATTGCTACAAGTCATAACAACACCATTCTTGCTAAGCCTTCCAGTTTTTTTGCTTTCATTAGCCTCCTTCCTTCTAACTTTTCTTGGCCTTCCAGGCAACTTCTTGATTTCTGGTGGCTTTACTCTTGGATTATTAGATACTGGCCACATTTTCATATTGTTCATTGGCTGAATAAAATGATCATAAGTGTTGAGGTAGGTATCCTTGTGATAACAGCTGGCAACATAATTAATTGGCTCAAGTTCTCTGTAATGCAGGGCCGCAACAACATGAGGACAAGGTATGCCCCTAAGCTGCCAAGATCTACAACTACAACTGCGCCTAATAATGTCTACTGTGTGTGTAAATCCTTTGTGTTGGATCTCAAATCCCCTTTCTCCATTCCAAGACAAGTTGCATTGCATTGACCTTTGAATGTTGTCTTGTAAAATCTTCAAAGCCATGGGGGAAATATCAGTGATCCATGTACTTGAGAACTCTCTTAACTGACCAATTCTTGTCATCATCTTTACCCTAATCTCCTCAAGCATTGTAATAATTGTTTTGTATCTTGCACTCAATATCCATGCATTAAAACTTTCTGCCATGTTGTTATCCACAACATCACATTTACTATGTTCTTGAAAGTACCTTTTGCACCATCTTTCTAGATTGAAATATATAAGATCATCCAAGCAATCCCTTCCCAACAACTTCATATCATCTATGTAGTCCCTTAATTCACCTTCAAAAGTGGATTTTGCAATCTTCCAGAATAATCTTCTTCTTTCTATTCCCTTTCATAATTTGGACCAGTTTGCAAGAATGTGTCTAGCACACATTCTGTGTTCAACAAGTGGCATTAACTCTTTTACTGCAATTTCCAATCCCTACCAAAGCAACACAAATAAATAGATATTTATTAAGCTACATAGCTAAAGAAAAATAAATAGACAATCAAATAGTAATTAAGAATGCAGAAATATACCTTTTGCATATCAGTAATCAAGGTTAGTTCATGTCCTTGTCCAAGATCAAGGTCATTCTGTAGTAGAGTCAAAAACCATCTCCAAGTAAACTGATTCTCAACCTCAACAACTGCCCAAGCAATTGGCAGCATTTAATTATTCCCATCTCTGCAAACAGCCACCAATAACTGACCTTTGCACACTCCTTTGAGAAAACACCCATCCAAACCAATGCACCTTCTAGCACCTCCAAAGAATAATTTCTTTAAAGCATGAAAGCACACATAAAACCTTTCAAAGATTTTCTCTCCAGTTTCTACTGTTTCTCCAACTTTAACAACACAAGTGCTACCTGGATTGACTCTTAAAAGTTCATCTCTGTAATCAAAAATTCTACCATACTCAAGAATGTGATCACCCCTGATCTCTTCTAAAACTCTAGTCCTAGCTCTTCTCACTGTTGTCTTTCCAACATGAATACCCAATTCCTTTCTAATAATCTTCTGGAAGTCCACAATCCTAATGTTTGACTGCTCAGTTATTCTATCTTTGTATTTAGTGGCCAAATACTTTGAATTGCAAAGATAGTTGAAAGTTGAAGTCAAACATATATGAATAGGATTGTAATTTTTAACCACAAAATCACCAGTTGGGCTATCAAAACTTGCCACCAATAACCATGGACAAGTCTTTTTGCAGCATCTCACTCTAACTCTTTTAGGCTCATTCACATATTTTTCAATTTGAATTTTTTCTTGAATTGCATATCTGGTCACTGCTTTCCTAAACTCTTCTACACTTGCAAACACCAAACCAGTTTCGCAAACAATCTTCTCACAACTTGCATCAAACACAACTCTGTTCTTGGTCTTTTTTCTAACAGTTTCATGCACTACCTGGTCAACTTCTTCACCATCTCCCCAACCTGTGTCTTCCTCAAATTCAAAGCTAGGAGCTTCATCACTTAGATAATAAGGTTCATCACCTCCTAGCTTACCAAGTAAGCTATCCCTATTGTCAATAATTGTCTCATCATACCCTATATCTGGTCCTTTTTCACAATTATGAACCTGTTTATCAGTTGTGCCCCTAGGTCTCCTATTTGACCTATTGAAATACCTTTTGCTTGTCCTGATGTCCCTAAACTCTTGATGTACATCACTATCAAGGCTACTTTCTTCACTAGTATCCTCTTCACTTGAATCTTCACCTATTATAGGCTCATCAGGATGAGTAGAAGGTTGAATAGGAGGGTTGGAAGGTTCAGTAGCAGAAGAAGAAGCCTGGCCAGTAAGATTGGTAGGTTCAGTAGGAGAAGGAGGCTGAGTATGAGGACTAGAAAGAGAGTTGGAAGGATGAATATTAGGATTAGAAGACACATCCTCATTAAAAGAGGTAAAAGATTCCTCACCTACCCCACTTACACCATCAAAAGACACACTAGTGTCCATCACATGGGGGACATACTCCAATGCCAATTGGTCAACAACTGGCTCATCAACTCCATGAGAAACATAAACATCCAGACTATCCCCATTTTTAAACATAGAGACAATGTCACAAATAACCTTATCACACTTAATTTCAACTAAAAAACCATCCATAGGATTCTTAACAAAGAAAGAACAGTCTGTTGTATATCCTAGTTCCTTTATGTAGTCTCTTAACTCAAAGTAGGACATTCTATCAACATCAATATCTAGATATTCAGTAATTGATCCACCAATATAATCAGCTGGGGGACCAAAATCAATTACACCCATGATACCACCTCATAGTTATGAGAAAAAAGCCATAGTAAAGTCCTGAAATAGTAATACCAAACACATTTCAACCACACAAAATCAGACGAAAGTTCAAAGTCAAAACAGTCCAAACCTAACACTATGTTACGCATGAAAATCTAACACTTTAAGGCACAACAAAATAATAACGAGAAAACAATCAAGAACATTACTAACATTTTTTCACAGAACTACAAAGATGTCAATCACTACTACACGAACTAAAATAATCTTTTTATACGAAAAATCATGATGTTTTTCTACAGATCACTACTAAGATGCTTTTCCCCAAAAAATCACTACTACATGAAAATAATCACTATAAAGATGTTTTCCCTAAAAAATAGCTACTACATGAAATATTTTTGGACATTTTTATAAAAACTAAAGAAATCGTGAAGAACCCTAACCTGTAAGTTTTCACTACTTTGTTTACTATGTAATTTCTTAGTTTTCGACACCACGATCTCAGCAATTGACAAAGACAATCACAAACCCTAACAATCCCTTAGCTTTTTTACTTTTCTGATTTTGATCGGTTTAGAGAGAGAAATAGAAATATGTAGAAAGGTTAAAGGTTAAAAGAGGTGGGTCAGGGTTAAACCCGACTTATTAATGGGTGAGACACACGCGCCAAACGTGAGAACAAAGCTGGTGAGCAAATGGGTCAAAATGGGGTATTTACAACTGTATAATTAGTTGAGTGGTGTAATAGGACCCCCGTAAAGTTTAGGTGTCTACTTCCAAATGTCGACCAACTTTAGGGGGGTCCTGATGCATTTACTCTATTTTATATTTATTTTTACATGAATATTTATATTAGACAATTATTAGGTGAAATAATATTCTTTTTTTTGCTTCCGCATCAAAAATATATGATTGAAATTTTATCTATTTTAACATGTGTTTCAGTTATATATGGAAAAAAAATACTGTTAAATTAGTTTGTTAAATTTGTTATTATATTGACAAATTAATGATTGAAGTTTCTTCTTTATAATATATGAAATTTATGTTTCAAATTTAAGCTTATTTAGAGTAGATTTGAGTATTTAAATTTAAAAATATATTATTATTTTTTGGGAAAAGTGGTGAAAATATTCTTAAACTTGGTGCGAATTATTACTTTAGTCCCTGACCTATACCTAGTACTAAAAACGCCCCTACACATGACTAAATGCATTTAGAAACACCATCGAACTGTCGCATGGCATAATAGGTGATTTCAAACTCTTGTGAGCAAGTAAGATACTTAAAAAAATGTCACATAAGCAGCAAATGGTAAAAAAAAAATTATTTTTTACTTTTTCTTTTAATTTTAAACCGACCCCAACAACTCTCTTTTTCCTATTTAAGTTTTCCTCCATTAAAACACACCCCAAGTTTGAACTCAAAATTTTTTCTTGACCATTTTGTTTAATGACCAAGATTCTCATGACGCCATTAAGTACTCTGCTTTAGAATCCAAAATATATTTGAACGAAAACTTATATGAATTTATATGAAGTAGTAAGATTGTATTTTTTGACAATCATGAATCCATTTGGAGATTGAATGCTATAATTAATTGAGTATCAATTATGGTGGGGGCAATTGAATTAATTCTCCATGATATCCAGCCATTAGAAGAAGACAAAGGAACAGTAAAAGCAATTGAAAGTGTAAAATTTATTGAATTGTAAGTCCAATGAGGGGACGATTTGAGAAAAGGGAAATTGTTGCAATCATCAATAACATTGTCAGAGATCGGGGTCGACGAAGACGAGCAATTATGTGAAATTGCAGGGGAAAATTAGGAAAAATGTGATGCAAAAGATGAAAGGAAGAGTTCTAGAGATTTTGATTATTTTTAATGCCTTTTTTGTGGCTTTAAATATCTAAATGGATGACACATAAATGCCACATCAGCAAATAAGTTCACCTAGACCGCAACTGAACACACTTAGTTAGGTGTGCCAAGTCAGGGGCATTTTCAAATGCATTTAGTCAAGCATATGGATGTTTTTAATGCTAGGTATAGATAGGAAACTAAAGTAGTAATTTGTGCCAAGTTTAGGGGTGTTTTCATCACTTCTCTCAATTTTTTTACAAAAACTTTCAAACTTATATGCTTGAAAGTTCAACCTATTTTTACACATGATTCAGTCATGTATGCATGAATGAAGTGCAGATTTGAAAAAATAAAAAGGTGTTAAATGAGTTTGTTAGATTTGTGTGTTTTCGATAAATTGATGATTTTTTTTTTCTTTATGATATATGAAACTTATGTTTTAAATTTGAGCTTATTTAGAGTAGATTTGAGTGGTTAAATTTGAAAAATTAATTATTTTTTTTGAAAAAAACTTTCCAACTTAGATGTCTGAAAGTTCAGTTTATTTTTACACATGGTTCAGTCATGTATGCATGAGTGAAGTGCAAATTTAAAAATAAAATAAAAAGGTGTTAAATATGTTTGTTAAGTTTGTGTGTTTTTGATAAATTGACTATTTTATTTTATTTTCTATGATATATGGAACATAGTTTCAAATTTGAGCTTATTTAGAGTAGATTTGAGCGTTTAAACTAATTTAAAAAATAATTTATTTTTTTTAAAAAAACTTTCACACTTACATGCCTGAAAATTCAGCCTATTTAATTTATACATGATTCAGCCATGTATGCATGAATGTCCGGACCCTAATTACCTTTGCATGTCATACTAAACATAACATCTGATGTTTAGCCTTCACAAGATCAAACTTTCAGACGTGAATGTTTGAAGTTATCAAGCTTCAAACGTGAGTGTCTGACTTTTTATCGAAAGTGAATAAACTTGCAGAAAAAAATTATGTAGCGAGTATTAGTTAAATGGAGACATAAAAAATGACTATAGTCAAGGGTCTTTTGAATCGTTGTTCGTCAAAAAGTTCATAAATATTAGATAAATGATCGGCTATAAAGGAATTTTTTTAGTGAGCGTGTCACAAGCTTATTCCTATTTTTTAGAATTTTTTTTCTTTCACAAAACAAAAATAAGGACCTACTTGGCCATAGATATTGCAAGTGATTTTTGAGAATATTTTTGGCAAAAGTTGTTTGGCCATAAAATTTATCAAGTTTTTCTAAAAAAAAAAATTTGGCAAAATTTCTAAGATTCCAACATCAGAAAAAGTATTTTTTGGGCCAAAATCTATTTTTTGAGTTTTTTAAATTTGAGAAAATCACAGCCTATACAAATTTAAGACTCTGTATTACACCAAATAAATCTACTTTTTAATATTTACAAAATTACGGGTATGTGTTTGCACCATAAAGAAAGAGCAAATAAAGAAGAATTCCCCTCCCGACGACGGCTTGGAGAGTAAATAATTACAATGCATAACAAATTAGATTTATTAAGAGTTTTAAATATTTATTGATTTATCCGGAAATGCTTTTTTCTAATTGATTTAGAAGGCTTAAATTTAGAGATTTTTTCAATTATCATTGCTCAACCAAATTTTTTTCCTTCAATTTGTCAATATTTTTTCTCTCTCTCCAGTCAGTTATTTATTTATTTATCTGAAAATATTTTTTTTTAAATAATTTAGTAGGCTTAAATTTAAAAATTTGCAAGTATCATTATTTAATTAAATCTTTTTTCCCTCCAATTTGTCAATATTTTTTTCTCTCTCCTAAAATGTTTTCAAGTTTTGAAAAGGGAAACACAATTTTCCTTCTCTCTCCCAGTCTTATTTATTTATTTACTCAAAAATATTTTTTTCTAATTGATTTAGTAGGCTTAAATTTAGGGATTTACAATTATCATTCTCAATCGAATCTTTTTCCCCTCCAATTCATCAATATTTTTCTTCTCTCTCTTAAAATTCACTATAGGTTATAATAAATTACATCAAAATGAATGATTCAAGCATATAATGTGGTTTTTGTGTGACATTATCTAAGATACTCTATGCTAATATCCATTGATTAATTTAATGACTATGATATACATGCATTGAAAATAGTTTGTAGACCAATTACATACACAAAATATAATTTATTTTCATAATATCTTCGACATATACATTTGATATAGAAATTGATATGTATGAAATATTATACCATCAAATTGTATACGCATTGCATAAACAAAATAATTTTCATATTCTCAGCTTTCAATGTATGAAATTTGTAACAACCTATTAAGTCGTTATTAAAGGGCACCTCATTATGGGTGAGTTATTCGTGCGAAGAGCGGGTTAGAAAAACTTTCGAGTTGGGTAGTTGAAAATTTTGGGCTAGGCTAGTCTCAGATGAATTCAGAGCGAGGTAAGGTCTAGAGCAGTACGGGAAAGGATTGGGTAAAATGTTTAAGGTTGAGATAAATTTTTCATTAGCTAAGGCGTTAAGGAGTCTGTGGGACTTTTCAGAAGTGAATTCGAGTAAGTAGAACTCCCGATATCGAAATTGACGTGAAAGGGTTGGTTTGGAACGTCAAGATCCGGAGTGTGTCATGAAATGGACACTTTTGGGGAACTTTATGACTTTCTATTTCGTGTCAACCGCTATGGTGGTTGACACAGCGCTATCGCGACCTCCGCTATTGCGGAGAAATTATCGCTATAGCTGAAGTCAACGCTAGTCAGCACCGCTATAGCAGTTGGTTCCGCTATGGCAGTACCGCTATAGCGGAGTGTGGACCGCTATAGCGGAACGACGGGATCAAAAAACCTAAAAATGGGTTTTATAATTTCATTTTCTCCCCTTCAGTCCCAAAAACAGACGAGGGTTACTCCAAAAACCCTCCTAGGCTTCTCCAAGGCTTGGGAGCTATGAGGAGGAGGGATTCCAACAAAAAGGATGCGAAACCACGGATTCGAGCTTGTCAATCGTCAGAGAATGCCTTCACGAAGCCAGAAATTGCATGGTGCACCTGCTTGGCATCCAGGTAGGGTAGGTTTTCTTCATTGAGTAGATTTACCTACATCCTCTTCGTATTTATTGTATAGACAAAAAGGAGAAACCATGTCTAGGCCTTCGGGTACGGAGTCTAGAGGAATATTGTGTTTGGCTGATTTGAATTAGGAAATGATTGAGTGGGGATATGGTATGGTCAAATGCTGGACTGTTTATGGTTATTAGGTATGGTTTGATGATAGAATCAGGAGCTAGGATATCGAGAAGGTTCGGGGAACCAGGAAAGCTTGGGTAATTAAATGATAGGTTAAAAAGGGGAATTTGGAAATATTTTGCTATAAAGAAAGTAGGATAATAATAAGCCTTGAATTACCAAGGGTAAGGGATGTCTTCCCCATATTGTGCCTATTCTAGAAGAAGGTTCGGGAATAAATGTATGTACGTTTCATGTGTTAAAAAGGGGCGAACGGGGAATCAGTCTTCGAACGGGATTCAAGGTTGAGTTATGTACCCGGGATAGGGGTAGGTTTTGGTTATTGATTTTCCAATATACATTATGTGTTCATGTACTATTGCTTAGTATTGTATGAGTTGCATGCTTAGGGAATGAATTGTGAATGTCTAATTGTCAGGTCGTCAGTCTTGTGAAATAAACTTGTTTGTTGCTTGTTGGTTTACAAGTATGTTTTGTCTATCAATTGTGATTGATTGGACTTGGTGTGATATTTGGTTGGCTGGAGTAACACGCCTGGTACAGGTTACTAACGATTGGCTCGGGTACCATGCCTGGTACAGAATACTAATGGTTGGCTCGAGTACCACTCCTGGTACAGGAATACTAACAGTTGGCTTGGGTACCACGCCTGGTACAGGATACTAACGGTTGGCTCGAGTACCACGCCTGGTACAGGTTTAATTATACATTATTGACTGGGTTTGTCGAAGGTTCCATGAGTGGACCGAGTTGATTGCTGAAATTATGCTTGTGTAGGTTGGTCCTTGAGAGGTCGGGTTATTACACTTAATTGTGGGGTTGGTCCTGGGGTGGACCGAGCATTGCAGGTTAACACTAGGTGTTGGTATAGGATCCTTGATCGGTCCGGGAAGGATAAAATGGGTATTTGCTATTGTTACTTGCTCATTGTTTTAGTTGGTTGTTGAACCTGTATCATGTGGTTGATAAGTTTAAAAGGAAGACTGAGAGTCTGAAATTATATAATTACGAGTCTAATTGTTACTTATTGTTATTCACCTGTTGGGTTCCTGAGAGGGCTGAGAGTTATTATTATTTGGCGTATAGTTGATCCTTGAAGGGCTGGGTTAGTGTGCTTTAGTGACAAGGTGGTTCTTCTGTGAAATGGGGTCGCATATTATTGGCATAGATGATGTCCTAGGGATCTTTTTTTTGGTCCGGGTTATGTAAGAAGGATATGTGTTTATTGTCACTGAGAATCGTCAATGTCGGTTAGACTTGTTACGTGCGGTTGATAAGTTAAGGAGGAGACTTGTGGTCAGGTTATAATGTTGGCTTACTTGCCAAGTAGGGCCCTGGGGGTCATTGGGACAATTTGTACTAGTAGGTGGAGGTACGATGGTTGTGGTCTACGTCACTAAGTAGTGAGGTTTACTCAGATTTGTTGAGTCATAGTGGTTGACTGTGGTAAGTAAATAGTAGTCCGGGTATGGGCATAGATGTCGGGTAATAACAAGTGTGACTTGGAAAGTCTAGGTGCCAAGTCTGACTTGGGAAGTCTAGGTGTCTAGGTGACCAGGTGACTTGGGAAGTCTAGGGTCAAGGTGACTTAGGAAGTCTAAGGGATAGGCAGGCTTGGGTTGATATTGGGTTTTGGTAAGGTGAATGTTGACGGGTTGAAGTATTTAACCTATGTATTTTCCTTGACTTCTTATATGATGGTATGAGTGGATTCGGGTCGATCGATGATGCCTACCAGTACGTGTTTTTGTACTGATTCTACTCTTGATATACCTTTTTGGTATAGTCTGGTTGCAGGATTGGTGATGTTTCATAGGTACACGATGATGGCAATCTCCAGCATCTCCTACTTCTTATTTTTATGGTGGAGTTGTGTCTTCTTTCATTTTTGTATCACTCTTGTAGTAGCTCTTGTACCGGCTTAGACTAGGTTCTGGGAAGGATTGTTTCCAAATTGTAAATGGTTTATTTCCTCGAATATTGTAAACAATTTTCTTGTATTAAAAAGGTTTATCTTTATGGTTTTATTTCTTTTTCCGCATTACCTATTGGCTCGGGTGGTAAGAGTTCTCCTATCTAGGTGGATTAGAGTAGGTGTCCGCACGGTCCGGTAGTTGGATTGTGACAAATGGTATCAGAGCCCAGGTTACCGGTTTCCTAGTACAAGAGAAAAATGTCGAATAGAATCCTGCAGATTGGTATGTTGACGTCCACATCTAATCTTTGGGAAGCTATGAAGCATTCTAGGAAACATCTCTCTTCGTTCACTCCTTTCGTGTGGTTTGTTACTTGATTATATGGGTTGAGTCCAATTGGTATCTCTCGATTCCAATTGGTATCTCGACAAGGAAAAAGGATGTCATTTGACTTCGATTGAGATAACACAAGCAAGGGAAATTGGAACCGGGAAGGTCCCAAATAGTATCTTGCCTGGGAGGCTATGTAAAGGGTGGATGAATCGGCTAACGGTCATCCATAAAGCGAATGAAAGGTAATGCAACTGATTTGATGAAGTGTTGGAGCTTGAGACTTGTGATTGTATGTATTGCATTGTTTGAATGACTGTGATGGTGTGGTGTGTAATTGCTTGAGTTACTTTGAAATTTATGGCTAGTGAAGAGTCTTAACTTGGTTATGTGTTAATGATTGAAGGAATACTTGTTTTGTGATTCATGTGGTAAACAATATGCTAAATGTTGGGCAAGGTCTTATCATTGGTAAAAATGATAAGGGAAAATGATATATATACTTGTGGGAACTTAGATTTCAAGTGGTTGGTATGTGAATAAGTACGAGGGACAAGGGCTATTATTGCTTAATAGCGGGAATTGTGGTAAGACATGGATGAGCGAGTAATGGTCATCCATGGGACGAATAGAGAGTAAATTATGTGACTTGATTTCATTGTAGCCTGAAGCTGAATTATTTGTGTGTTACAGTGAGTGTATGACTTACTTGGTTGGTATGTGATTGGTTACCTAACTGTGAAATTGTGGGTCTAAAGGTCGTCATAATTTGAATTGGTATGATTTGGTTTGTGATAAAATGCTATGTGTGTGGAGTTAAAATTTCATATTACTTTCAGAAAAGGACTCATCATTGGTTAAGATGGTGAGGGGAAAGGATTTACGACTGTAGGGAAGCTTCAGTTTCAGGACAGCCCGGACTTAGTTAGGAACCATGGGAGCAAGGGGTTATTCATGTGTAATAGAGGGAATGTATTGTTGAGAATAATTTTCTTCTGTGAATCTTTTATGATTGGTGATAATTGGATGCTAAGTTTTCATTTGTGCATTGCCAGGAATGGTCTTGGGGGTTATTTAATACTATGACGGGATTGACTGGGTTAGACAATGATAACCAGGAAGGCGGATGAGTATACTTTGCTGAAAATTTTGAAATTCTGGACTGATACTGTCGGGACCGCCATAGCAAAACTGCACCGCTACGATGATCCCTCTATAGCGGGATTTTCTTTCACTACAGCGGTACCGCTGTAGCTGAGTGACAACCGCTATAGCGGAAGGGTGCGGGGCAGAATGCCTGCCCTATTTTCTCCTGTTTTCATTTCATTCTCGAGGCTTTAAAACACAATGGTTAAGCTATAAATTGCTATGTAAAACAGGTAAATTAGATGTAGAATTAACATAGTATGCATATAAGGAAAATAATGTCTGAAATTGGCATCCATGTGCAGAAATCAAAAGGAAAAAGAGGGACTAGTAGTGTACGATAGCGGTAATGAGTTATTGTACGCGGTTCTGGTGTATTTCGTAATTGATTTTGTGATAATATGGTGCTAAATTCTAACTATGCACAGTTCGGATTGATCTTGAGGGTATGTTTAATATCATAACTCGATCTCATGTGTTAATGTTGAAAAATAAGGAAGAGGAATGAGGGAATTTTTGTAGAAATGGAAATTTTTTGGGCTGCTACTGTTGGGAGTCGCCATAGTGGTGTGCAAGCCGCTATAGCGGGAGGGGCAGGGCATAATCCCTGTCCTATTTTTCCCTATTTTATTTTTCATTCCCGGGTCATTTTTAAATCGCTAATTGAGTTGTGAGCTATTGCACGAATTAGTTAGCATCTATGTGCGATAAAAGGAAGGGGTGGATATGGTAGCCCTAGTATTTGGTAAAGTTATGATTGGCCATTGGTGGGAATAGTCACCCATGTAGAATTTGGTAAAATGACCCGTAATTGACTGGGTAGTATTGGGCACTGCTCATAGGCTTATGTTATGAGGGTGAGTAGTGGCTGGTTTATTATTGATGATCCTTAGTGGTAGGGTCGGTTGAGTGGTGGGGGTGTGCTCGCTATATCATTGGTTAGGGTGTAAACACCGGGGTAGAATCCCCCCTAAGACGAGAGTTGACAAAAATCTCAAGTTAGGATGGGTTCCACTGAAATTTTGGTGTTGTGTGGTTTAGAGATACGTGGTGTCTCGGGGCATAGTGTTGATAGGAGTAAGGTGACACCATAATATACGAGGGGCATAGTATCCCCTAGAAGCTTTAGAATGGAGTTCGAGTTAGTAGAACTCCGGATATAACATTTAACGTAAAGGGATCTAGTCCTCCTGGCAAGGGAATTGTTTCATTTGTTAAGTATAAATTTCTTTCGCTCCGGTGTTTCGACGAGGCCCTAGATTTCTTGGGCACTTGGGGAAGGGTAATCTAATTAGCCTTGTGTAGCTCGAAGGAAGGAATTCCTTGATAGAGTATGATCAAATTAATTTTTGGTTGAGGTTGGGTACACCAAGGGAGTTGAAAGTTTCGATGGGTTGCGTAAGGTTATATTTACGCTATCATGGTAGAGCATTAAGGTTTAAGGGACGGGCTTGTTCTTTCCCTCCGCCTTAGAGAATATTCGGGGATGAACGATGGGTAAATTGGTATCTGTTGTAACAACCTGTTTAGTCGTTATTAAAAGGCACCTCGTTATGGGTGAGCTATTCGTGCAAAGAGCGGGTTAGAAAAACTTCCGAGTTGGGTAGTTGGAAATTTTGAGCTAGGCTAGTCTCAGATGAATTCGGAGTGAAGTAAGGTCTTGGGCAATCTGGGAAAGGATTAGGTAAGTGTCTAAGGTTGAGTTAATTTTTCCATTATCTAAGGCGTTAAGGAGTCCGTGAGACTTTTCAAAAGTGAATTCGGGTAAGTAGAACTCCCGATATCGAAGTTGACGTGAAAGGGTTGGTTTGGAACGTCAAGATCCAGAGTGTGTTGTAAAATGGACACTTTTGGGGAACTTTATGACTTTCTATTCCGGGTCAACCTCTATACGGAGAAATTACCGCTATAACTTAAGTCAACGCCAGTCAGCACCACTATAGCGATCGATTCTGCTAAGGCGGTACCGCTATAGCGGAGAGTGGACCGCTATAGCAGAATGACGGGATCAGAAAATCTAAAAATGGGTTTTATAATTTCATTCTCTCCCCTTCAGTCCCAAAAACAGATGAGGATTACTCCAAAAACCCTCCTAGGCTGCTCCAAGGCTTCAAAATCACGGATTCGGGCCTATCAATCATCAAAGAATGCCTTCATGGATCTAGAAATTGCATGGTGCAGTTGCTTGACATCCAGGTAGGCTAGGTTTTCTTCATTGAGTAGATTGACCTGCTTCCTCTTCGTATTTATTGTATAAATGGAAAGGAGAAATCATGTCTAGGCCTTCGGGCATGAAGTCTGAAGGAGTATTATGTTTGGCTGATTTGATTTAGGAAATGATTGAGTGGGGATATGGTATTGTCAAATGCTGGACTGTTTATGGTTATTAGGTATGGTTTGATGATATAATCCAAGAGCTAGGATGTTGGGAAGGTTCAGGGAACCGAAAAAGCTTGAGTAATTAAATGACAGGTTAAAAAGGGGAATTTGGAAATGTTTTGCTATAAAGAAAGTAGGATAATAATAAGCTTTGAATTACCAAAGGTAATAGATGTCTTCCCCATATTATGCCTGTTCTAGAAGAACGTTCGGCAATAAATATATGTACCTTTCATGTGTTAAAAAAAGGCGAACGGGGAATCAGTCTTCGGATGGGATTCAAGGTTGAGTTATGTACCCGGGATAGGGGTAGGTGATGGTTATTGATTTCCCAGTATGCATTATGTGTTCATGTACTATTGCTTAGTATTGTATGAGTTGCATGCTTAGGGAATGAATTGCGAATGTCTAATTGTCCAATCGTCAGTTTTGTGAAATGAACTTGTTTGTTGCTTGTTGGTTTACAAGTATGTTTTGTTCATTATTTGTGCTTGATTGGACTTGGTGTGACATTCGATTGGCTCGGGTACTACGCCAGGTACAGGTTACTAACGGTTGGCTCGGGTACCACGCCTAGTACGGGATACTAATAGTTGGCTCAGGTACCACGCCTGGTACGAGAATACTAGCGGTTGTCTTGGGTACCACGCCTAGTATGGGATACTAACGGTTGGATCGAGTACCACGCCTGGTCTAAGTTCTATATTGGTTGGCTCGGGTACCATGCCTGGTACAAGTTTAATTATACATTATTGACTGGGTTTATCAAAAGTTCCATGAGTGGACCAGGTTAATTGCTGAAACTGTGCTTGTGTATGTTTGTCCTTGAGAGGCCGGGTTGTTACACTAAATTGTAGGGTTGGTCTTGGGGTGGATCGGGCATTGCAGGTTAATACTAGGATGTGGTATAGATATCCTTGGTCGGTCCGAGAAGGATAAAAAAAGTATTTGCTATTGTTACTTGCTTATTTTTTAAGTTGGTTGTTGAACCTGTTTCATGTGGTTAATAATTTTAAAAGGAAGACTGAGAATCTGAAATTATATTGTTACGAGTCTAATTGTTACTTATTGTTCTTCACCTGTAAGGTTCCTGAGAGGGCCGAAAGTTATTATTATTTGGCGTATAGTTGGTCCTTGAAGGGCCGGGTTAGTGTGTTTAAGTGACAAGGTGGTTCTTTTGTGAATTAGGGTCGCATGTGTTTGGCATAGATGATGTCCTAGGGATCCTTGTTTGGTCCGAATTATGTAAGAAGGATATGTGTTTATTGTCACTGAGAATCATCAATGTTGGTTAGACTTGTTAAGTGTGGTTGATAAGCTAAGGAGGAGACTTGTGGTCTGGTTATAATGTTGACTGTGGTTACTTGTCGAGTATGGCCCTGGGGGTCATTGAGACGGTTTGTACTAGTAGGTGGTGGTACAACAGTTGTAGTCTACGTCACTAAGTAGTGGGGTTTACTTCAGGTTGTTGAGTCATAGTGGTTGACTGGGGTAAGGGAATGATAGTCCAGGTATGGGCATAGATGTCGGGTAATAACAAGTGTGACTTGGAAAGTCTAGGTGCCAAGTCTGACTTGGGAAGTCTAGGTGTCTAGGTGACCAGGTGACTTGGGAAGTCTAGGGTCAAGGTGACTTAGGAAGTCTAAGGGATAGGCAGGCTTGGGTTGATATTGGATTTTGGTAAGGTGAATATTGACGGATTGAAGTATTTAACTTATGTATTTTCCTTGACTTCTTATATGATGGTATGAGTGGATTCTGGTCGACCGATGATGCCTATCAGTACGTGTGTTTGTACTGATTCTACTCTTGCTATACCTTTTTGGTATAGTCTGCTTCAGAGTTGGTGATGTTTCATAGGTACACGATGATGACAATCTCCAGCAGCTCCTACTTCTTATTTCTATGGTGGAGTTCTGTCTTCTTTCATTTTTGTATCATTCTTGTAGTAGCTCTTGTAACGGCTTAAACTAGGTTCTGGAAAGGGTTGTTTCCAAATTGTAAATGGTTTATTTCCTCGAATATTGTAAATGATTTTCTTGTATTAAAAATGTTTATTTTCATGATTTTATTTCTTTTTCCGTATTACCTGTTGGATCGGATGGTAAGGGTTCTCCTATCTAGTATCTATAAAGTATTATATGCAGATTGTATACCCATTCTAGTATATATGAAGTCCAATTGAACTAGTTTCATTATGCATTTCATACACTCAATGATCTTTCTTTCTGGGCACTCAAATTACTGAATGATGTTTTTTCCATGGTATCCATGGTGTATACAAATGGTATTCCAATTAGTAATGATTCATAATTGAATGACTATTACCATTTTTCATATCAAAAAAGAAAGATTGTTGGTTGATTGATATCAAATTACTTCTCTTTGTACAATTTCATTCTTCAAACGAAAAACATCAATTTGTATTTCAATGAAATTTTAATCGTCGAAGAAGAAGAACTATATTACAAAGTAAAATAAAAGAAGAATAGAGAAGAATGATACTTTGATAATGAGAGAGTAAAATAAGGGAAGAAACAATATAGGAGAGATATGGAGGAGGATTAATATCCTTAATAACTATTCCAACATTATTTAAGAAAATTAAGATTATACTATTTATTTTTCTTTTTTTTTACCCGTTCCCCCTCTCCTCCCCTCCCCCCCCCCCTTTTTTTTTTCCTTTCTATTTTGTTAGCTTTAGATAGAAATCTATTGCTAGCTATTGAAAATTAGAAACTATTGTTAGGACTTGTAATAATAAATCTAATATAACATATATATATATAAGTTTTTTTCTCTTTAAAATTTTAAAATCTACCCCGAATTTTTATATTTTATAAAAAAAATCCATCAAGTAGGACTTCAAATATAATTCTATCTACCAACCCTCATTAAACGCACTCTTATAGAAAAGATTGCTTGTAGAATATGAGAAGATTATATTAAAGAATAGCTAGTTGTTATTGTTGTTGTTGTTGTTGTTGCTGCTACTACTACTATTAGTACTATTATTATTGTTGTTATTATTCTTATTCTTGTTATTGTTATTATTATTATTATTGTTGTTGTTGTTGTTATTATTATTATTGTTATTATTATTATTATTATTGTTATTATTATTATTATTATTATTATTATTATTATTATTATTATTATTATTTATCTTTTTGCATCGATAGATTTTCGTAACTAATTGTAATAGTTAGTAATTGGATTATTATTAGTTTGATTAAAATATTGTGTTATAATTTTAGGATATCTAGTCTATTATAAAAATAAATATTTTATGTCAAATTTATGAGTATTTTTAATAATTTTTAGAATTTATAGGTAAAAATCGTGTTTCATGTTATTTTTTTTAAAAAGTAAAATATGTTTCTAAAAAACTATACCTAAACACATATTGAAATTTTAATTCAAACTTCACCCAGATCAGATTTTTAAAAATATTTGAGAATCTATAGCCAAATGCTAATTAAAATTTTTGCGTACACACCACCTTCTCACATTTTACTTGTAAAATTTGATTGAATATACTATTATTATTAGGGTAACTTACATAATAAAGTTGTAATAAAGTTGATTTGATATTGGGGGCCTCTTTAAAAAGCCTGAATTATGCAACTTTGAAAAGAATGCTTCATCTTCTTTCCCTTGATCCAACTTCAATAGAAAAAAGAAATACCAAAAGAATTTTCAATTTAAGAATGAATTATGCAACTTTGAAAAAATAGTTTAGATATGTCTAAGTGTTTTAATTACTATTAAATAATGGAATGTATTTGCCAACAAGTATAAGATTAAGTTCAATGAAACATTAATCTCTTCAAAATTTTAATTGACGAGATGGATGATATATTAGCTCCAAATAGTTGATCGAACTGTTTTTTTTGGAAGCATTTGTTTAAATTTGAATTTTTTTCACAAAAAGTTACTCCATATGTTCTAGGTCCCACACATCTAAATAATTTTGGACACGTTTTCTAGGTAAATGTCCCAACTTTCATAATGATGCAAAGATGTGTCTCGTGAACACCTTCATAGTGGTCATTCTATTTTTTTTATTTCAATATAATTTTGATTTTATTATATGTAGGCAAATACATATAATTTAGGCCGGTTGTACTCATGATTTAGGGCAGTTGTACTCATATGTTGCTTCATAATTAGAATACTTATTTTGATTTGATGATCCTTTTTTTAAGTTGTTGGTTGTTATTATACATGAAAAGTTTATACTTTTATGTTTGACGAGATTAATGATTCACTTGATAGGTGTCACAACCGTCTAGTGTCAATTACGACCCTTCAATTTTGTATCGTGACGACATTCTTATAACAAAACAACTACAAATTAAAGTAGAATTAGTAATACTGCTAGAAATTAATAAACTAAAATATAAAATTTTCATATATTCAAACATGAGATCACACCGTTCACTCAGAGTTCAACCTATTTTCTGCATGAACGTTTATTATTATTAAGCAATATAATATAGCATAATTACACAACATAAGATCACATTGGATATTGAAGGTTTAACCTAACTCTTGCATGGACATTTATTATTATTAAGCTATATTACATAGCTACACAATATAAGATTACACTGGTCACTCAGAGTTTAACCTAGTTCCTACATGAAAGTTTATTATTATAAAGTTATGTAACATAGTTACATAACATAAGATCACATGGCATACCGACTACTTAGTGTTCAACCTAGTTCATGCACGAACATTTATTATTATCAGACTATTTCTATCTATATATTAAAATTAGGCAAAAGAAGAATGATATGACATCTCTCTTTGATAAAAAAATCAAATCTTCTTTTTTCTCCTTTTTCTAACTATAAGAT
The DNA here is from genome assembly GCA_003996215.1 of Jaltomata sinuosa. Lineage (NCBI taxonomy): Eukaryota > Viridiplantae > Streptophyta > Magnoliopsida > Solanales > Solanaceae > Jaltomata > Jaltomata sinuosa. The sequence goes on along the minus strand of QJPP01007571.1, from coordinate 83,047 downwards.
GATAATATCTCCTAATATTTTGAGTATTTATTTTCCTCATTTTTATTATGTCTTTACAAGGAGTAACTACTCATCATAACTAATACCTCTTTAATTTTTACTCATAAAAATATCCATAAACTCCCACACTTCATACCCATAACTCCTAAACTTTAATTTATAAGTTTGTGATTCCTTATGGTATTTTTTTTTCATTTTGCCTATATAAGTTCATATATTATTTTATTTTTTGATTAATGTGCAATGCTATGGTTTAAAAGAATCAAAAGTCGCACTGATTAAAGAGGCAAAAGGCCTGCCAATAGCACTGTTATAATATTAAATAATGAAAGCTTATTCAGTATTGTTTAAAACAATATCATTCAATATGATTTTTGGAGCAACTTACCTTGACAACAACAAATTAAGCTTCAGATACTGATATGTTGGATTTTCTTTTCCATCTCTCTATGGTGTTGAGCCCGCAATGCAACTTCTATCACATTTTGACAGTGTGTCCTGCTAAGTAGTTATTTTATTTATTTAGTCTTTAACTTTGATTACTTTTCCGCCCATTATATTAAATTATGTAAGAAATCCATATTTATCTTTTTTCTTTTTTCCTTTTTTGGTAGTTGGTTATGGGCGATTTGATAAATAATTTCAAATAATATAAATGTCAAAATTGAATTGTCTTATCGTATAAAAATTATATAATTCTATTATTGTAACGACTTGATCCGTCGTTATCTTAAAAATTACCATATCGTGGATTTCGAGAATGATTAAAATACGTTTTGAATTACGTGGGGTTGACGTGACAGAAATTTCAGATTTTGGAAATTAATCCGGGCTGACGTCACTCTGCTATAGCGGGAATTATTTCGCTGTAGCGTCGTCGCTATAGCGGTCAGTCATCCGCTATAGCGGTATGGCAGAAAATAGAAGCTAAATTACGCGATTTTTATAAAAGATTTCTCCTCCTCAGTTAGAAAAGAGATGAGGATTACTCCAAAAACCCTCCTAGGCTTCTCCAAGGCTTGGGAGCCATAGGGAGGAGAGATTCCGGCTAAGAGGACGCGAAACCATGGATTTTGGACTTGTCATCCGTCAGGAAATTCCTTCACAGAGCCAGAATATGCATTGTGCAGCTGTTTGGCCTCCAGGTAGGCTAGGTTCTTCCATTGAGTTAGACTTAGACCTGTTTTCGTTTTATATTATTGTTATAGACTGAAAGAAGAATTCATGTATAGCCTTCCGGTACGAAGTCTGGAGGATTGTTGTTTGGTTTGGTTGATTGATTGGGGAAGAAATCACGGGGTTGGGATGATGTCTTGTCATTTCCGGGTTGTTTATATTCATTATGTGGTGGTTGATGCTAGAAACCGGGAACTAGGCTGGGGGGAAGGTTCGGGGAACCAGAAATGCTATGGGTAAACAATTGACTAGTCATAGATGGCTTCAGAAATGATTCAATATAAAAGAAATAGGATAAACAAGAATGTTTGAAACACCCATGTTAGGGGATGTCCCCCCCCCCTCCCCCCCGGTGTTGAGTTGTCCAAGAAGAAGGGTTCCTAAATTAATGTGTCAGTTAAATACATGCCTAGGAGGTGAACTGGGACAGAGTCTCTGGATAAGAACTCAAGGTTAGAGTTGTGAACCGAATTGTTAGATAGGTGATGGTTATTGTTTTTTCCAAATGCGATATGTGTTCATGTACTATTGCTTAGTATTGTATGTGGTTGCATGCATAAGGAATAGAATTGTGAATGTCAAGCTATCCTGTGTCAATTATATGAAATGAACTTGGTATGGTTGCTTGTTGATTTACAAGTGTGATGTTGTTCATTAATTATTGACTTGTTGGATTGTGTGTGACATTCAGTTAACTTGGGTACCACACCTGGTACAGGTTAGAGATTGGTTGGTTCGGGTACCACGCTTGGTATGGGATACTAATGGTTGGCTCTGGTACCATGCCTGGTACATTTTCTATATTGGTTGGCTCGGGTACCACGCCTGGTACGGGTTTATTTATGCATTATTAACAGTATTTGTCAAAAGATCCATGAGTGGACTGGGTTGAGTGTTGGAGTTGTGATTGCTGTATTTGGTTCCTTGCAAGGCCGGGTGGTTAAACTTATATGTGGTATTAATCCTTGGGTGGACTGGGTATTGTATGTTAACACTTAGTGTTGGTAATGGGATCCATAGTTGGTCCGGGTAATGTAAGGAGGGTAATTGTCTTGGTTATTTGTTCATTGTTAAATGATGGGTGAACTTGTGTCACGGGGTGAGTAACACTGAGAGTCTAGGGCTGTATAGCTGGCTATTATTATCTGTTGGGTATTGTCCTAGAGGTCTCTGGGGCGGTCTGGTACTTGTAGGTAGTGGTATGACTGTATGTGGCCTAGTCATTGAGTAGGGGGAGGGTTTCTTACTTCTGGTTGTTGAGTCATAGTGGTGGACTTGAATAATGGGGTGGTAGTCCGGGTCTGGACATAGTTGTCGAACTAGAGTTAAGGTGACTTGGGAAGTCTAGGTGGTAAGTAAGACTTGGGAAGTCTAGATGGTAAGTGAAACTTGGTAAGTCTAGGTGGCAAGTGTGACTTGGAAAGTCGTAGGTGTCGGGTGTAGAGTCTTCGAGTGGTGGAGTTGGCAGCGGAACGGGATAGGAAGGCTGGGGGACAGAACAAATAAGCACATAGGAGTTAAGGTTATGATGGTAAGGATGGATGTTGAAGGACTGGATTATTATAACTCATTTCATGTTTTTCTCTTATTTTTCTTATATGATGGTATGTAGTGGATTCGGGTCGATCGATGATGCCTACCAGTACTTGTATTTTATATTGATACTACTCTTGATATACCTTTTTGGGTATAGTCTGGTTGTAGGGTCAGTTATGTTTCATTGGTACATGATGATGATAATCTCCAGCAACTTCTACTCTTTGTTTTCGCGGTGGAAGCTATGTCTTCTTTTCATTTCTTGTATTTCTCTTGTAGTAACTCTTGTACCTGTTTAGACTAGTTCCTAGAGAGGGTTTGTTTTCAAGTTGTAAAGGGTTTGCTACTACGAATATTGTAAATGGTTTTCTTGTACTAAAAAGGGTTACTTTCTTATGTTTTAATTATGATTTCCACATTGCTTGTTGGATAAGGTGGTAAGGGTCCTCCTATCTAGGTATTTAGAGTAGGTGAACGCACGGCCCGGTAGTTGGGTCATGACAAATAGTATCAGAGCCTAGGTTACCGGTCTCCCAGTACAAGAGCAAAATGTCGAATAGAGTCCTACGGAATAGTGTGTTGACGTCAGCATCTAATCCTTGGGGAGCTATGAAGCATTCTAGGAATCACCTCTCTTCTTTTATTCCTTTCGTGTGGGTTGTTACTTGCTTGCATGGGTAGAGTTCAATTGGTATATCGACAAGGTAGTGGATGTCATGTGACTCCGGCTATAATGAGACAACCAAGATAAGTTGGAACCAGGAAGGTTCCAATTTGTATATAGCCTTAGAGGCTGTGGTAAGACATGGATAATCGACTAACAGTCATCCATAGGGCGAATAGAGAGAAGTATATGTGACTTGAATTTTGTTGAAACTTGAAGCTTGAAACTAGGCGTGTTGCATTACTTGTATGACTGCAATTGTTGGTGTGTAATTGGTTGACTACTGTGAACATTTTGGTCTGGAAGTAGTTATAACCTGATTGTTATGTGCTTTGGTTAATGATAGTTGTTATGTGTCTTGAATGGAAATTGTGTATTACATTTTGGAATGGGACTTATCATTGGTTAAGATGGTAAGGGAACAAGACTTGGGACTGTGGAAAAACTCCGGTTTTAGGACAGTCGGGTTGGTTGGGAACCATGGGAAAAAAGGGAAAGTCGTTCTTGTATGATAGCAGGAATGTGTTGCTTTGAACAGTTTTCCCTTGAAATTCGTAATTGTTTTGATGATAAAGTGATGCTAAGTTTGAATTATGCAGTGCTGGGATGGTCTTGGGGTGGGTTATGTTTAAGACCATGGCAGGATTTATGGGGTTAACATTGATAACCGGGAATGGGGAATGTAAAATTTCCTGAAAATTTTGATTTTTGGGGCCACTACCATCGGGACCGGTATAGTGGAAATTTCCCTGCTATGGCAGTATCACTGTAGCGGTGTGACACCCGCTATAGTGGTAGGGCACGGGGAAGAACCCCTGCCCTATTTTCCCCTATTTTTCCTTTCATTTCTGAGGCGTGTAAAAGCGATAGTTGAGCTACAAGATACTATGTACAACTAAGAAAACATCAGTACAACTAAGTAGCATGCATATAAGGTAAATATTGTCTGAAACTAGCATCCACGTGCTTGAAATGAAAGGGGGAAAAGGAAAGGCAAACATCGTCTAGTACATGCCCCAAACGAGGGCAAATCCAAAAAGCAGTAAATGTTCTTAATTAAGGGGGGGTAGGTCCTAGGCCTCATAGTCTCTCAGGAAGGGAAACTCCTGCATGTCCTCGGGCTCAAGTTGGGGAAGCTCCTGACCAGGGGCAGCGCAAGTGAATATGACCTTAATGGTCTTCCACTTCCGGGTAAACATGCGATCCCCGAAGCGCCTCTTTTTCTTCTCCTTATACAACTCCCTGCAAAGTGCTGCAGAATCCTGAGCAGAGGGGGGCGGGGTTGTACCTCCAGCAGTAGTATCCTCCATAAACCTCCTGACCGCGGTCAGGTTCTCCTCAAGCTGGCGGCTAGTGATCGGAGGCTGGGGCTGGGAAGGAGGGCCAGGAGTGTCATCATCATCATCGACATCCTCAATAACCTGGCTTCTCCCTACTTCATCTACCTTCCTCTTCTTCTTGGAGGTGACCATTTTTACCCGAGAGGGTTGAAGGCATCATCCATCTCTACCTCCCTATCAGTGTTATGCTCTGGCACGTGGAACCTCCTGCACAATTCAGACACCAGACCCGGAAGAAAGGGGCCCTTCCTAGGTCCCTGGTAGAAATCCTTCCACTCAGAGATGATCTGATCCCCCACATTCAGAATGATCCCCTGCATAGCACAAACAATCACCAAAGCTTGAGCATAGGTCAGGTCGGTGGTATTGCCCGACGGATGGATCCTCTGGGACACTAAATTCAGCCACCTCCTAGCATCGGCTGAAAAGTAAGCACTGGTGATGCCCTCAGCACAGGGCCAGTAGACCTCGCCTCTGGACTCCTCATCTACCAAGGTATCCCTCAGCCAAGTCATATCCCACAGTCGAGCCTTGGCTTCATAGGCCGCATTTGAAATATGGGGCACCCCTAACACCTCATTTATAGTCTGAGAGTCCATAGTGATATACATCCCTCGAATGCGAATAATGGATTTGGGGTCATCCCAACAAATGATGGAACTCCCTCACCCAACCTGAACGCCCAGAAGGGAGAGCCACCACCACCCGGCCCCAACCAAATCCATGAAGCTTGCGGTGGCTTCACATCCACCTCTCCCATCTTGAAAGCCCCCTAGTAGTAAAAACCTAGCCTTCGGATGTCCCAGAACCTCTCCTGACTAGCATCGGGGAACCTATTATAGGGATACTCGAGTACTTGTTGGTCAATCATTGAGAATTTTAACCTACAGTATGGCAAAGGGTGGGGTTAGAACTCGTAAAAGCATAAGGAAAGGTAATTCAATTGGAAAATTTTCAATTTAGTAGACCTGAAAGGCTACTATTTTTTGGTCTTCCGCTACAGCAGACGATCGTCCACTGCAGCAGGACCTCTATAGCGAGAATTCCTCTGCTATAGCGGGGCCGCTATAGTGGTTGGGTTTTTCTATAGCAACCTTCATCGTCCCAGAACTCTAAGGGGTGTATCAATGGCTCCTCTTGACCCAAAACTTTGTTTTTAACATTCCAAGTCCAGATCAGTGTTCCTAAAGTGCCCTATCACTATTTTATGCAAAAAATTGGGCATTTTAACCCCTAAATTCCATCCAAATCACAAAATTTCTCCAAGAACAACCCTTCACTTTCCTCCACTATTTTTAGCCCATTTTTGGCCAAAAGTTACATTATAAACGTAAGGAAGACATTATAAACGTAAGGGAAGCACCCATGCTTCGAAAATCCAACAAAAATCCAACCTATTTTTAAGTTAAAAAACCAACTACAATATCTACCCGAATTCACTATTTTCTATCACAATCCTATCTATAATCGCACAATGAAGTAGAAGAGTAAGCGGGTACGATTGTTACCTGAAATTTTTGACATCGGCAGCAGAGTGATCGGGAGGATGGGAGTGTTTTTGGGTGGAAGAATAGGGGAGAATGGGAATGAAACCCAATTCTCACCCTTTTCAACTGACGCCAACCGCCATAGCAATTGGACTCTCGCTATAGTGCTGCTGCTATAGCAATATAATGTTTGCAATAGCAGACAGCAGTAAAGTTTTGCAAACGGAAAGGTTCCTCCCAAGTTTTATTGGAAATTCTTTCGCTCCAATATTTTACGAGGCCCCAGATTTCTTGGGTACTAGGGGAAGACTACTTTAAAGATTTTCTGGAGAGCTCGAGGGAGGAAATTCCTCATCAGAGCAGGGTCATAGTAAGTTCCAATTGGGTCAAGTACGGCTAATATGAGGAGGTTTTGATATTTTGCATAGGATCATAATTATGCGGTCAAATGGAACTGGGAGAGCCCTGGACTAGTTTCTTCTTCCTCTTTCTTGCGGGATCATTCAAATGCTTACGATGGGTAAATTACTATCTGTTGTATTGACATGATCCGTCATTATCTTAAAAATCACTGTATCACAAATTTTGGGAATGATTAAAATACATTTTGAGTTACGTGGGGTTGACGTGATAGAATTTTTGGATTTTGGAAATTAATCTGAGCTGATGTCACTCTGCTATAGCGGGAATTATTCTACTATAGCACCATCGCTGTAGCGGTCAGCCATCCGCTATAGCGGTATGGAGGAAACAAAAGCTAAATTATGCGACTTTTATAAAAGACTTCTCCTCCTCAGTTAGAAAATAGACGAGGGTTACTCCAAAACTCTCCTAGGATTCTTTAAGGCTTGGGATCCATGGGGGGAGAGATTTTGGCTAAGAGGATGCAAAATCATAGATTTTGAGCTTGTCATATGTTAGGAAATGTCTTCACGGAGCCAGAATATGCATTGTGCTACTGCTTGGCGTCCAGGTAGGCTAGGTTCTTCCATTGAGTAGACTTCGACCTGTTTCTATTTCATATTATTGTTGTAAACTGAAAGGAGAATTCATGTATAGGCCTTTGGGTACGGAGTCTGGAGGATTATTGTTTGGTTTGGTTGATTGATTGGGGAAGAAATCATGGGGTTGGGTGATGTGTTGTCATTTCTAGATTTTTTATATTCATTATGTGGTGGTTGATGCTAAAAACCGGGAACTAGGCTGGGGGAAGGTTCGGGGAACCAGAAAAATGCTATGGGTAAATAATTGACTAGTCATAGATGGCTTTGGAAATGATTCGATATAAAAGAAATAGGATTAACAAGAATGTTTGAAGTACCCATGTTAGGGGAAGTCCCCCCCACCCCCCCGTGTTGAGTTGTCCAAAAAAGGAGGGTTCCTAAATTGATGTGTCATTTGAATAGGTGCCTAGGGGGTAAACCGTGATTGAGTCCCCAGATAAGAATTCAAGGTTAGCGTTGTGAACTGGATTGTTGGGTAGGTGATGGTTATTATTTTTCCCAAATACGATATGTATTCATATACTATTGCTTAGTATTGTAAGTGGTTGCATGCTTAGGGAATAGAATTACGAATGTCTAGCTATCCTGTGTCAATTATGTGAAATGAACTTGGTATAGTTGCTTGTTGGTTTACAAGTGTGATGTTGTTCATTAATTATTGACTTATTAAATTGTGTGTGACATTCGGTTGGCTCGGGTACCATGCTTGGTACAAGTTACATATTGTTGGCTCGGGAACCCCACCTTGTACGGGATACTAACGGTTGGCTTGGGTACCACGCCTGGTACAGGTTTTATACTGGTTAGCTCGGATACCACGCCTGGTACGGATTTAATTATACATTATTAGCTGTGTTTGTCAAAGGTTCCATGAGTGGATCGGGTTGAGTACTTGAGTTGTGATTGCTATATTTGGTTCCTTGCAAGGCCGGGTTGTTACACTTATATGTGGGATTAGTCCTTGGGTGGACCAGGTATTGTATGTTAACACTTAGTATTGCTCTAAGGATCCGTAGTTGGTCCGGGTAATGTAAGGAGGGTAATTGTCTTGGTTATTTGTTCATTGTTAAATGATGGGTGAACCTGTGTCACAGGGTGAGTAAGACTGAGAGTCAGGGGCTGTATAGCTTGCTATTATTAGCTGTTGGGTATTTTCCTAAGGGTCTCTGCGGCGGTCCGGTACCTGTAGGTAGTGGTATGACTGTATGTGGCATATTCTTTGAGTAGGGGGAGGGTTTTTTACTTCTGGTTGTTGAGTCATAGTGGTGGACTTGAATAATGGGGTGGTAGTCCAGGTCCGAACATAGTTGTCAAACTCGAGTTAAGGTGACTTGGGACTTCTAGGTGGTAAGTGAGACTTGAGAAGTCTAGGTGGTAAGTGACACTTGGGAAGACTAGGTGGCAAGTGTGACTTGGGAAGTCATAGGTGTCGGGTGTAGAGTCTCCGAGTGGTGGAGTTGGCAATGGAATGGGATAAGAAGGCTGAGGGACTGAACGAATAAGACCATAGGAGTTAAGGTTAGGTGGTATGGATGGATGTTGAAGGACTGGATTATTATAACTCATTTCATGTTTTTCTCTTATTTTCCTTATATGATTGTATGTAATGAATTTGGGTCGACCGATGATGCCTACCAGTACGTGTGTTTTGTACTAATACTACTCTTGCTATACCTTTTTGGGTATAGTCTGGTTGCAGGGTCAGTGATGTTTCATTGGTACATGACGATGGCGATCTCCAGCAGCTTCTACTCTTTGTTTCCGCGGTGAAAGCCGTGTCTTCTTTTCATTTCTTGTATTTCTGTTGTAGTAGCTCTTGTACATGTTTAGACTAGTTCCTAGGGAGGGTTTGTTTTCAAGTTGTAAAGGGTTTGTTGCTACGAATATTTTAAACGGTTTTCTTGTACTAAAAAGGGTTACTTTCTTATGTTTTAATTATGATTTCCGCATTGTCTGTTGGATCGGGTAGTAAGGTTTCTCCTCTATAGGTGCTTAGAGCAGGTGCCCGCACGACCCGGTAGTTGGGTCGTAAAAATTATTTCTGAACATAAAGGTTTACTTTTAGTTTTTGACAAATAAATCAATAAAGTTACAAATTGATTAAATAAAAAATTAAAATTAAATTATTGTCTTGTATTGGGGAAAATTCTCATGTACACGTAGCGGCTTAGTTCCAGGGAATACCTAGCATCAGAGTGAATTCAGAGAAGAAGTCAGAATAGATATATCGAAAAAAGCTTCTTTGAGGAGTCACCAGAAAAGCACCCAGATCATTGCATGTCTGGTATAATTTATTTTGTTTGTTGCCGGATCAACTATTGGTCTTAATAGGGAAAAAAAGGCGGGAACTTGTGGAGCGAGGTTGTGAAAGAAAAATAGAAGATTTGTGGTTCGGAAATGCATCAAAAGGACAGTTGGACAAACACGCCAACTAGGTTGGTACGAGATCCTGTGAATCATGAGAGGTTTACAGTTGTGACGCATAACAATATCTCCAAGTGGACCATTTCTATTGGATGATGTAATTTAAGGCTCGAGTGGAGCATTTCCATTGGTTGAAGTATTTCCTTTATTGTCTACAAATAGTTGTTTTCACTCACTTGTAAAGGGTTTGATTTTTGGCAATACTAAACAATATACTAATATGCTTGTGCTCTAAGTTTTCTCTTACCCCATTAACTGATTAAGTCTTAGCTCTCTAGAACCCATACACTTATATCTTCGATCCCAAAACTTGATGTGCAAAGCTATCTCTGGAATCTGAGTTGAAATCAAACCACATCTCAGCATTACTGTTTCATTAATTTATTTCTTTACATTCTCGTTCTTAATAAGCTTATTTAATAATATATTACTTGCTTAACAACAAACTAACAAGCTAAGTAGATCCACGTGTCCTTGACCTCATGAAAAATTCAACTGCACCAATTTGCAAATAAACAATCTGGCACCCACTATGGGGCCAGAAATTATGGTATTTGGTTTACTCATTGCTCTACTTACTCACTTTCTTAGATATGTTTATTTTCTAAAAATAACTTATGACAATCGTGAATAACAATGATGGAAACATGACAGAAGGTCTACTCCCTAATGTTATCTAGGACCATACATGTCATCATGGGGAGCGCTCCATCATTACTAATGTAGTAGGCCGTTCAGGAGGCTGTACATCCGATGAATGAAAATGCACACAGGGTTGTGGGAGAAGAAATCCCCAAGGGCCCATTCAATGAGGAAGTGAACTACCATAAGAACATTGGTCGGACTGACATGAATGACCTTAAAAAGGCTTTGGAGATTCTGACTGCTAAACACAGGTCTATAATGGATCATAAGTTTGCACAAGGCCAAATAGTGATGCAATTATAAAAGGAACTGACCACGAGTCTTTCAAAAACTCAAGAATAAGTGGGAAGACACCACCTGGAATGTCTATAACACAGAGAGTTTAAGGAATCATTCTCATAGTTGAGGCCCATTTGAGAATACATAGCTGTCACAACCCCAACTACGAGGATCATATGGGCACTTACTCTAATCTATCTAGATAAGAGAGCCCTGAACCACCCAACTATAAACATGTGGAAGTCATTAAAAGCAATCTTATTAAACCGTTGAATTACAATCAAAAGCTTACAAAAGATTTTACAAAATAAAACAGAAACAACATATTCCCAATGACCTAGTCTAGACATGTATAAAAGCCTCTAATACAATAAATGACAAAATAAAAGACACAGCTCCCACCGTAGGAATAGGATGAGCAAAAGTTGTTGATGAATATTTGTCGCTTCACATAAAAACTTCAAATGGTCCTGCATTATGACTACACCCAAGAAAGGATGTAGAAAGAGTAGAATCAGTATAACCACACATACTGGTAGGTATCATCGGTCTATCAGGGTTAGATCATAGAACATCACATAAAATCAATAAGATAAACATGACAGATAATAATTAAATTCACACTAATTTCATGTTACAACCTTCATAGTGGTTTTTGGATTTTCTTGCATTTTGACTCTTTTGTCCTTCTCTATAGTTATATTTTGGTATTTGTTATCTAGGAGAGTGGGTGACATGGTCTCTGAGGTGTTTGGTTGATCTTTAAGGGAGTTTTTCATTTTGCAAGGCTTTGAGGTGGATAGAATTGACTTTGATCAACATTTGGATTTTACAGTGTCTTATGGAAATTTTGTCAATTCCGTTAGCTCTCGAATATCATTCTTAGGCTGGAAGCATTGTTGGTTTGGGTCCCTAGGCTTTTGATTGCATTTTGAGTCATTAGTTGAAAAGTTAGAAATTATGGTCTAGTGTTGAATTTGGTCAACATTCTTGGAAAATGACTTTTGTTGGTGAATCCGATGATTCAATCAGGTCCAAAAGGTGTTTTATGATCAGTTTACACTATTGGTCTATGTTCATAGGGTTCCAGATGAGTTTCGAGTATCAAAAACTAGTTTTTAAAATTACAGATTTTGCTGGTATCTGGTATGAGCGTGATCGCGCTGAAGATATTTTGGGGACCAGCACGATAATGCTGAGTAGTCTAGATGCTATTTAGCGTGATAGAGCTCTAGCAGCGCAATAGCGCTGAAGGAATTGGCTTCCTTTAGCGCGATCGCGCCGCTTACGTGCTACAGTGGCTTATATCAGATTTTTTTCTTCTATTTTGGTCACTTCTTTCTTCCATTGTTGAACCTATAGAAATCCATTTTGGGTGATTTTTGATGCATTTTCTTCATCTTAGAAAAGGGTAAGTTTTCAAATCTTTGAATTTTATTTTCTTCGCTATTTTTCCTTTATTTTTGGGTTAACTCTATATTAAGGGTTTGAAATTGAAAGTCTTATCTTACTCCATTTCAACCAAACTTCACCTTTGTGATCCTTAATAATTGGGTATGATTTCTACTCTAGTTGTATACTTTCCCCAAGGATTATTTATGATTTCACCTTCAAATCTTGGTTTTCCAACTTGAAAATTTGGGGTTTTTCCGGTAAAGTTAAAGTTTGCTAAATTATTGATTTTAAGCTCGATTCTTACCCTGTTTTCCATGAAATTTCGTATTTAAACTCTCTATGCTTTGGTTAAATTGAATTTTTAACAAAATTTCAATTTTTCCCTTTCGGGCTCGGGGTTGACTTTTGGGTTAACTTTTTAGACCTGGTGTAGTACGTTAGATATATGGGTATTATTGGACTCGTATTTATGCATAGAGTTTGTTTTTGATAGAGTGGTTATGTTCGAAGGCTCTTCGTAAAGGGAAGGCTCAAGTGTGATTGCTTAGGGTCTTGTTGTTCGGCTTTGAGGTAGGTTATGGCTTCACTTCTTTCAGATCTTGCTTGGGTGAGAACTTATCGCGTAAAGCATACTATAAGAGGGGTGACTTGGTGATTATAATAGAAATTGTAGTTGATTTATGTTATGGTGATGCTCGTGTAGGGGCCTGTGCTGATCCTGATAGTAAATGAGATGGGTTATTATTGTGATTCTGAGATTGTGATTGTAACTTTGAGATTGTCTAATTGTGGTACTGTATGCATACATATTCATTCATTCATATCATAGATCATTAATTGTATTATTGGAAACATTGATTTTGAAATAAGATGGACAAATATTTTTGTATAAAACCTGATCCGATGTGACATTTCGGATGGAGATTTACTTTTATAAAACTCGATCCAATGTGATATTCCGGACGAAGAATTAATTTTGATTGTATCCGAGGTGAAATTTTGGGCGGGGTATATGGACCTCGCGAATCCCCTATGGGTCCTACCTTCCAGCATAGACTGAGAAGGGGGTGTATACCGGTAGGCATGGCCATTGCATCTCATATCTTATCATTTCATTGCATTGCCATTTGGATTATTGTTTCAATTAATATTCATCATGTTGTTATCAATATTGAATTGCTGGGAATTTTTTGACTGCAGAGTTATTTTAGTATTCTTTATTCAATATAGTAACTGCTGAAGCTCAGTAGGTCTATGATGCCTACTGAGTACAAGTGGATCGTGCTCACCCCTACTTTTCTGCATCTTTTTGATGTAGATCCTAGCACGAATGTTCAGTGCGACCCTTGATTCGTGCGGACTTGCAGATTTGAAGCTTTAGGTCTTTGGAGTCCTTCTCGGCTTTCTCTACTTTCTACTTTTGTATTTTCCCACTTCTTAGACAATTTGGATTATGGTATTTTGGATATCATATTAGATTCAAATCATGTACTTATGACTTCTGAGTTTCTGGGATAGATTGTATTTTGTTTGAACCTATTTATCGCAGTTGAGACTTTATATTTATCGCTTGTGTTGTTTATCCCCTTATTGTTATATTTATGGTGTTGTTGGGCTTGGCTTACCTACCACATGTTGGGTGAGGTAGGTGCCATCATAACCTTCTAGTTTTGGGTCGTGACAAGTTGGTATCAGAGTGCTAGGTTCACCAATCTCATGAGTATAAGAGCAAGTGTCTAGTAGAGTCTCGCCGATTGATATGATTGACATCCATATCTATCTTCGAGAGGCTATGAGATATTCTTAGGAAAATTTCTAATATTTGACTCCTTATCGTGCGACTTGATCATTTCTTGGTTTCTAAAATGTGTTTCATTCTCTCACAGATGGTGAGGACATGATCTGGTGCTACTGAGGGTGATGAGCCGATACCCGCTATTGAGGCCCCATCTAGGGGTTGAGGAAGGGGTCGCGGTCATGACAAAGGCAGAGGTAGAGCTTGTAGAGCCGCTCTAGCTAGGGGACATACCAAGGTAGCATCTCTTGAGTCATTGGTTGATTTGAGAATGCAGCCCACCAGGCAGAGGGTATGGGACAAGCATAGGTTCCTCAGGGTTTTATTGCTACTCCCGTGCTACAAGATACCATGATTCGACTCTTGAGTTATTTAGAGGGTATATCTCAGATAGGAGCTTTACCTGTCACCCTTGATGGATCACAGAAAAAGATGGGGTTCAGCCTCCAGAGAGGGTTCTTGTTCAGGGTTTTTAGACTTTAGGGGCACAACCAACTGCTGCTATGGCTTCCCGTATTGATGCTTTGCCGGTTTGACTTATTGCTCCACCGGTTATGCCTAGATCAGTTATGACAGTAGATGAGCAGAAGATGTTTGATACGTTTTTTAGATTGGGTCCTCCCAAGTTCAGTGGTGCACCTGAGGAGGATGCTTATGAGTTTCTAGTTAGCTGTCAGGAGAGGTTGTATAACCTTGATTTGGTTGAGTCTCATAGAGTGGATTACACTACATTTCAGTTGGTTGGGGCAGCGAAGCAATGGTGGAGGTCTTATCTTAGTTGTAGGCCAGTGAGGTCACTTTCCTTAACTTGGACACAATTTTCTGAAACTTTTCTTGAGAAGTATGTACCTTATAGTTTGAGGGTGAGGTTGAGAGATGAGTTTGATGGATTAGAGCAGGGTTCCATGTCCCTCACTGAGTATGAGGCTCATTTCCATGCCCTGTCTAGGCATGCCTTGATTAGCATTTTGATAGAAGGGGAGCGAGTTAGGAAGTTTGTGAACGGGTTGTCTGTCTCTCTTCAGTTGGCTATAATTCAGTTGGTGACTGTTGGGGGCACTTTCACATAGATAGTTGATTATGCCAGGAGGATTGAGAGCATTCATCATGGAGCCCAGGAGGGTAGCGACAAGAGGTTTTGCATGTAGGGTAACTTTCGTAGATCTTTATCTCGAGGAAAGACTTCTCAGGTAGAGGCCAACATTATCAGCATTGTAGACCAGTTTAGTCGCATTACAGGGTGCTAATGGTGGTTATTTAGGTTAAATACACTAGGTGTCCAGAGTTTAGGACAGATGTCCAGAGGTGCTCATTTCAAACATTCTAGTCCTTTAGAGCAAACACAACATTCAGCTTTAGTTAGTGGTTGTTTTGATTATGGGGATTTGGGTAATTTTGCAAGGGAGTGCCCCAGGCATAGGTAGGGCCGCCTTAAGCAGGGTTCTTAGATGTAGACTTATCGGGCGCCGGCACTACCAGCTAGAGGAGGTACACAGAGCGGTAGAGGTGGTTCTTGGGACACTAGGAGTGGAGCCCAGAAGGCTCATGGTGGTGGTCGAGGAGTTTCTCAGTTCAGAGGCTGACGTGATCAGTGTTATGCATTCCTAGGTAGACCTGAGGTGGAGGCCTTTGATGCAATTATTATAGGTATTATCCTAGTTTGCCATTGACCTGCTTTAGTATTATTTGACCCTGGTTCTACTTATTCGTATGTGTCTACATATTTTTCTTTAGGTGGTGACATAATGTGTGAGTCCCTCGATATGCCTATTCACATCTCTACCCGCGTAGGTGATTCTTTAGTGGTGGATCGGGTGTAACAATAATATATTGTGACTCTTTTGGGGTATAATTCTAGGGTAGACTTGATTATCCTTGATATGGTTGATTTTGACATTATTTTGGGTATGGATTGGCTCTCTCTGCATCATGCTCTAGTGGATTATCGAGTCAAGAATGTTATTTTGGTGATGCTGGGTATGCTGAGGCTAGAGTGGAAGGGCACTCAGGGTTCGTATCCTAAGAGTGTTATTTCTTTTCTTTGGGCACATCAGATGGTTGAGAAGTGGTGCCCTTCTTATTTGGCTTATGTGCGTGATACCAGTGCTGACTCACCTCTTTTGGATTCGGTTAGAGTGTTGAGAGAGTTTCCAGATGTGTTCCCTACGGATCTTCCAGGTGTCCCTCCGAATAGGGATATTGATTTTTCTACTGATTTGGAGCCGGGCACCAGGCCCATTTCCATCCCTTCTTATAGGATGGCTCCAGCAGAATTGAAGGAACTGAAGGATCAGCTTCAGGACTTGTTGGGTAAAGGTTTCATTAGACCTAGTGTTTCTCCTTGGGGTGCTCCAATGCTGTTTGTGAAGAAAAAGGATGGGTCTATGCGTATATGTATTGATTATCGACAGTTGAACAAGGTAACCATTAAGAATAAATATCCTCTTCAGTGCATTGATGATTTATTTGATCAGCTTCAGGGTGCTTCAGTATTTTCAAAGATTGATTTGAGGCCTGGGTACCACCATTTGAGGATTGGGGATTTGGACATCCCGAAGATGCCTTTTAGGACCCGGTATGGTCATTAAGAGTTTTTGGTGATGTCTTTTGGTTTGACTAATGCTCCGGCAGCATTTATGGAGTTGATGAATGGGGTGTTTTGATTGTATCTTAATTCCTTTGTGATTGTGTTCATTGATGACATCTTGGTGTACTATAAGAATTAGGAAAACCATGTGAAGCATTTGAGAATTGTACGACAGAAAGTGAGGGATTAGAAGTTGTATGCTAAGTTCACGAAGTGTAAATTTTGGCTTAGTTTTGTAGCATTTATGGGATGTGTTGTGTCTAAAGGTAGTATTATGGTTGATCCGGCCAAGGTTGAGGCGGTTTGAGATTGGACTATACCTACTTCACCTGCTGAGATTAGGAGTTTTATTGTGTTGGCTGGTTACTACAGACGGTTTGTGCATGGCTTCTCTTTTATTGCAGCTCTTTTGACCAAGTTGACTCAGAAGAATGTTGTTTTTTAGTGGTCCGATGAGTATGAGGAGAGCTTTCAAAAGATCAAGCCTTTATTGACTTCAACACGTATCTTGACCTTACTTGTGAAAGGTGAGGGTTTCACTGTGTATTGTGATGCTTCGGGAGTTGGCCTTGGTAGTGTATTAATGTAGAAATGGAAGGTGATAGCCTATGCTTTGAGGTAGTTGAAGGTCAATGAGAAGAACTACCCTACTCATGACTTAGAGTTAGCAGCGGTAGTATTTGTTTTGAAGTTGTGGTGGCATTATTTGTATGGAGTTCATTGTGAGGTGTTCAACGATCATCATAGCCTTCAGTATATCTTCAACCAGAAGGATTTGAATTTTGAGACAGCGCAGATTGTTGGAGTTGTTGAAAGATTATGATATGACTATTCTTTATCACCCAGGCAAGGCCAATGTAGTGGCGGATGCCTTGAGTAAAAAGGTGGTTAGTATGGGTAGTCTTGCTATATTGGTGGACGAGGAGCGACCTTTGGCGATGGATGTTCAAATTTTGGCTAATACCTTCGTTAGACTTGATATTTCTGAGCCTGATAGGGTGCTTGCTTGTATTGAGACACGGTCTTTATTATGGGATCATATTAAGGATAGGCAGTTTGAGGATAGGAAGTTGTGCATAATTCAGGATAAGATGTTGAGTGGTGAAGCTAAGGAAGAGATTCTTGATTCGGAAGGTGTTTTAGGATCAAGGGTCGGATTTGTGTTTGAGAGTGGGTGACTTGACCAGATTGATCATGGAGGAGGCTCATAGTTTGAGGTATTCTATTCATCAGGGGGAAGCTAGGATGTATCATGACCTGAAGAAGCACTACTGGTGGTGTAGGATGAAAAAGGACATTGTGAAGTTCGTGGCCAAGTGTTTGAATTGTCAGCAAATGAAATATGAGCATCAAAGATTGGGCAGCATGACTCAGATGATGCCTATACCTGAGTGAAAGTGGGAGCCTATCACTATGGACTTCGTGGTTAGGTTACCTTACACCTTGGGAAAGTTTGACTCCATTTGGGTGATTGTGGATAGACTGACCAAATCAACCTATTTTGTTACAGTAAATGTGACTTACAATGCAAAGAAGTTGGTAAAAATCTACATTCAAGAGATAGTTTGATTGCATGGTGTACCCATTTCCATCATTTTAGATAGGGGTACTTAGTTCACATGTCACTTTTGGAGTTCTATGCAGCGTTTGGGTACTCAATTGGAGAAGAGTACGACTTTTCACCCCTAGACAGATGGTCAGTCAGAGCGGACCATTCATGTGTTGGAGGATATGCTTTGGGCTAATGTGATTGACTTTTGTGGCTATTGGGACCAGTTCTTACCTTTGGTGGAGTTTTCCTATAACAACAACAATCATTCCAGCATTCAGATGGTACCATTTGAGGCTTTGTATGGAAAAAAGTGTCGATCTCTAGTGAGTTGGTTTGATTTCTTCGAGGTTAGGCCTTGGGGTACATATTTGTTGCGGGATTCTATGGATAAGGTAAAGTTGATTCAGGATAGGCTCTTGGCATCCCAGAGTAGGCAAAAGAGTTATACTAATAGGAGGGTTCACAACCTCGAGTTTATGGTTGATGAGCGAGTTTTTTTAAGAGTATCTCCCATGAAGGGTGTGATGAGGTTTGGGAAGAAGAGCAAGCTCAGCCCGAGGTTTATTGATACTTTTGATATTCTTAGGCACATTGGGGAGGTGGCCTATGAGTTAGCCTTGCCTCCTAGTCTTTTAGCGGTTCATCCTGTGTTTCATGTATCGATGTTAAAGAAGTACCATTTGGATGGTTCGCATGTGATTAGGTGGGATTTGGTGGATTTAGATTAGAATTTGACCTTTGAGGAGGAGCCTATAACTATTTTGGATAGGCAGACTAGGAAGTTGAGATCCAAGGAGATAACTTCAGTGATGTCATCGTCCAATTGAGGAGGCTACTTGGGAGATAGAATCGGACATGCAGAGCAGATATCCCCATCTTTTTTGTAGTTCAGGTACCTTTCTTACTCTTACGTTCGAGGACGAACGTGTATTTTTGTGGTGGATAATGTAACAACCTTCATAGTGATATTTGGATTTTCTTGCATTTTGACTATTTTGCCCCTCCCTGTAGTTGTGTTTTGGTATTCATGGTCTGCGGGAGTGGGTGTCATGGTCGCCAAGGTGTTTGGTTGATCTTTAAGGGAGTTTTTCATTTTGCAAGGCATTGAGGCGGATAGAGTTGACTTTGGTCAAAATTTGCAGTTAAGAGTGTCGTATGGGAATTCTGCCAGTTCCGTTAGCTCCAAAATATCATTTTTAGGCTGGAAGCATTGTTACTTCGGGTGCCTACGCTTTTGATTGCATTTTGAGTCGTTGGTTGGAAAGATAGAAATTATGGCCTAGTGTTGACTTTGATTAACATTCTTGGAAAATGACTTCCGTTGGTGAATCCGATGATTCCATAAGGTCCGGAAGGTATTTTATGATCAATTTTCACTATTAGTTTATGTTCATAAGGTTCCGGATGAGTTTTGGGTGTCAAAAACTAGTTTTTGAAAATGTAGATTTTGTTGGTATCTGGTATGAGCGCGATCGCGCCCTTGTAGCGCGATAGAGCTGAAGGAATTTTGGGGACCAGCGTGATAGTGCTGAGGAGTCTAGGCACTATTTAGCGCAATAGCACTGAAGGAATTGGCCTCCTTTAGCGCGATTGCACTGCTTTAGCGTGATAGCGCTCAACGTGCTACAATGGCTTATATCAGATTTTTCCCTTTTGTTTTGGTCACTTTTTTATTCCATTGTTGGACCTATAGAGCTCTATTTTGGGTGATTTTTAGTACGTTTTCTTCATCTTGGAAAGGGATAAGTTTCCAAATTTTGAATTTTGTTTTCTTCGCTATGTTCCTCGAATTTTTGGTTAATTCTAGATTAAGGATTTAAAATTGAAAGTCTTCATTTTCAACCAAACTTCACCTTTGTGATCCTCAACCATTGGGTATGCTTTCTACTCTAGTTTTAAACTTTTCCCAAGGATTATTTATGATTTCACCTTCAAATCTTGGTTTTCCAACTTGAAAATTTGGGATTTTTCTGGTAAAGTTAAAGTTTGCTAAATGGTTGATTTTAAGCTCGATTCTTACCTTGTTTTCAATGAAATTTTGTATTTGAACTCCTTATTCTTTGGGTAAACTAAATTTCTAATAAATTTCAAGTTTTTCCCTTTTGAGCTTGGGGTTGACTTTTGAGTTGACTTTTTGGACCCGTGTAGAACCTTAGTAATATGAATATTATTGGACTCGTGTTTACACATAGAGTTTATTTTTGATAGAGTGGTTACATTTGAAGGCTCTTCGTAAAGGGAAGGCTCAAGTGTGATCGCTTAGGGTCTTGTTGTTTGGCTTCGAGGTAGGTTATGGCTTAACTTCTTTTAGACTTTGCTTGGGTGGAAACTTATTACGTAAAGCATGCTATGTGAGTGTTGACTTGGTGATTATAATAGCAATTGCAGTTGATTTATTTTATGGTGATGCCTGTGTGGGGGCCTGTGATGATCCTGATAGTAAATGAGATGGGTTATTATTGTGATTCTGAGATTGTGATTGTAACTTCGGAATTGTCTTATTGTGGTACCGTGTGCATATATATATTCATTCATTCATTTCATGGATCATTGATTGTATTATTGAAAACGTTGATTTTAAAAGAAGATGGACAAATATTTTTTTATTAAACCCGATCCAATGCGACATTCTGGATGGAGATTCACTTTTATAAAACCTGATTCGATAAAACATTTTGGATGGAGTATTGATATCGATTGCGTCCGAGGCAAAATTCCAGGTGGGGTATATGGACCTCGCGAGTCCCCCATGGGTCCTACCTTCTAGGATAGACTGAGAAGGGGGTGTATACCCGTAGGCATGACCATTGTATCTCATATCATATCATTTCATTGCATTGCCATTTGGATTACTGTTCGATTAATATTCTTCGTGTTGTTATCAATATTGAATTGTTGGGACCTTTATGATTGAAGGGTTATTTTAGTATTGTTTATTCGATATAGTAACTGCTTAAGCTCAGTCAGCCTATGATGCCTACTGAGTACAAGTGGATCGTACTCACCCCTACTTTTTTGTATCCTTTTGATGAAGAATCCTAGCACGAGTGTTCAGCGCGGCCCTTGATTCATGCAGACTTGCAGATTCGAAGCTTTGGTGAGCTCCCATCTTCGGAGTCTTCCTCGACTTTCTCTACTTTCTACTTTTGTTTTTTTTTCCTCTTCTTAGACAGTTTGGATTGTGGTATTTTTGACATCATATTAGAGTCTCTCATATACTTATGACTTCTGAGTTTCTGGGATAGATTGTATTTTGTTTGGACCTCTTTATCACAATTGAGACTTTATATTTATCACATGTGTTGTCTATCCCCTTGTTATTGTATTTATGGCATTGTTGGGCTTGTCTTACCTACCACAGGTTGGGTGGGGTAGGTGCCATTACAACCTTCTAGTTTTGGATCATGACATTTCACATCATGGGATCTCGAACTACAACTCACTTCAATAACACAATTCAAGCCTACTCCACTATAACCCATACGATCAATACTCCTATGTTTTTTATTAGCTTTAGCAATTACATCTAACCCCTTTAACATAGTCACAAGGAGTCTCATATTACACATGTTCTCTTCCAAATTCACCCATAACACTAGTTATTTATTCATACTGAAACTGTTATTATTATTACATGCCCTTGCCCACTTCTCAAGTTTTCCCAGAAAAGATATCACAACCAGACCATTAGACTCTTCTTCATACTTAGCCAATATAATATTCGAGAACACAACAACTAACCAAGTAGACATTAAAGTAATCAAATAGGCATATCAGTTATCAATTAGACCTTCAAGCCATCAAATAAGCATAAACAAAGATCTTATTAAAAATGTCACACATGGGTGAATTTCACCCATTTCAGCTTTTCCATTTAGGATACTAACAATTTCATTATCATATTATCATATCAAGGATTGGTCCACACAAGAAACCATCAACCCTCCCATCAGCAACATCAAATAAATTCACAGAAGTCAATAAATATCACCATAACAATGTAAGAGTAAACATTTTTAATAGTCATATCACATGGATCCTATGTCCATCTAACCTTCACAAATATATTCAATACGTCTAGTCTCATCTCACAATATCTAACCATGAAATAAAATCAATACAAAAGGGTGTACACACATGCTAAAGGGTCTTATTTCTGCCCAACTAGCCATGACCTGCAGTAGATCCTAGGTATCCATGTTCTATACCAACGTGGTATTTGATCCATAGTAATCATTTCAATATCAATACCAATCCATACCGGCTCGTGGTACCCACTCCACCTATCAAATGAACCTATGGTTTCCAGTCCTATCTCTCAAGATATAACACAGTGCACTAAATCACACATATACTTATTTATTTCAAATCACTATTCAATTTCATATATATATAGCTTATTCATTCAAGCACAACATGAAAGCACTCATTATTTAAATCAATTATCCCTTTAGGATCAACACAGTGCACCAATATGCAAGTACACACTTTATCTAGACACTTAGTTAAATTTGACGATTTACCATTTCACATAAACTACTGTAATACCTTGAAATTTGAACCAGCTTTTAAACTTAGAATCTCTGAAAATTCTAAACTCCCCAAGGATCACGAGCCTAAACCATGAGCCGTGGACTGAACCACGAGCCATGGAATAAACTCGTGGAAACTATTTTACAGACCCCTCCTTAGGTCTGAGAACCACGAGTCGGATTCACGGGTCGCGGATGGTTTCACGGGTCGTGGAACCAGCTCATGGAAATCAGACTGAGGCTCAACTTTTTCTCAAGAACCACGAGAGGTTTCTATGGTTCGTGGAAAGTTCAATGAGCTGTAGACCCTGCTCGTGGAACTCATACCCACAACCTATCTTTTGGCTCAGGAACCATAACTCTAATCCATGAACCGTGGTTCCATTTACGGTCCGTGGAAAGGGTTCATAGAACCTAAAGATGAGGTTCTTAAATCTATTTTTCCAGCTTTTACCCAGGGGTATTTTTGTAGCTACCCACCCTTTTAACTCCTAAGTGAGGTCATTTTGGACAATTCTAGAAGGATTTTGATTTCAATTAGCCTAAGTCTTTTTCCTTAAGCTCTCATTCAATTCAAAAGGAGAAAAAGTCTCCACTCTCTCAAGCTTCAAGGTTCAAGCTAGGAATTCATCTTCAAGTCTCCATCCCTTCCATCCTAGATTAAGAAAGCTTCAATTTAGGTATGTGGGTATTCAGTAAGGGATTCCTTTCACCCTTATTCCCAAACCCCCCTCTCCCCAAGTTTTACTTTGATTTATGAATTTTATGAAATTAGGGTTCTTACCCAAATTGGGGAAATCTTATGTATTTAGTTTTAAGGTATCAATTCATGGTTTCTCATTCCTCACCCATGATTTATTTTAGATTCCTTAAGTATTTTCAAAAGCCCATGCATTAAGAATGAATTCTAGCATGATTTCACTGAATTGCATATTTTCAAGTAAAATTGGCATGTTAAGATAACATGACCTCAAGTATCATGAAATTGCATGCCTAATTCTTCAAGGTATGAATTTAGAAAGAACGGTATGGTTTGAATTATGACTATGCTAAGCTTTAAGACTTATGATTTGAGATTGGCATGACATCAAATATGTCCTTATGCTTTTCAAACAATTTTGTCATCAGATATGTCACAAATATTATATGACCTATATGTATGTTTTTTTGGGAGTAGTATTTAGTACCGAGTTGGACAGGGTGAGAGTACCCTTAATTCCAGAACTACGTTCTCTCGTAGGTTTGATTAGCCCTCAGTTGGGCATTAGAACTAGTGATCACGCCAAGCTATGCCTTTATACCCTGGCAAGGTACAGTGGGTCCTCTCGATGGGGCGGGTACATCGGATTCCATGTAGCTCGCATGGTCTATGTCGGTTAGAGAACCTCCCACAGATATAGTTTCAAGCTTTGAAATGTATTGACTCTTTGCCTTTAGATTTCAGAATTTCTACTATTACTTATGGGTTTCAAATATATCTTGTGTATGATATTGCATTGAGTCCTTTACGTTACAATTTTTACCATTATAGCATGATTTCAGTTTTAACTACATTTAACATATTTTACTTCAGATTCTGCTTATCTCGCATACTCAGTACATTCTATAGTACTGACATATACTTCTTGTGCTGCATCCTATTATGATGTAGATTCAGGCTCTCGATCTCAGACTCGTGGCTAAAGGTTAGCAGGAGTTCCAGCTTGTGTTGGTGAATCCTTATCCTTCAAGGACTAGTATTAGTCTGGTTATTTTCATGTCTTTCTTCCAGACTTCTGAGTTAGCTGGGCTCTTATCCCAACAACTTCTTATATCAGTTTAGAGGCTTCAGACATAGCTAGTTGCTTGTATTTTGTATTCCGGATATAGTATTCCTAGACCTTATTCCTATATAGACATGGTTGCCTATTTTTAATATTTATGCTTCCACTATGTTTTTGTGTGTATGCCTAAGTTATGCTATGAAAAAGGGTTAACTTGGGACACTTGTGGTCTCGGGTCCCGTGTTACGTCTAGGGGGTAGCCTCGAGGCGTGACAACTACCAATATCCACCAACACACAAGATCACAAGTATTCCTGAAGGCCAATCAATAACATATAATACAGGACTTATCAAATCATATTCATCAAATTCAAGTATGTACAGAGACCAAATAATCTATTATCCATAAATCATATTCATTGAATTAAAGTATGTACAGAGATCAAATAATCTATTATCCATTTTAGGAATGCACATTCCACCAAAATCGAGTTTACACTCTAATTCAACATACTTAGTTCATTCACCAATCCAACCCTCTTTTATTCTAATTGAGACCGGTAAATTCAGTTACTAACTAGTAACCCTTACATTCAAGTCATCACTAGGTTCAAGACACTATTCCATTAGCCGATCATTCAACCATTCAACTCTATTTAACTTACAACTCTAGCTGAGTCATGCACCTTTACACATCTTACTTCCTAACACCTAACCAAACTTAACTTTAGGTTCTTAAATTATAATTCTGCATCCTCTTATAATGATCAATTCTCCTAACTATATTTCATCAAGAATATCCCATTTTCAAAACACACACAATAGAAAATTCACCCTTTTAAGGCATTAAAGATGAGTTTTATAGATCATGAGGTCACATAGTTCCTCTATTGTTAACCACTTTCATATATTTAACTTGTACTTCATCAAGTAAGTCATACAAACACAAACACCCATCAAAGGATTCACATATCAACATATTACTAACAATTTTCATCCAAACGTCGTGCCCGAAGGCTTAATCATGCATTCTCCCAATAATTCTACATAATGTATACATTTATCTAATCTGAGTCTACTACTCATAAACTACAACCTACCTCAACCGAAGATATCGGGACAAGCAAGCCACACCACAGATGCTCCTTCTCATTTTTCATGACTCAAAATATACAATCATCTAATAATAAGTAATTATAAGAGTAATTAATCAACTACTCTTTAAATAAATACTTTGGGAATACAAACCCACTAATTCTACCCTTATTCACGGTCTATATCAATACCCAAGGTTCAAGTAACCATTAAATATCTCCATCAATGAAGTTTTAACGGTAAAGACCCCATCTTTAATGAACTCAAGGTTCCCAACCACCAAAATTTATGTTTTAGAATAATAATTTTATGTTAGTAAAGGTTAATTTACAATCTAGAAATAATTCTTGGTGATAATACACATACCCATAGGTTTTCTCCATAATTTCATGAACCTAGGGTTCTAACCTACAATTTCACCATTAAAGATCATTTTAATGATTCTAAGGTGTTAAAGGATTAATAGAAGAAGAAGTTGATGGAAGAACTTACCTCAACGAATAATTTTTACCCTAGCCTTGGGAAAATCATCCCTCTAAGGTTTTGGAACAAAGTTTTGGAGTTATGGAACACTGAAAAACACATTTAACAGGGGTTTGTCTCGCATTGTTCATTGCAACAAACACCACTCATTGCGACAAGCCCCGCTTCCAGCACAAACACTCTTTGGTAAAATGGTCATAACATTTTACTCCAAAAATGAAATAACAAACGGTCGATGGTGTTGGAAAGAAGACTCAAAAAACTTTAATTTGGTGAATGATAGGCCACGTAATTCTTCATATACTTGGAGAGGTGCTCGTTTGAATTTGACCCTAGTAAAAACTTGTATTAAAACTCAATCAGTAAGAATATTTTCAACTAAACTTTGTGCTAGGGGTTTTATACAATCTTAATTGATGCCTAATGAACCCTCACGCTAAATAATTGATTCTAACACCAATGAGAATTAAGATTTTATGCCTTTATCGCAGATACTTTTAGTAACAACAAAATTGATCATTACATTAGATACCAATTTACTATTCATTCATCCCCCAATGGAAATTGGTTAAAGAAGTGAGGCATAAGGTTGGAATTAAAAGGACATTACTTTCAAAGTCATTTATATCGAACCTTACCTGACTTACGGTTAGGGAAGCTACCCCGTATCTCATTTCAATGGGCCGAGTCTCATCACGACGAGTCATAACAACGAGAATCAACTCATCATGATGGCTCATTATGATGAGGGACACCTTTGTTGTAACACCCCACTCGTTTGAATATTTAAAATAACTCATACTTTTGGGGTGAGAATAAGAGTACTTAATATGTTAGAAAAGATATTTTACAATGTATTATAATCCCTCAATGGTCATATGTTAAGTTTTAAAATCAGGCAAGTTACAAAATAAAAGTTGCCAAAAGTTATCGTAAGTTACTTTAATAAATTCTCTAAAATATAGGCCAAATGTATTAGAGCTTTTCTCCTAATATATAAGGTGTGAGAGGGATCCCGACCTACCAAATTAAAGGTCTACGAATCTAGTTTCCAGCATAAAACCATTCATCCTACGACCTTAGAATAGAAAGATATTTGTATTTTTGCTAGACTGCACAAACAGGCACGTGAAGGTGGGTCCCTAGCTCCTAAGTCGGTGGAGCTTTATAAAAGCTCTTCTTCTTCAATCTTATTTCAGTTATTTCACCCAGAAAATAGATAAAAATAGATATAAAACCCAACAACCATCCATGGATGTTAACGCTCTTAGCTAGGAAGCTTAACAAAAGTTGCTCTATGTCACGAGCCTGTCATTATGGTATAGTTTTCCCATCGATTTTGTCTTTATAGTTGTTACTGCAAAGAGGTAGTTCGTGGGTTTTATTTTTATCTACTGTTAGCATCCACTTATCGGGATGTAAGAGTTCTAAATCCTTCACCCTTTCTTAATTTTATTTTGGCATGTTTGTCGTGTTTTCTTTCCATATATTGATTATAGCTCATGGTGTGTGTTAGGGGATCCTACATGGAAGTAGATAAAGGAGGTTATGATATAGGTTTTGATTGATGCTAAGGATTCAGCGTAAGGTATGTTAAGGCTATCCTTCTTCTCATTATGATTCCTTAGAGCCTACGAGCGATATTATAGATAAGCTATCTATAGTGTAGAAGTTGATTGTGTTGGATGCCTGAGTAGAGATATTTATCACTTGTCGGGATTCTCATTCTATGGATAATGATCTCTTACTAGACATGACTTAGATTATGGTATAGGTCGCTTGCAATTTTTCTTGCTCATTGTTGTGGCTGCTTGAGTACTATAATGCTTTAGGGTATTTGATTATTTATTGTTTCCCTCGGGGATATAGTGGTGAGCTTAAAGGATTTTACTTGTGCCTTTGGGGCTATAAACAGGTCGCCTTAGAGGCTAAATATGTTGCTTACGGGGATAGATGTGTTGCCTTAGGGGCTAGATATGATGCCTACGGAGCTAGATATATTGCTAACGGGGAAAGATATATTGCCTTATGGTCTAGATATATTTCCTACTGGGATATTATCAAGCCTGTTCACTCACGGGCTATAAGATTTGCCTAAAAGGGATAGATTGAGGCCTACATGCCAAAGAGTTACCTATGGGGCTATTATTAAGCCTGTTCACTCATGGGCTATAAGATTTGCCTAAAGGGGGCTAGATTGAGGGCTACCGGCCAAAGAGTTGCCCACGGGGCTCTAATTAAGCCTCTTCACTCACGGGCTATAATATTTTCCTAAAGGGTGCTATGTTGAGTCCTACAGGCCAAAGAGTTTCCTACGGGGCTATAATGAAGCCTGTTCACTTACGGGCTATAATGTTTGCCTAAAGGGGATAGATTAAGGCCTTCGGGAGAAAGAGTTACCTTTAGGGCTATATATATATACAATTACCTTCAGGGCTATACAGATATATAGACAGCTGCCTATGGGGATAAACAAATATACAAATAGCCTAAGGGACTAGGGAATTACCAATAGTGGTATACAAATTGAATTAGCACCTCTCAAGCTTATGAGGGCTAGGTAGGTGGTATTATTTGTTGTTTGTACCTATCGTACTTATGGGGGCCGGCTAGGTTATTGTTTGATTATTATTATATGATGTGTTAAGAATAGTTAGGTTGTATTATGATGATTGTTGACCTTCTTCCTTGTGTACTTTGTTATTTGATGATATTAGCTAGCTCGATTCAGGTAAGCAAACTGCTCAGTTTGTTATAGTTTGTAAGGTTAAGCCGAGAATAGAAAAGTACATTCTGGGTAACCTCTTGACTCCCTACTAGAGTATTTACAATACTTATGATATCAGTTTCAACTATTTATAGATTCAGGAGTAAGTAAGTAAGCTTAGATTATCTTTGACTCTATTATTCGATTACATATTAGTATTACATAATACCTGCTTAGTTATTCAGTTGCCTTGCATACTCTATACATTAATTCATACTGATGCCCATTTTCTGTGGGCGCTACATTCATGCCTACAAGTCATTACAAAAGATCAAATAGGCCCTCTCAATAGTACGGTTGAGCTCTAACAGGTTGGCTAGATCCTTTTCTTTTAGAGTTGCCAGGGTTTTTGAGGTTTGTTGCTTTTGCTGTCAATAGTTGTTGGGAGGTCAGGGCCCTATCCTGGCTAAAGTGTAATGACCCTTCCCGTTATTATTGGTGAGATATACGTGCAAAGAAATAGGCAGAAAACTTTTGGGTTGGGGAGTTGGAAATTTTGGGCTAGGCTAGTCTAGGACGAATTCTGATCAAGGTAAGGTCTAGGGCAATCCAAGAAAGGATTGGATAAAATTTCTAGGGTTGACCTAACTTTTCTATTATCTAAGACGTTAAGGAGTCCATAGGACATTTTGGAAATGAATTTGAGTGAGTAGAACTCCCGATATCAAACTTAACGTGAATGAGTTAGTCTGGAATGTCAAGGTTCAAAGGTGTGTTATGAAATAGGCACAACTGGGAGGATTCTTGAGGTTTTGTCCCATTTCAGCCTCTATAGCGGGTGACACGCTGCTACGATGATGTTGCTATAGCAGAGAAATGTCAGTTATAGCGGGAGTCAAAGGAAGTCAACCCTGCTATAACAGGTGGCTACTGCTATAGCAGTGTCTCTATAGCAGGATTGGGCTGCTATAGCATGATAAGTTGTTATTAATACAGAAAATTCTCCAAAAATAGTCATTATTACTCAAGAATATTTTTGGGAAGGGCAGAGGCAATTTGGGGCATTTTCCATCAAGATTCTTCGTAAAGGTAAGTAATTTGTTCCCCTAATATAGTACTTCAATTTATTTACCTTAGAATCGATAGTTACGGGCTTTAGGGAGGGTTTGGCTTGTCCTAGGATGGAAAATCTAGTGTAATAAGGAATGTTGGGTGTAAAAACCTTAGGTTTTGGGTATAAACTATTTAATTCATGATTTTAATACCGTAATTTGTAGTATAACCATAATGTTGGTAGTTCTAGAAAATTATTGGTGGAAAGGCCCTAGGTTGGTGGAATTATCATGAGTTTGGCATGGAGTTTGAAATTGAGATATAATCTGGGAACATTTAGGCCATTTGGGTCGATTTTTGTGTTATGTATTTGTTTTCAGACCAAGAACAAGCTAGAACTTCAAAAAACGGGAATTTTTTTGCCCAGTAGAGCATTTGGGCTTGATTTGAGTTAGGTGATGGTTGAATTATTTCCCAGTTATGATAAATGTACCTATTAACTATTTCATTAGTATTACCTGTACATTTTGTGTTTAGGGATTAAGGGAATGGATGTGAAATGATATCTTGTTGTTAATCTCATTCAATGAACTTGTTTTTATATGTTGGTTTTACAAGTGTGGTTATGCTTACTATGTTTGTGATTGGATGATATATGTGTTTCTTCAATTGGCTCGGGGTACTACACCTAATATAAATTATTGGTTGGCTCGGGTATCACACCCGGTATGAGATATCTATTGATTGGCTCGGGTACCACGCCTGGTACAGGTTCTATTATGGTTGACTCGGGTATCATGCCTAGTATATGTTGATTTTGTTTCCGTGTGTTGATTCCATGAGTGAACTGAGTTATTTCATGTCATGTGATTATTTATATGTTGGTCCATGCGTAGTGGGGTAGTTGTATTTAAATATTGGGTTGGTTCTTGTGAAGACTAGGATTGCAATATTAAACACTGCAGATGATATCTTAGGGATACTTGGGTGGTCTGGATTACTTGAAAGGTGTGTCTAATTGAAAAAATGGTTGTTGTTGTGGTTTTGGACATGTCTCATATGGTGTTTAGGTCAGGTTGATGCCTAAGAGTCTGGGTTATATTCACTGACTTTGTTTATACATGTCTTGTCCTGTTTTACTAAGTTATAGTTAATTGTCCATATTTCATATATTTGGAGTTGACCAATGATCCTACCAGTATACTATTGTTTTTGTGTATTGATACTGCACTTGATCTTCTTTTCTTGAGTCAAGGCATATTCCGATGGTTGTTGCACGAGCTTAGTTGTGATACGAACGCTTCCCTAATCCAAGGGTGAGCTACTTCTTCTGTGCTACCATGGGTTCATCTATCTTCTTTCTAGTCCACTGTTCAGACTTGAATTCCTTCTTGTTTTTGGGTTGCATCCACGTGTTCAAGACTTGTTAAATATTTTGGTACATGACTTTCAGGTTCTAGAGGATATTTTCCATAGGGATTTCTTACTACGTTATTTTATATGTGAATCTTAGTTTATTTAATGCAAACTGGTTTTAGTTGCTTAGTTTTGATAAGTGTTGACTTGGGTACTTAGTTCTCTCACTGAGGGTTTAGGGTGGGTAGCACTCGCGGCGGGTTAGGTCATGACAAAGATGGTATCAGAGCCCTGGGTTTATTAATCTCGTCGTACCAAAATGGGTCTAGTAGAGTCTTGCGGAACATTACAGAGACATCTGTATTTTTCTTTGAGAGGCTATAAGACTTTAGGAAACTATCTCTTCTTTCTTCCATCCTTTGTGCTACAACTTGAGTCCAATTAGTATCTGGTGATCCAAATTGGTATCTAACTTCCTTTGTTCTTCTGTCCGTAGATGGTTAACACCAGACAAAATGGACCAAGGGCAGCAGCTCCAGCTACAGAATCGGTAATTCAAGGGCGAGGGAGAGGCATGGGCAGGGGAAGAGGAAGAGCAACACCCACCAAGGATGGAGCTCAAGCGGCTACTGAGCAGAGGACAGAGACCCCTCCCCCATCCCAAGATCTTATTGATGAGGAGGTTGAGGTAGTACACGAGGATGGCACGGTACCAGAGGTGGCAGCACCAGTTGGAGGTATAGCTATTCCCCCTATGTCATCTAAGGTGATTCAACAAGGGCTGGCATTTTTGAGTGGGTTGGTGGGTACTAGAGCCACTCCCACTATGTCAGCTACTCAGGTTCCTAGTTCACATCCCGTTGTTGCCACAGCCCCCAGGATGGAATAAAGCTTTAGGTATAGATTCCTTCTTCTATTAGATACTAGGCCCTGTCATGATCGGGATCGAGCATGAGTTATTGACTAAGTTCTTGAAGTTGAAACCTCCATCGTTCCATGGTACAGAGAATGAGGATGCTTTTGAGTTTATTCTAGACTATTATGAGAAGTTGCATAAGTTGGGTATTGTACAGCAACAAGGGGTGAAGTTTGTGACTTTTCCGCTGCATGGTGATGCCAAACAGTGGTAGAGGGCTCATGTAGAGTGTCGATCATCATCTTTGCCTCCGATGACTTGGGCCCAATTTCTGGAAAAGTATATGCCCCATACCCTCAAGGATTGCAAGAAGGACGAGTATCTGGCCCTTGAATAGGACAACATGTCTATTGCAGCTTATGAAGCTAAGTTTCATGCCTTGTCTCGCTATGCTACTCAACTATTAGTCACTGAGAAAGAGTGCATTCGTCTATATATGAAGGGTCTGAATACTGAGTTGCAGGTTCTATCTGTTCATATGACTTCTTTAGGGAAGAGTTTTAATGAGGTAGCTTACTATGTGAAGAAACTGGAGGGGGTTAAGCAAGTTGGGCAGGACAAGGTATTAGCCAATAAGTTCCGAAATGTGGGTAACTTCAGTGGTTCCGTCCTGCAGATTTATTTGGCTCGCCCGATCTAGTTAGCCCCACCAGCTTCTATAGGTGGTTATTCAAAGGCCAATCAATAATTTTCAGCTCCTAGAAGCCAGAGGGCTTCTTATTCTTCTGCCAACCTGCCCTCTCTTGATTGAGGATGTTTATATTATGGTGATCTAGGTTATTTTAAAAGGGAATGCCCTATCAGACAGGCAGGGAACTAGGTGCAGCAGAGAACTAAGGCTGTAGTTCCAATAGGTGGAGGTGGCAATGGCAGGGATCATCCACAGGATGGGTGAGGTAATAATCAGGGAGGCCGTGGGATATAGGTAATGGTAAAGCGGGAAGAGGAGTGGTGAAGCCATCTAGAAAGGTTGCTCGGATTGATGAAAGATCTTATTGTTATGCCTTCCAAGGTAAGTGTGAGGCCGAGGCGTCGGATGATGTGATAACAAGTACAATTCTCATTTGTGACCTGATGACTTCTATTTTATTTGATCTGGGTTCCATATATTCTTATGTATTTGTTAAATTTGCCTTTGGTCTGGATTTGATTTATGATATACTTGATTCCCTTATTCATGTTTCTACTCTAATTGTGGAGTCGGTAGTGGTAACCCATTTGTATCATTTGTGTTCTATTATGTTTATGGGTTTTCGGACTTGGGTAGATTTGATTATTTTGGATATGTTGGATTTTGATATTATTTTGGATATGACCTGGCTGTCTCCTTATTACGCCATGTTAAATTGTAATTCTAAGATAGTAACTCTAGAGATTCTGGGTATGGATAGACTAGAGAGGGAAGGTATGTACAGGACTAAGCCGGCGAAGATCATATCATTTATTCGGGCTAGAATGCTAGTGAGGAAGGGGTGTTCAGCCTTCGTGGCTCATCTTCGAGATGTTAGTGTGGATTCTCCCTCTATTGAGTCAGTCACTGTGGTTTATGAATTTCAGGAGGTATTTCCTATGGATCTGATAGGTATGCCTCTGGACAGGGACATTGATTTATGTATAGATTTGAGCCGGACACTCGCCTAATCTCTATTCCTCCTTATCGTATAGCTCTTACAAAGTTGAGGGAACTGAAAACTCAGCTTCAGGAACTTCTAAATAAGGGATTCATTTATCCCAGTGCTTTGCCTTGGGGTGCTTCGATCTTGTTTGTGGAAAAGAAGGATGGTAATATGAGGATGTGTATAGACTACATGCAATTGAACAAGGTTACCATCTAGAATAAGTGTTCTTTACCCTACATAGATGACCTTTTTGACCAGTTGCAGGGTGCTTTGGTGTTTTCAAAGATTAACTTGAGGTTGTGGTATCATCAGTTGAAAATTAGGCCTGAGGATATACCTAAAATGACTTTCTGGACTTGGTATTTGCATTATGAGTTCTTGGTAATGTCATTTGGGTTGACTAATGCGCCAGCGACATTCATGAGTTTGATGAATAGTGTCTTCAAGTCATTTCTGGATTCCTTTTGTGATTGTGTTTATAGACGATATTTTGATTTACTCCAAGAGTAAAGAGGAACATGTAGAGCATCTTTGTATTGTTCTGGGGATTTTGAGAGGACAGAAATTGTATGCCAAGTTTGTGAAGTGCTAATTTTGGTTGTCTTTGGTTGCTTTCTTAGGACATGTGGTTTCAGAAAAAAGAGTGATGGTGGATCCCCAAAATCTTGAGGCAGTTAAAAATTGGGCCCGACCTAGCTCTGTGATGGATGTTAGAAGTTTTGTGGGTCTCGCTGGCTATTATCGTAGGTTTGTCAAAAACTTTGCTTCCATTGCTACCCACTTGAAAAGATTGACCCAGAAGGAGCTACCATTTGTGTGTTCTGACAAGTGTGAGAGGAGCTTCCAAAAGCTCAAGACACTCTTGACTACAACTCCAATCCTATCATTGTCAGTTGAAAGTAAAGATTTCATTGTGTTTTGTGATACTTCACATTCGGGTTTGGGTGTTATGTTAATGAAGGACAAGAATTTTATAGCTTATGCTTTGAAGGCAATTGAAGCCTCACGAGAAGAACTTCCTAACCTATGATTTGGAGTTGGCAATGATGGTATTTGCACTTAAGATCTAGATACACTATCTATATGGTGTCAAGTGTGAACTGTTCACACACCATCACAACCTACAATATATATTTACACAGAAGGATTTGAATCTGAGACAAAGGAGGTGGATGGAGTTGTTGAAAGATTATGACATGACCATCCAATATCATCTGGGTAAGGCCAATGTGGTGGCAGACGCATTGAGATGGAAAGCGATTAGCATGGCAGTTTGGCTTGTTTAGGGGTGTCTAAGTAACCCTTGGCTAGAGAGATTCAAACTCTAGAATCCAAGTTCATACAGTTGGGCATTTCAGAAAAGGGTGGGGCGCTGGCCAGTATTGAGGTTAAGTCCACATTTCTGGAGGAAATCAAGGCCAAATAGTTTAAGGATGTGCAATTGAACAAGCTTCAAAACAAGGCGGTATCTGGGGAGGCCCCGGACACCACACTCAATGTGTGTGGGGTGTTATGTTTTAGAGGGAGAATTTGTGTCCTACGGATTGATGACTTGGTTTAGAATGTATTGACATAACCTCATGGTTCGCGGTACTCGATTTATTCGGGTGTAACCAAAATGTACTGAGACTTAAGGAGACTCTATTAGTAGCCTGGGATGTAGAGGGAGCATCAAAGTTGTCAGCAGGTAAGATATGAGCATCAAAGGCCTGCAGGATTGCTTCAAAGGATGCTCATTCCTGAGTGGAAGTGGGAAAGGATAGCCATGGACTTCATGGTAGGTCTTCCTAAGACCTTGGGAAAGTATGATTCCATTTAGGTCATCATAGACAGGCTGACAAAGTCAGCTCATTTCATTACAGTCAAGGTGGATTATAACTCCCAGTGGTTGGCCAAGATCTACGTCAAAGAGATAGTGAGGTTGCATGGGGTGCCCCTTTCCATCATTTCACACAGAGGTACGCAGTTTACTTCTAAGTTCTGGGGTAAGTTACACGAAGAGTTGGGCACCCAACTCACTTTTGGCATAACTTTTCATCATTAGACGGATGGTCAGTCAAAGAGGACAATTCAAGTGCTGGAGGACATACTGAGAGCATGTGTGATTGATTTTAGGGTCCATTTGGACCAGTTCTTACCATTGTGTGAATTCTCATACAACAACAATTATCACTGCAGTATTAACATGGCACCATTCAATGGACTTTATGGGAGGGAATGTAGATCGACCATAGGGTGGTTTGAGGAAGGCGATATGAAACATTTGGGCATTGACTTGGTGAAGAAAGCTCTGGAAAAGGTGAGAGGTATTTAAACCAAGTTATTGGCAGCCCAGAGCAAGCAACAGGAGTATGCGGATCGCAAGGTAAGGGACATATCTTTTCAGGTTGGCGATCAGGTTCTGTTGAAAGTATCGCTGATAAAAGGGGTAATAAGGTTTGGCAAGAAGGGTAAGCTTAGCCCTCGATATATCAGTCCATTTGAGGTTTTCAAAAGTGTGGAGCTGGTAGCTTACATGTTATCATTGCCGCCCAATTTTTTCAGAGTCCATCTAGTTTTCCATGTTTCCATGCTAAAGAAATACCATGGGTATGGGGAGTAAATCATCAAATGGGATTCTATCGTGCTTGATAAGGACCTTCAGTATGAAGAAGAGCCGATTGTTATTCTTGATCGGGATGTCCAAAAGTTGAGGATGAAGGAAATTAGATTAGTGAAGGTTCAATAGAAGCATCATGCAGTTGAGGAAGCCACTTGGGAAATTGAGAAGGATATGCGAGACAAGTACCCTCATTTGTTTGAGGATTCAGGTACTACCCTTTTCTCTTTTTAGCTCACCTTTTTCCATGTTTGATCATTTGGGATGAACGATAGATAAATTGATATCTTTTGTAATGAACCTTCTCATTGTTATGGGTGAGCTATTCATGCAAAGAAATGGGTTAGAAAACTTTCGGGTTAGGGAGTTGGAAATTTTGGGGTAGGCTAGTCTTGGATGAATTCTGAGTGAGGTAAGGTCTAGGGAAATCTGGGAAAGAATTGGGTAAAATGTCCAGGGTTGATCTAGTTTTTCTATTAGCTAAGATGTTAAGGAGTCTATAGGACTTTTTGGCAATGAATTCGGGTGAGTAGAACTCTTGATATCAAATTTGACATGAAGGGGTTGGTCTGCAATGTTAAGGTTCAAAGGTGTATTGCAAAATGAGTAAAACTGGGAGGATTCCCGAGGTTTTTTCCTGTGTAAGACACTATAGCGGGTGACACACTTCTATAGCAGAGAAATTTTGTCTATAGCGAGAGTCAAAGGCGATCAACCATGCTATAGCAGGCAGCTACCGCTATGGCAGTGACGCTATAGCGAGATTGGGCTGCTATAGCAGGATAATTTGTTGTTAATGCAAAAACTTCCCCAAAAATATTTATTAATTCTCAAGAATATTTTGGAGAAAGGCAAAGGCGATTTAGGGCATTTTCCATCAAGATTCTTCGTAAAGGTAAGTAATTTGTTCCCCTAATATAGTATTTTGATTTTTATACCTTAGAATCGATAGTTACGGGCTTTGGAGAGAGTTTGGCTTGACCTAGGATGGAAAATCTAGTGTAACAAGGAATGTTAGGTGTAGAAACCTTAGGTTTTAGGTATAAACTTTTTAATTCATGATTGTAATACCGTAATTCGCTAGTATAACAATAATATTGGTAGTTCTAGGTGAATTATTGGTGGAAAGGCCCTAGGTTGGGTGGAATGATCATGAGTTTTTCGTGGGGTTTGGGATTGGGATATAATCTGAGAACATTTAGGCCATTTGGGTTGATTTTTGGGTTATGTATTCATTTTTAGACTAAGAATAAGCTAGAACTTTAAGAAATGGGAAAGCTTCGGTCCAGTAGAGCATTTGGGCTTGATTTGAGGTAGGTGATGGTTGAATTATTTCCCAGTTATGATAAATGTACCTATTAACTATTTCATTAGTATTACCTGTACATTTTGTGTTTAGGGATTAAGGGAATGGATGTGAAATGATATCTTGTTGTTAATCTCATTCAATGAACTTGTTTTTATATGTTGGTTTTACAAGTGTGGTTGTGCTTACTATGTTTGTGATTGGATGATATTTGTGTTTCTTCACTTGGATCGGGTACCACGCTTAGTGAAGATTATTGGTTGGCTCAGGGACCATACCTGGTATGGGATATTTATCGGTTGGCTCGAGTATCATGCCTGGTACATATTGATTTTGTTTCTGTGTGTTGGTTCTATTAGTGAACTGGGTTATTTCTTGTGATGTGATTATTTACATGTTGGTCCATGAGTGGTCGAGTGGTTGGGTTTAAATGCTGGGTTGGTTCTTGTGAAGACCGAGATTGCAATGTTAAACACTATAGATGACTCTTTAGGGATCCTTGGGTGGTCCAGATTACTTAAAAGGTGCGTGTAATTGCATACATGGTTGTTCTTGTGGTTTTAGACATGTCTCATGTGGTTGTTAAGTCAGGTTGATGATTGATAGAATGGGCTATATTCATTGACTTTGTTTATACATGTCTTGTCCTGTTTTACTAAGTTATAGCTATTTGTCCATATTTCGTATATTTGGAGCTGGCCGATGGTCCTACCAGTACACTATTATTTTTGTGTACTAATACTGTACTTGCTCTTGTCTTATTGAGTACAGGGCATATTCTGGCGGTGGCTGCGCAACCTCAGTTGTGATACAAACGCTTCCTGAATCCAAGGGTGAGCTACTTCTTCCAGGCTACTATGGGTTCATCTATCTTCTATCTAGTCCATCGTTCGGACTCGGATTCCTTTTTGTTTTGGGGTTTCACCCCCTTGTTCTATACTTTTTAGATGTTTTGGTACACGACTTTCAGGTTCTAGGAGATATTTTCCACGAGGATTTCTTGTTACTTTATTTTAGATGTGAATCTTATATTATTTAATGTAAACTGGTTTTAGCTGCTTAGTTTTGATAAGTGTTGACTTGGATACTTGATTCTCTCACCGGGGGTTTAGGGTGGGTACCACTCGCGGCGGGTTAGATCGTGACACTAAGTTTATTACATTTTGAGGCTTGCAGACTTTGGGTTATATAGACTTGCTTTGTCGGCTGTGTTGGCCTTGTTTATTTGCCTTTTAGCATAGTGGTCTGTCGGCCTTGATCAATATGTATATATGTGTTCTATTCATATACTTCTAGATATAATGGTGGCCTTGACGGCCTGCATTGGATTTAGTTTTTGTTCTATATGAATTGCTGGAATAACTGAGTTTATTACATGTTATGTTCACAGGGGCCTTGCTGGCTGAGGTCTTATTTTTAAGCCAAGATATACTTATTTGTTTTTTAATTTTGTGGTTGGTATTACACCAATAGCATAGTTATCCAACAAGGATCGGCTCAGGCCTAAGTTGGCATTAGGTGCCAGTTTTGTCCCTAAGTTAGGGCATGGCAAACTTTGTATCAAAGCAACATTGTATCCTAGAGAGTCTGCAAGCCGTGTCTAGTAGAGTCTTTTGTTATAGGTGTGTTGTGCACCACACTTATAATCAGAAGGCTACATGGCATTAAGAAATGGTAACTATTTTTGCCTTTTAATTTGTGTGATAAAGCTAAGTCAGAAAGGGGTATTTTTTCACCCTCAGTTAAGATTCATCCAGAATCTGCCTATTGAAGGCAATTTAAGATTAGGTTAAGATGCCAAGTGCTAGTACTGCCATAGGGGTAGATTTTAATTTATAAATTCTAGTTGCATGGGTGACTCCTATAGGTTGTGTGCTTCAAGTATCTTTGGCTAGATAATGACCTATGTGGATCCCATTGTATCGAGGTCAAAGGTAAGTATTTCAAAATTATTATATGAGAATATATATGTAAAGATTATCCCTTTTATGTTGTACCGCCAAACTTTAGAAGGAATTATTGTCTACCGTAAGTTAGACTTAATGATTTTTTTAAGGGGCTAGACATAGTTAAGGTTGGTGAAAATGCCTTGAATAACAGATAATATGGTAGAAGATATATGTTTTGAATAAGTGATGAATATTTCCTTTTTGAAATTAATAGTAGGATATCCTAATTATTTGAGTTCAGTAATTATATAAAAAAGGGGGGGAAAACTCCAACTAGGGCATCATTTTTCTGGAGAGAAGAAAAGTGATCGCATATATTGCAAGGGCATCAATTATTTACTAGATTCAGTTAGCATAAGTTTGTATACAGTACGTGTTTTGTAGTTCACCAGTAGTGTGATACATGCTTTAGAGTTCATCTATTTATGTGTTTCTTGCTTTACAACTTAGCCGATACATATCACTTGCCTATAAAGTTTTTCAGTTGCATGCTATTTGCTTCTTTTATTAGAATGGCTATTGTAACAAGTTGATGTTATGAGTAAATCAGTCATAGAAAGGGTGCCATGTCATGTTAGTTAAGTAAAGGCAGGATAGATTATACAAAAATGCATAATATGCTCAATGATGACCTGCAGGCTAGATACACTGTAGATTATGTATTGTGACTAGGGGGAGTCATGATGTAATCTGTAGTTACAAGGGGCAATAGAGGCCTCGCATATTAAGTCATTAAAGAGTCAAAAAGTATGTGTTATAGATTACATACTTGTAAAAGTATTTGTGGTGCATATTTCAAAGCTTAAAAGTATACATGTTTCTCATTGTTATTTGCATGTTAGTTTGCTTGTTGTGTGCCCTTAGTGGTCGGATATTGTCATTTGGTTGCACCATTGATCTCTTGGGTGTAGGGTAAGTTCTATATAATTTAGCGATTATGCACTAACATGCTATAAGAAGTAGGCATTGTTGCTAATAAAACTTTATTGCATAATATGCTAATTGTTTTAGTAAAAAAATGTCTTTATGTTATGTGTTTTACAGAGGTGGATCCATATGACCTTTCTTTGATAAAAGTTTTATTGTGTGAACCTGCTTTACATAAGTCATGTTTCTAGTAAAATAAATAAATGTATATTTCATTTCGACTTACGTAAGATGTGCTTAGAGGTTACAATCATGATTAAAATTGCCTCGTTAAATGCTCCATAGCTGACAAGTGCATTAGATGCCTATGAGAACAAATCACCAATATTATACATGAGAAGGTGTTGTAGTGCACTGTGGTGAGACTACATGTGCCATAGGTTTCATGATACATGCTATTATTTTCATCAGCTTACCAGCAAGTTTGCCAAGTGCCCTTCAAGGGTTAGCGATTTACAAATTACTTGCGATATAGATTTTCTGTCTACAATTTACATACTATGTGAAACCTTGAGTACATAAAATTTACTTCATACAGAGTATGCCTATCTTCAACTTATTATATGAGTTGCTGGTATATGTAGGTACTCCTCTCGGCATGATCCTTTAAGCAATGATTTCTTATAAAAGTTTAAAAATACTTGTCATAATTATTCATTCATATGATGGAGCATGGGTTTGAATGGGTGATTTAGCTGAGTCTTTGCATTTGATATGTTAAGCATGATTAGTAGTCTCAATTATTTGAAAATATGTTAATTCAAAATTGATAAGTCTTTACAGCTTTCTAAGGTTGTAAAAAGGAAGTACGCATACACTTGAGGAACTAGCCTCTACGTTACTGCAATACCTATTACTTTATACTATTTTAGGGGTTGAGTTCATGAGGTGTCTTCAACTTTGAGTCCTCCCTAGAGGGAAGGTTATGAGAGTTTATTTTATAAGAATCTTATATGACTGTGGTAGATACCTTGTTGTAGCAGTTCATATCCTTTAGATGATTAAGGTATGTTCATTGATTTACATTGTTGTTGCATAAGAGGACAACAATCCTCTATTTTTTATGAAGTATCTTAAAGTCTTGTAACGACCTATTCTATCATTATGGGTAAACTATTCGTGTAAAGAAATGGGTTAGAAAACTTTCGGCTGGGGAGTTGGAAATTTTAGGCTAGGCCAGTCTCAGATGATTTCTGAGTGAGGCGAGGTCTAGGGTAATCTGGGAAAGGATTGGGTAGAATATCTATGTTTGAGCTAGATTTCCTATTATCTAAGACTTTAAGGAGTCTGTAGGACTTTTTGAAAGTGAATTTGGGTTAGTAGAACTCCCAGTATCGAACTTTATATGAAAGGGTTAGTTTGGAACGTCAAGGTTTGAAGGTGTGTTGTAAAATGGGAAAATCTGGGAGATTTCCCAAGATTCTGTTCTGTGTCAACAACTATAGTGGTTGACACGCCTCTACGATGACAACCGCTATAGCGAAGAAATTCCTACTATAGCTAAAGTCAAGGCAGTCAACACCTCTATAGCAAGTGGCCTCCACTACGGCGGTGCTGCTATAGCGGAGTATGACCGCTATAGCGGAGTAAGTCGCAGTAAATACAGATACCTCCCTAAAAATGTTTAGAAATTCTCAAGAATATTTTGGGGAAGGCCAGAGGCAAAGAGAGGCAAATTCTACCATTTTCCCACCAAACTTCATCGTAAAGGTAATGATTTTGTTCCCCTAACTTACTACTACAATTGCTATGCATTAGAATCTATAGTTTCGGGCTGGGAGGAGGATTTGGCTTGACCTAAGGAGGAGAAATCTTGTGTAACAAGGATTCTAAGGTGTAGAAATCTTGGGTTTTATATATAATTTCTTATTAATGATTAATTTACCATAATTCGCTAAATGTAAACCGTAAAGATGGTAGTTTGAGGTGAATTAATGATGGTAAAGCCCTGGGATTGGTGGAATGATCATGGGTTTCTTGGGGATTAGGATTTGGATATAATTTGGGGATAATTAGGCCCTATTGATTGATTGATTCTAGTGTTGTGTGGTTGTTTTAGAACAAGGTTAATGAAAGCTTTAAGAAATGAGAAGGCTCTGGTCCAGTAGAGCTTTCAGGCTAATTTGAGGTAGGTGTTGGTTGATTGTTTTTCCCAATTACGATATGTGTGCATTGTTAACTATTGATTTACTATTGTCTTCATATTACATGGTTTAGGGAACAAAAAGATAAAGGTCTATGATATCCGGTGTTAATCATGTGGAATGAACTGTCTTAATTACTTATTGGTTGTACAAGTGTGGTTGTGTTCATTATTATTGATTGATTAGTTGTCTATGACATTAGATTGGCTCGGGTATCATGTCTGGTATAATATATTTATTGGCTTGGGTACCATTCCTGATACGATATATTTATTAGTTGGCTCAGGTACCACACCTGGCACAGTTTCGAATATGGTTGGCTCGAGTACCACGCCTGGTACATTATTTGACAGTGCTTGTTTGTATGGTTCGATGAGTGGACCGGGTTTGCTTCTTGGGTTATAATTGTTGTATTTTGATCCATGAATGGCCGGGTGGTTGTGTTAAATGCTGGGTTAGTATTTGTGTAGGCCGTGGTTGCATATTAAACATTATAGATATGGACTTAGGGATCCTTGGTGGGTCCGGGTAACTTAAAAGGGGTAGATATGCATACATTGTTGTGGTTGTTGTGGAGTCTGAACATGTTTAATGTAGCTGATAAGTTAGGTTGATGACTGAGAGTCTGGGTTGTAATTGTTGGCTTGTTTACACATGTTTATTCTTGCTTTGCTAAGTTCTAGTTAAATGTTCATATTTCATTTATTGGAGCTAGCCGATGATCCTACCAGTAAACTGTTATTTTGTGTAATAATACTGCACTTGCTCTTGTTTGGTTAGGTACATGGCATATTTCGATGGCTGCTGCGCGACCTTAGCTGTGATACGATCGTTATCTGAATCTAAGGGTGAGCTACTTCTTTCGGGGTTCCATGGATTTGTCTTTTCCTTCTAGTCTATTGTTTAGACTCAGACTACTTTTCTTTTGGGATTGCATTCCCGCACTCTAGACTTGTTAGATGTTTTGGTACAAAAATTTTAGATTCTAGGGGTATTTTCCATAGGATTCTCTTTTTAATTATTTTAGATATAAATTCTTAGTTTTATTCAATGCAACTAGTTTTAGCTACTTTGTTTTGATAAGTGTTGTCTTGGTTACTTGTTTCGCTCACCGGGGGTTTTGGGTGGGTGCTACATGTGGAAGTTTAGGTCGTGACAAAGATGGTATCAGAGCCCTAAGTTCATTGATCTTGTCATACCAAAATGGGTCTAGTTAGTCTTGTGGAATGGTAAAGAGACGTCTGTACTTTTCTTCGAGTGGATACAAGACATTTGGAAACTATCTCTTCATTCTTCTTTTGTGCTATAACTTGATTCCAATTGGTATCTGGCGATCCATATTGGTATCTAACTTCTTTTACTCTTTTGTTCGCAGATGGTTAACACTAGGCGTAATGGAGCAAAGGCAGTAGCTCCAGCTGTGGGACCGGTGGCCAGAGGGCGAGGAAGGGGCAGGATCAGGAGAAGAGGAAGAGCAACACCCTCCTGGGGTGGAGCTCAAGCAGCGGCTTAGCCAAGGGCGGTGAACCTTCCTCCACCCCAGGATCCTGTTGAGGAGGAGGTTAAAGTTGTGCTTGAGGAGGACGCGATCCAGGAGGAGGCCACATCGATTTGAGGTGCAGGTCTTCCCCCTATGTCATCCAAGGCAATTCAATAGCTGTTGGATTTTTTGAGCAGGCTGGCAGGTATTAGAGCTGCCCTCACTAGGCTTTTCGGGCGCTCATCTAGCTATTACCACAACTCCCAAGATGGATGATGTATCGGGTACCAATGTGCTTTTTTATCTGGTACTAGGGCTAGTTATTACCAGGATCCGAGCACGAGCTGTTGACCAAGTTTTTGAAGTTGAAACCTCCATCATTTCATGGTACAGAGAAAGAGGATGGCATTGAGTTTATTCTGGATTGCTATGAAAGGTTGCACAAATTTTGTATTGTACAGCATCATGGGGTAGAGTAAGT
This sequence comes from Jaltomata sinuosa, assembly GCA_003996215.1. Classification (NCBI taxonomy): domain Eukaryota; kingdom Viridiplantae; phylum Streptophyta; class Magnoliopsida; order Solanales; family Solanaceae; genus Jaltomata; species Jaltomata sinuosa. The sequence goes on along the minus strand of QJPP01007571.1, from coordinate 38,753 downwards.
TGGGTATTGTACAACAACATGGGGTAGAGTAAGTTGGGTATTGTACAACAACATGGGGTGGAGTTTGTGACTTTTTAATTGCAGGGTGATGCCAAACTCTGGTGGAGGGCTCATGTGGAGTGTCGATCTTTAGCCTTGCCTCTGATGACTTGGGCTCAGTTTCGTGCCTTGTTTTTGGAGGAATATGTACCTCATACTCTAAGAGATCATAAGAAGGATGAGTTTCTAGCCCTTGAGCAGGGCAATATGTCTGTTTTAGCTTATGAGGCTAAGTTTCATGCCTTGTCTCATTATGCTACCCAACTATTGGGCACTGAGGAGGAGAGGATTTGTCTGTATGTTAAGGGTCTAAATACTGAGTTGTAGGTCATATCTATTCATATGACTTCGGTAGGGAAGAGCTTTAATGAGGTGACTGACTATGTAAATAAACTAGAGGGGGTCAGACAGGTTGGGCATGCTATGGTGTTAGCTAAGAAGTCCCAAGATAAAGGTAATTATAGTGGTTCTTACTCCAGGGGTCCCAGTCAGCAGGTCTATTCAGCTCGTCCTATTCAGTCAGCCCTGCCAGCTTCTGCAAGTGGCCGTCCAGGGGCCAATCAGCAGCTTTTAGCTCCTAGAGGCCAGGGGCTTCTTATAATTCTACCAACATGCCGTCTCTTGATCGTGGATGTTTTCATTGTGGTGATCTAGGTCATTTCAAGAGGGAATGCCCTCTCAGACAGGCAGGAAATCAGATGCAGAAATCAGATGGAGTAGCAGACTAAGGCTGTGATTCCAGTAGGCAGAGGTGGCCATGGGGGGCACCCACATGGTGGGTGAGGGAATTTTCAAGTAGTTCATGGAAATAGAGGGAATGGTAATGCGGGAAAGGGAGTGGCACAGCCAGCCAGAGAGATTGCCCGAATTGATGACAGAGCCTATTTTTATGCCTTCCCAGGGAAATCTGAGGCTGAGGCATCGGATGTTGTGATAACATGTACAATTCTAGTATGTGATCGGATGGCTTCTATCTTATTTGATCCAGGTTCCACATATTCATATGTATCTATTTAATTTGCCTTGGGTCTAGATTTGATTTGTCATGTCTTTGATTCCCCTATTCATGTTTCTACCCCGGTTGGGGAGTCTGTGGTAGTAACCCATGTGTATCGTACTTTCTCTATGGTGTTTGTTGGGTTTCAGACTTGGGTAGATTTGGTTATTCTGGATATACTGGATTTTGATATTTTGGTATGACTTGGCTATCTCCGTATCATGATGTGTGAAACTGTAATTCTAAGACAGCAACTCTAGAGATTCCGCATAAGGATAGACTAAAGTGGGAAGGTATGTACATGCCTAAGTCGGCAAATATTATATCCTTTGTTTGGGATATAAAGCTAGTGGGGAAAGGTTGTTCAGCCTTCTAGCCTCACTTTTGAGATATTAGTGTAGAGTCTCCTTCCATTGAATCTGTCCCAGTAGTTTCAAAATTCCAGGAGGTATTTTCGGTGGATTTGCCTGGCATGCCTCTGGACAGGGACATTGACTTTTGTATAGATTTTGAGTCGGGCACTCGCCCAATCCTATCCCTCCTTATCGTATGGCTTTGTAAGAGTTGAGGGAACTTAAAACCCAGCTTCAGGAGCTCCTAGATAAGGGATTTATTCATCTTAGTGCTTCACCTTGGGGTGCTTCGGTCTTGTTTGTGAAAAAAAGGATAATAGTATGAGGATATGTATAGACTACAGGAAACTGAACAAGGTTACCATTCAAAATAAGTATCCTTTACCACACGTAGATGAGCTTTTTGATCAGCTACAAGGTGCTTCGGTATTTTCTAAAATTGACTTGAGGTCATGGTATCATCAGCTAAAGATTAGGCCGGAGGATATACCTAAGATGGCATTATGGACTCGATATGGACATTATGAGTTTCTGGTAATGTCATTTGGGTTGACTAATGCGCCAACAACATTTATGAGCTTGATGAATGGTGTCTTCAAGTCTTCGTGGACTCTTTTGTGATTGTGTTTTTAGATGATATTCTGATTTACTCCAAGAGCAAGGAGGAGCATGCAGAGCATCTTTGCATTATTCTGGGGATATTGAGGCACCAAAAATTGTATGCCAAGTTTTTGAAGTGTGAAATTTAGTTGTCTTCGGTTTCTTTCTTAGGGCATGTGGTTTCAGAAAAAAAGGGTGATGGTGGATCCCCAAAAGATCGAGGCAGTTAAGACTTGGGTCCGACCTAGCTCTGTGACTGAGGTTAGGAGGTTTGTGGGGCTTGCGGGCTATTATCGCAGGTTTGTCAAGAACTTTGCTTCCATTGCTACTCACATGACAAGTTTGACTCAGAAAGAGGTACCTTTTATTTGGTCTGACAAGTGTGAGGAGAGCTTTCAAAAGCTCAAGACACTTCTTACTACAGCTCCCATCCTATCATTGTTGGTTGAAGGTAAGGATTTCATTGTGTTTTGTGATGCTTCACATTTGGGTTTGGGTGTTGTTTTGATACAGGACATTAATGTTATAGCATATGCTTCAAGGCAATTGAATCCCCATGAAAAGAATTACTCAACCCACGATTTGGAGTTGGCAGCGGTGGTCTTTGCACTAAAGATCTGGAGACACTACCTCCATGGTGTCAAGTGTTCACAAACCATCACAGCCTGCAACATGTGTTTACACAGAAGGATTTGAATTTGAGATAGAGGAGGTGGATGGAGTTGTTGAAAGATTATAATATGACTATCTAGTACCATCCGGGTAAGGCCAATATGGTGGAAGACACATTGAGCCAGAAAACAATTAGCATGGCCTATTTGGCTTATTTGGGGGTGTCCAAGAGACGCTTAGCTAAAGAGATTCGGACTCTAGAATCTAAGTTCATGCAGTTGGGCATTTCAGAACAGGGCAGAGTGTTGGCCAGTATTGAGGTTAAACCCATATTTCTGGAGGAAATCAAAGCCAATAAGTTTCAGGATACACATTTAAACAAGCTTCGAAACAAGGTGGTGTCCGGGGAGGCCCAGGATGCCACAGTAGACGCTGGTGGAGTGTTATGCTTTAAAGGGTGGATTTGTGTTCCTCGGGTTGATGACTTTACACAGAATGTGTTGATAGAAGCCCATGGTTCATGTTACTCGATTCATCCGAGCGTAACCAAAATATACCGGGACTTGAGAAAACTTTATTAGGGGCCTGGGATGAAGATGGACATAGTTGAATATATGTCTAAGTGTCAAAATTGTCAGCAAGTGAAATATGAGCATCAAAGGCCTGCGGAATTGCTTCAAAGGATGCTTATTCCTTAATGGAAGTGGGCAAGGATATCCATGGACTTCGCGGTGGGTCTTCTTAAGACCTTGAGAAAGTATGATTCCAGTTCATCGGAGACATGCTGAAAAAGTCAGCTCATTTCATTCCGGTTAGAGTGGATTATAATTCCCAGTAGTTGGCCAAGATTTATGTCAAGGAAATAGTAAGATTGTATGGGGTGCCACTCTCCATCATTTCAGATAGAGGTACGCAGTTTACTTCCAAGTTTTGGGGCAAGTTGAACGAAGAGTTGGGCACCCAACTCACTTTTAGCATAACTTTTCATCCTCAGACAGATGGTCAGTCAGAGAGGACGATTCAGGTGTTGAAGGACATGCTGAGAACATGTGTGATCGATTTTAAAGTCCATTGGAATCAGCTTTTACTGTTGTGTGAGTTCTCATACAACAACAGTTATCACTCTAGTATTGACTTGGCACCATTCGAGGCACTTTATGGGAGGGGATGTAGAGGCAGGTGATGTGAAACCTTTAGGCATGGACTTGGTGAAGAAAGCTCTGAAAAAGGTGAGAGGTGTTCAAACCAAGTTTCTAGCATCACAGAGCAGGCAAAAAGAGTATACAGATCGAAAGGTAAGGGACAAGGCATTTCAGGTTGGTGAACAAGTTTTGTTGAAGGTGTCACCAATGAAACGGGTAATGCAGTTTGGCAAGAGAGGCAAGCTTAGCCCTTGGTATATTGGTCCATTTGAGGTTCTCGAGATTGTAGGGTTGGTGGATTATAGGTTAGCACTACCGCCCAGTTTGACCAGAGTCCACCCATTTTTCCATGTATCTATGCTAAAGTTATAGCATGGGGATGGGGAGTACATCATTAAGTGAGATTCAGTCTTGTTAGACAAGGAACTTTAGTACGAGGAGAAACTGATTTCTATTCTTGATCGGGATGTATGGAAATTGAAGATGATGGAAATCAGATTGGTGAAGTTTCAATAGAAGCATCGTCCAGTTGAGGAAGCCACTTGGGAAACTGAGAAGGACATGCGGGACAAGTACCCTCACTTGTTTTAGGATTCAAGTACTACTCTTTTCTCCTTTTAGCTTATGTTTTTTTGTATTTGATCATTTGGGGATGAATAATGGGTAAATTGGTATCTAATGTAACGACGTGATCTATCATTATGGGTAAAATATTCTTGCAAAGAAACGGGTTGGAAAACTTCTGGGTTGGGGAGTTAGAAATTTTAGGCTAGGCCAATCTCGGATGATTTCTGAGCGAGGTGAGGTCTAGGGAATTCTAGGAAAGGATTGGGTAGAATGTCTATGTTTAAGATAGATTTCCTATTATCTAAGATGTTAAGGAGTCCGTAGGACTTTTCAGAAGTGAATTTGGGTAGGTAGAACTCTCAGTATTAAACTTGACATGAAAGGGTTGATCCGAAACGTCAAGGTTTGAAGGTATGTTTTAAATAGGCAAATCTGGGAGATTTCCTGAGGCTCTGTTCCATGTCAACCGCTATAGAGATTAACATGCCTCTATGATAATGACCGCTATAGCAAAGAAATTCCTGCTATAGCAAAAATTAAGGCGGTCAACCCTGCCTGTTCCCAAAAATGTTCAAAAATTAAGACCGCTCTGTTCCCAAAAATGTTCAAAAATTCTCAAGAATGTTTTGGGGAAGGGCTGAGTCAAAGAGAGGCGAATTCTACCATTTTCCACCAAACTTCATCGTAAAGGTAAGAATTTTGTTCCCCTAACTTACTACTATAATTGCTATGCATTTGAATCGATAGTTTCGGGCTTGGGGGAGGATTTGTCTTGACCTAAGGAGGATAAATCTGGTGTAACAAGGATTCTAAGGTGTAAAAATCTTGGGTTTTGTATATAATTGCTTATCAATGATTAATTTACCATAATTCACCAAATGTAACCGTAAAGATGGTAGTTCTAGGTGAATTAATAGTGGGAAAGCCCTGGGATGGGTGTAATGATCATGGGTTTTGCTTGGCGATTAGGATTTGGATATAATTTAGGGATAATTAGGCCACATTGATTAATTTTAGTGTTGTGTGGTTGTTTTAGACCAAGGGCAAGCAAAAGCTTTAAGAAATGGGAAGGCTCTGGTCCTATAGAGCTTTCAGGCTAATTCGAGGTAGGTGATGGTTGATTGTTTTTCCCAGTTATGATATGTATGCATAGTTAACTATTGCTTTAGTATTGTCTGCATATTATGTGGTTTAGGGAAAAGATAAATGTTTATGATATCCGGTGTTAATCATGTAGAATGAACTGTCTTAATTACTTGTTAGTTGTACAAGTGTGGTTGTGTTCATTATTGTTGATTGATTGGTTGTCTATGACATTCAATTGCTTGGATACCACGCCTGGTATAATATATTAGTTATCTCGGGTACCATGCCTGGTACTAGACATTCGTTAGTTGGCTTGAGTATCACGCCTGTTACATGTTCTAATATGGTTAGATCGGGTACCACGCCTGGTACATTATTTGACTATACTTGTTTGGACGGTTCCATGAGTGGACTGAGTTTGCTCCTTGTGTTATAATTGTTGTATTTTGGTCTATGAGTGCTTGGGTGGTTGTGTTAAATACTGGGTTAGTTCTTGTGTAGATCGGGGTTGTATATTAAACATTGTAGATGTGGACTTAGGGATCCTTGGTGGATCTGGGTTACTTAAAAAGGGTAGATTTTCATACATTGGTATGGAGTCTGAACATGTTTCATGTAGTTGATAAGTCAGGTTGATGACTGAGAGTCTGGGTTGTAATTGCTAGCTTGTTTACACATGTTTTGTCTTGCTTTACTATGTTCTAGTTAAATGTTCATATTTCATTTATTGAAGCTGGCCGATGATCCTATCAGTACACTGTTGTTTAGTGTACTGATACTACACTTGCTCTTGTTTTGTTGAGTACATGGAATATTCTGGTGATGGCTGCACGACCTCAACTGTGACATAATCGTTATCTGAATCTAAGGGTGAGATAATTCTTCCGGGCTGCCATGGATTCATCTTTTCCTTCTAGTCCATTGTTCGGACTAGGACAACTTTTCTTTTAGGATTGCATCCCCATACTCTAGACTTGTTTAGATGTTTTGGTACACGAGTTTTATATTTGAGGGGTATTTTCTGCACGATTCTCTTTTTAATTGTTTTAGCTATGAACTCTTAGTTTTATTCAATGCAACTTGTTTTAGCTACTTAGTTTTGATAAGTGTTGGCTTGGTTACTTGGTTCGCTCACAGGGGGTTTTGGGTGGGTGCCACTCATGGTGATTTAGGTCGTGACAAGCCTTCTAATGATCATTTTATTTTTCCTCAGGACTGGTATCATAGGTTTCAGATACAAGCCATTTCATTGGAAGTACCTCCCTTGTGATCAGAAACCCATATGTGATCATCAACCCAGTTAGTTGACCTTTCTAGGGGGGGGGATATTTGATCTCCTTAGAGACTGAGTCATAAATTAGCAAGTGACCTTAGAGTATACTTTCATGCAATAAGGGGATAGACAGAAAGACTGGGTTAAGCCAATTAAATGTGCCTTTAAGAGAATAATAAGTAATAATGTGATCCCTAGTTGAGGCCTATGAGGGTAGCTCTTATTGCTGGTCTATTGAGTTTTATTTGTTAGCCATAGCGCTTATCAGTTGATTTGTCAAAAATCTGTTTAAATTAAGTTGCTATACAGAGGTCTACTTGATTTTAAAGACAAAGTTATTTATAAGTGTCACTAGCTAGCACGTTGTATATTATCTTAGTTCTAGATCATCTACTTACGGATTGTGTGCTAAATAAATCCCTATTGATAGGTATAAACAAAATATTTGTTCATATGTTATATGAGGCACTCGCCTAATTTTCATTCCTCCGTATCGTGTGGCTCCGGCAGAGTTGAGGGAACTTAAGACTTAGCTTCAGGAACTCTTAGACAAGGGTTTTATCAATCCCAGTGCTTCACCTTGGGGTGCTCTGGTACTGTTTGTGAAAAAGAAGGATGGTAGTATGCGGATGTGCATAGACTACAGGAAATTGAACAAGTTTACCATCTGAAACAAGTACCCTTTACCCCGTATAGATAATCTCTTTGACCAGTTATAGGGTGCATCTGTGTTTTCGAAAATAGACTTAAGGTCAAGGTATCATCAGTTAAAGATTAGGCCCGAGGACATCCTTACGACTGATTTTTGGACTCAATATGGATATTATGAGTTCCTAGTGATGTTATTTGGGTTAACCAATGTACCGGCAACATTCATGAGTTTGATGAATATGGTATTTAAGTCTTATATGGATTCGTTCATCATTGTGTTTATAGATTACATCTTGATCTAGTCTAAGAGTAGGGAGGAGCATGCTGAGCATCTCTATATTGTGTTGGATATCTTGAGGCACCAGACGCTATATGCAAAATTTTCTAAGTGTGAATTTTGGTTGACTTCAGTCACTTTCCTTGGGCATGTAGTGTCAGAAAAAGGGGTGATGGTGGACCCTCAGAAGATTGAGGCAGTTAAGAATTGGGTTTGGCCTAACTATGTAACTGAGGTGAGGAGTTTTGTGGGGCTTGCAGGCTACTACTGCAGATTTGTCAAGGATTTTGCGTCCATTGCGACTCACTTGACAAGGTTGACTCAGAAAGAGGTACCATTTGTGTGGTCTGACAAGTGTGAAGGAAGCTTCCAAAAGCTCAAGACACTTCTTACCATGGATCCCATTCTATCCTTGTCGATTGAAGGTAAAGATTTCATTGTATATTGTGATGCTTCACATTCAGGTTTGGGTGTTTTGTTAATGTAGGAGAGGAATGTTATAGCATATGCCTCTAAGTCGTTGAATCCTCATGAGAAGAATTATCTGACCTATTACTTGGAGTTGGCAACGGTGGTTTTTGCACTCAAAATTTGGAGACACTATATCTATGGTGTCAAGTGTGAAGTGTTCATCGATCATCGTAGTCTACAACATGTTTTTACCTAAAAGGATTTAAATCTAAGGCAGAGGAGGTGGATGGAGTTGTTAAAATATTATGATGTTACCATCCAGTACCATTCGGGTAAAGCTAATGTGGTGGCAGATGCATTGAGCTAGAAAACCAGCGGCATGGGCAGTTTGGCTTGTTTAGTGGTGTTCAAACGACCATTGGCAAGGGAGATTCAGGCTTTAAAATCAAAGTTTGTGCAACTGGGCATCTAAGAACAGGGTGGAGTGTTGGCCAGTGTTGAGGTCAAATCCACAATCATAGAAGAGATAACGGCCAAGCAGTTTCAGGATTCGCAGTTGAGCAAGCTTCGGGGCAAGGTAGTGTCCGGAGAGTCCAAAGACACTACCTTGGGCGTTGATAGGGTGATGATCTTCAGGGGGAGGATTTGTGTTCCTCGGGTTGATGGTATAATTTAGAAAGTGTTGGCAGAGGCTCATAGTTTGCGGTATTTGATTCATCCGGGCGTTACCAAAATGTACAGGGAATTGAGGCAACTTTATTGGTAGTCTAGGATGAAAAGGGACATAGCTGAATTTGTGTCCAAGTGTCAAAATTGTCAACAGGTCAAGTATGAGCACCAAAGGCCTACAGGTAATGCTCATTCCCGAGTGGAAGTGGGAAAGGATAGCCATAGATTTTGCAGTACCGCTATAGGGGAGTGTGGACTGCTATAACGAGATAAGTCAGGATTTAGTGCAGAAACTTTCTCAAAATATTAAGATTTCACCAAGAACGTTTGGGAGAAGCGCAAGGGCGATTTTGGGCGAACATTGCTCGTTTTTCACCATTTTTCATCCCAATGGGAAGATTTCTACTCCCCTAACTTAGTACTATGATTTCTACATTGTAGAATTACTAGTTATAGACTTGGAGGAAAGTTTAGATTGACCTAGAAATGGTAGAATCCAGGGAAAAAGGGGATTCTAGGGCGTAGAAGTTCTTGGGTCTTGTTTATTATTGTTGGGTTATGATCAGTTAGGCATAATTCTCTAAATATATCCGTAAAAATGATAGACTTAGGTGAATTAATAGTGGTAAAGTCCGGAAATGGGTGGAATGATCATAGTTTGGCATGGGGATTAGGATGTTGTATAATTCAGGTATTTTAGTCCAGTAAATTATTTGTAGTTATTGTATGTTTGTTTTAGACCAAGAACAAACAAGAGCTTCGGGAAACGGGAAGGCTCCAGTTCAATAGAGTTGTTGAATAATTTGAGGTAGGTGATGATTATTGATTTTCCAATATGCAATATATGTTCATGTACTATCACTTAGTATTGTGTGAGTTGCATGCTTAGGGAATGAGGTTATGAATGTCTACTTATCTGGTTATCAATCTTGTGAAATAAACTTGTTTTATTGCTTGATGGTTTACAAGTATGCTTTTGTTCATGGTTTGTTGATTGATTGGATTTGGTGTGATATTCGATTGGCTCGGTACTACGCCTGGTACAGGTTACATATTAGTTTGCTCGGGTACCACGCCTAGTACGAGATACTATTTGGTTAGTTCGGTACAACACCTGGTACGGGAATTCACAATGGTTGACTCGGGTACCATGCCTGGTATGGGTTTGATTTACTTGAATTGATTGTATTCTTTTGATTATTCCATGAGTGGACCGGGTTGTATTCTTGAATTGTGATTTCTACATATAGTCCATGCGAGGCCGGGTGATTATATTTAAATATGAGGTTGGTCTTAATGTAGACCGGGATTGCATGTTGAAACCTAGTTGGTGTCCTTGGGATCCTTGGGGGGTCTGGGTTGTGTGGATAAGACATATGTTTATGGTCACTGATTTGTCCTTGATTGTTAATTGATTGTATGTGGTTGATAGGTTAAGAAAGAGACTTGTAGTCTAGTTATGTTGTTGACTGGTTACATGTATACTTTGATTTACTCACCTTTATTTTATTGTTCATATAAACATTTCTGGCTTAAACTATCAGTGTTGCTTTTTGGGTTGCATCCCATACTCTAGACGATTGGTAGAATATTTTAGTACGGTGACCTTTAGATTCTAGGGAGGCTTTTCCGCAAACTGCTATTATTTTAGTATTTGAGACGTTGAATGTTAGTTTATTTATGCAAATTGATTTTGAGCTGTTAGATTATGCTAAGTGTTAGATCGGTATTGGTCTGCTCACCCGGAGGGTATTGGGTGGGTGCCACTCATGACAATCTGAGTTATGACAAAAACTTTTTGGTAATATACTAATATATGTATCCCTTGATGGGTGTTTGTATTTTTATGACTTACTTGATGAAGTACAAGGTAAATATGTGAAAGTGGAAAACAATAGAGAAATTGTGAACTCGTAATCTATAAAGCTCATATTTAATGCCTTAAAAGGGTGAATTTGCTATTGTGTGTGTTTTGAATGTGGGATATTCTTGCTGAAAGATAATTAGAAGAACTTATCATGATAAGAGGATGTGGTGTTATACTTAAGAACCAAAAGTCAAGTTTGGCTAGGTGTTAGGAAGTAAGATGTGTAAACGTGCATGACTCAGCTAGAGTTGTAAGTTGAATAGAGTTGAATGGTTGAATGATCGACTAATGGAATAGTGTCTTGAACCTAGTGATGACTTGAATGTAAGGGTAACTAGTTGGTAACTGAATTTTTCAATCTCAATAAAAATAAAAGAGGGTTGGATTGGTAAATGAACTGTGTATGTTAGAATTATAGTGTAGACTCGATTTTGATTAAATGTGCATTCCTAAAATAGATACTAGATCATTTGGTCTTTAGACATACTGGAATTCGATGAATATATTTTGATAAGGCCTATATTATAAGCTGTTGATTGGCCTTCGGGCATACTTGTGATCTCGTATATTGGTGGATATTAGTTGTTTACATGAAATGGTAAATTGTCGAATTTGACTAAGTATCTAGATAAAGTGTGTACTTGTATATTGGTGCATTGTGTTGATTCTGAATGGATAATTTATTTGAATGATGAGTGTTTTCATATTGTGCTTGAATGAATAAGCTATGTATATATGGAACTGAATAGTGACTTGAAATGGATAAGTATACGTGTGATTTAGTACTGTGTTATATCCTGAGAGATACGACTGAAAACCATAGATTTATTTGATAGTTTGAGTGGGTATCACGAGCCGGTACGGATTGATATTGATATTGATATGATTACTATGGATTAAATACCACACCGATATGGTATATGAACACCTACGGTGCCCTACATATCATGGCTAGTTGGGCAGAAATAAGACTCTTTAACATGTATATACATCCTTTTATATTGATTTTGTTTTGTGGTTAGATATTGTGAGATGAGACTAGAGGTATTGAATACATTTGTGAAGGTTAGATGGACATAGATTCCATGTGATATGACTATTGAAAGTGTTTACTCTTACATTGTTATAGTGATATTTGGTGACTTCTGTGAATTGATATTGATGTTATTGACGGGAGGGTTGATGGTTCCTTGTGTGGACCAATTCTTGATATGATAATGAAATTATTAATGTCCTAAATGGTAAAGCTGAAATAGGTAAAATTTACCATTGTGTGAGATTTTCAATATGAACCTTGTTTATGCTAATTTGATGAATAAGGTCTAACTGATAACTGATATGCCTATTTGATGATTTGAATGTCTACTTGATTAGTTATTATATTCTCGAACATTATGTTGGCTAAGTCTGAAGAAGAGTCTAATGATCTGGTTGTGATATTTTCTGGGCGAACGTGAAAAGTGGGCAAGGGCTTATGATAATGATAAAGGGTTTAGTATGAATGAATAACTAGTGCTATGAGTGAATTCGAAAGAGAACATGTGTAATGTGAGACTCCTTATGACTATGTTAAAGGGGTTAGAGGTAATTGCTAAAGTTAATAAAAAATATAGGAGTATTGGTCCTATGAGTTATAGTGGAGAAGGCTTGAATTATGTTGTTGAAGTGAGTTGTAGTTCGAGATCCCATGTTGTGAAATTGGTGTGAATTTAATTATTAGCTATCATATTTATCTTGTTGATTTTATATGGTGTTGCATGATCTAACCCTTATCGATCGATGATACCTACCAGTACGTGTGATTGTACTGATTTTACTCTTGCTATATCCTTTTTGGGGTGTAGTCATGTTACAGGACCAGTTGAAGTTCTTATGTGAAGCAGCGAGTATTCATCAACAACTTCTGCTCATCCTATTTCTATGGTAGAAGTTGTGTCTTTTGTTTTGTCCTTCATTGTATTAGAGGCTCTTATACATGTCTAGACTAGGTCCTTGGTTGTTCTCTTTTGTATTGTAAAAACTTTTGTAAGATTTTTCTAGTAATTTATCGGTTTAATAAAATTACTTTTACACACTTATGCATGCTTATGGTTGGGTGGTACAGAGTTCTCCTATCTAGATAGATTAGAGTATGGACATGCACGATCCATCGTAATTGATGTTATGACAAGAATAAGAAAATTAATACTATCATTTATAGGGGAGACAAATTGAAATAGAAAAGAAAGATATAAATATAGGTCCCTTATTTTGTGGAACCTCATTTAATATGTTTATCTTTTTATATAATGATGCAGATTTTTATAAATATGCTAAAAGTGATATAAATTATGCTATTTATGAAAAGATGCAAAAGTTATGCTACTTACACATTTAACTATATAAATATATTGTACATTGTAAAAATCTCTTAATTTGTTTAAATCTATATTTATTGAATTTAAATAATTAATTTAATTATATTATTCCACAATATTTTTTTGAACTAACATATGTTGAATTTAATATAATCCAATTTTTTTTGCAAATTTAAATTCAATAAAATTTTGTTATCCGCAAATATCCATGCTTTAAGACTTGTCAGGATATTTAATCTTTTGAAGACTAGGCTTGAAATATTAACTTGATGTTTTAATTGCAATGATATTCGTATACAAAAATCATATGGACCAATGCATACCACATCAAGTAAGAATATGTAAGGATTTGATATTCATTTGATACTTTTTTTATGAAATTCTTTTTTGATCCAAGTTAGGTTTAAGATAATTAAGGAGACTGATTTAATTTACTTATCTACCAAGTATTAAATAGTCAATTAATTTACTCGCCTTTCATATTAAAATTGTATCTATTTTTTTCCTAATTTATCTTGGACAATAATAATTATCAAGTCCCACATCTACCCTAGTATCTTCAATAACCCTTTTGGGATCTCTATAAATAGAAAAATACTCTTTATTATTTTGCATCAGTTGAAGTATCGCAAGACACGATGAGGGAGCACAATGCAAGGTAATTGTATCTCTTTTCCTTTTGATTTTCGTCACTTTCACAGTTTAGCATGTATGTGGTATAAAATTTATATCTTATCGTAAAAATATCAAAATTACGAACGTTTTATTTTTTAAAAACTAGAATTCTCGATCTACAGTATATCAAAAATTCAAAATTAAACTCCTTCAATAACGTTCTAGATAACTTTTTGAAGTCGGCTTTAAATTTTGTCATGGTAAAAGTTTTAAATTTACACAAATTTACTAAATTTTTTAGAGATAATGCATAAGTACCACCATAAACTATAGGTGAAATTATAGCGACACACCTTAATTATACAGGGGTCCTATTACCCTCCTAAACTATTTAAAAGTGTAATAAATATATCCTTTAGTGCTGAGGTGGCACAGAGAATGTGTTCACTCTCATAAAAGCAAGTGATAGGCGAAAACATAAAAAAAAATCTGATCATATTAGACACATGTCCTTTTTTAATTGGACATCTTACAATTAGTTGGTACACATAATTATTACTATTAAAACTTATACATATTTAATTATTTTCATTTCTTTCTTTGTAAAATTTATTTCCCTCCTCATTGTTATTTTCTTTTTTTTTTCATTAATTTCTTGTCTTTTTACTTTTACTTAATTTGAAAAAATACGCATATATTTTAAAAAAAAATAATGATTCTTTTAAAAAGTGACCTTTATTTTTTGCATTTTTTAAAGTTTAATTTCCTTTATTCTTTTGGTATTCGTTTAAAATTAACATATTTAATTACAAGGTATTTGAAATTAAATTCAAAGAAAAAAAAAGAAAAAAAAAGCAATAAAAAAAATAAAAGAAGGTAAAAAAAAATTACGTGTATTTGAGCAAAGTTTAAACACAAGGCAAAGAAAAATATAAAAAATACATTCTTTTAGAAAATTTTAAATACAAAAAAATGAAAATAATTATTTTTTTTACGTGTATTGACTTATTTTAAATACAAGGAAAAGAAAATAAGAAGAATTTCTTTTTAAAAAAACAAAATAAAAAATATTTAAAAAAAAATGAAAAAAAACTCATTTATACACGTGGCAGCGCGTGTATATCACCACAACTAATTGGATTGGGTTATGACTCCACGTCAGCACATAAGGTGCAAAGAAATACAGGAAAAAAAAGTTTTGGGGGGTAATAGGACCCCTGTATAGTTAAGGTGTGTCGCTGAAATTTCACCTATAGTTTAGGGTGGTACTTATGCATTATCTCAAATTTTTATATCTCGACATAGGAATATCTAAATCACAAGTCACTTAATTTTGTCAAAATTAAACACAAAGGTCTACAACATATTCAAAAATCAAAATTGAATACCTTCAGAATCATTCTAGATGATATCACGAAGTCAGCTTTAGATTTTGATGTAGTCACGATCCAAATCGCCGCGAGTGGCGCGCACTCAAAACTCCCGGATGAGCGAACCCATTATCACCTCCAACACTTAGTGAAACTAACAGCTCAAAATCAATTGCATCAAAATAAACTATCATTCACAATCCAAAAGTTCTAAAACAGTAAGGTTCTGCGAAAATTCCCCTAGAAACTGAAAGTCATCGTACCAAAACATCTACCAAATATCTAAATTTGGGGATGCAACCCCAAAAACAGAGAGTTAAGTTCGAAATAAGTGAAATATTGCTAAGCTGAAAGAAACCATGGTAGTCCGAAGGAAGCAGCTCACCCTTGAAATCTAGAATCGCTGGGACTAAATCTGAGGTCGCGTCGGAGCCGCTGGAATATGTCATGTACTCACAAAAGAAAAGTAAGTGCAGAATTAGTACACAATCACAGTGTACTGGTAGGATCATCGGCCAGCTCCAACAAATAACATATGAACAATAAACCAACACTGAGTAAATCAGTACAAACATGAAAAATAGCCAGTAATATATTTCCAGACTCTCAATCTACCTTCTAACTTATCAACCATATGAAATACTTTCAACAATCATTTAAACAATGAACAATAACAATAACACCTTACCCTTTTTAAATCTCCTGGACCAACTAAGGATCTCTAGACCAACAGCTAAGTGTTAACATGCAATGTCCGGCCCACCCAGGGACCAACCCCACATTTAAGTGTAACAACCCGGCCTCTCAAGGACCAATATGCATAATCAAAATTTCACAATTAACCCGGTCCACTCATGAAATCATAGACAAATACAATCAATAATGTATATTTAAATCCGTACAATGCGTAGTACCCGAGACAACCAATATAAAATATGTACCAGGTATGGTACCCGAGTCAACCATTAGTATCCTGTACCAGGCGTGGTACATGAGTCAACCAATATATATATATCCCGTACCAAGCATGGTACCCGAGCCAAGCAATGTCACACAAAATCTAACGGTCAATATTTAAATAAATAAAAACACACTTGTAACACCAACAAGCAACAATCAAGTTTATTTAACATAATTGACACTCGAATACTTAGACATTCATAACTTTCTTTTCTAGGCATGCAAGCACATACATCACTAAGCAAAAGTTACATGTACACACATTGCATTTGGAAAGACAATAATCATCACCTACCTCAAATAGCTTGAAAACTCTATCGTGCCGGAGCCTTCCCATTTTTCAAAGCTTTCACTTGTTCTTGGTCTAATAATGATTACAAACATATCCAAATCAGTCCGATGGCCTAATACTACCCGAATTATACTCAAATCCCAATTTCCAGGTCAATCCATGATCATTTCACCCATCTCAGGGCTTTTCCACTATTAATTCACCTAAAAACTACCATTTAACGATTACATTAAACAAATAATGGTGATTTAATCATGAGTAAGCGATAATAAACATAACCCAAGAATTACACAATCTAAAATCCCCTTTTCCCCTTGATTCTTCATTCTTAGGTTAACCCAAACCTTCCCCCAAACCCGTAATTAATGATTCTACTGCGTAGGAATCATAGTACTAAGTTAGGAAAGAAAAATTCTTACCTCTAAGACAAAATTTGGTGGAAAATTGCCTTGAAATCACCAAAATTGCCTCTGTCTTTTCCCAAAATGTTCTTGAGAAATTCTGAATATTTTTGAATTTTTTTTTGTATTTATCCTGACTTATTCTGTTATAGCAATCCGTACACCAATGTAGCAGCACCGCCATAGCAGAACGGACCGCTATAGCGGTGCTGACCGACGTTGACTTTTGTTATAGCAGGAATTTTTCCGCTATAGCAAAAGCCATTGTAGCGCAGTGTCAATTGCTATGGAAGTTGACATGGGACAGAACCTCATAAAGTTCTCCAAAAGTGCCTATTTTACAATCCACTTCAAATCCTGACGTTTTAAAATCACCTCTTCACGTCAACTTTGATATCGGGAGTTCTACTCACCCAAATTTACTTTCAAAAAGTCCTCCAGACTCCTTAAGGTCTTGGATAAAGGAAAACCTTTCTCGACCTAAGGTACATTACCCAATCCTCACCTGCATTGCCCTAGACTATACTTTACTCAGATTCCGTCCAAGACTAGCTTAGTCTAAATTTTCTAACTCCCAAACCCAAAAGGTTTTTAACCCGAAACTTAACATGAAAGGTTCACCCATAACGATAAAATAGTTCATTATAGACGCGCCGATAGTTCTAAATTTGTGCAATAATATCAAAAACACATTATATTATGGTGTAGAAGAATCAAAATAACAATCCTCATGTTTCTACAAAAATTAGACACGAGCGACTATAACATATCCAAAAATCAAATTTTAACACTTTTCAAAATTGAGTCAAATAATTTTATGAAGTTGTCTCTAAATTTTGACACACAGATAACTCCAGATTTGTGTTGCCTCACCAAATAATTTATATCTTAATGTTGAAATGTAGGAATCAAAAATCTTTTTGATTTCTATAGATCGGATATCAAGAATTTCATTCTCACCATATAATGATATGTCCCATCATTATGGGTAAAGCATTCGTGTAAAGTTTTGGATTAGAAAACTTCGGGGTTTGGCAGTTGAAAATTTTGGGCTAGGCTAGTCTCGGATGGATTCTGAGTGAGGTATGATCTAGGGAAATCTAATAAAGGATTGGGTAAAATATATTATGTTGAGCTAGTATTTCTGTTAGCTAAGACATTAAGGAGTTCGGGGGACTTTTCAGAAGTAAATTCGGGTGAGTAGAACTCTCGATATAAAATTTGACGTGAAAGGATTAGTTCGGAACATTAGGTTTTACAGTGTGTTGTAAAATGGGAAACTTTGGGAGATTTTTCGATGTTTTGTTCCGTGCCAACCACTAGAGCGGTTGATACCGCGCTACAGTAATAATCGTTATAGCGGAGAAATTGTCGCTATAGTGATAGTCAAGGCAGTCGGCATCACCATAGCAGTTGGGTTCTGCTACGACGGTGCCGCTATAGTGGTGTGGGGATCACTATAGCAGAGTAAGTCGCTGTAAATGCAAAAACTTCCCCATAAATATTTAGAGATTCTCAAGAATATTTTGGGGAATGGTAGAGGCAAGTTGGGCGATTTCAACTCGAATTGTCACCATTTTTCTTCCTAAAGGTAAGGATTTTACTTCCCTACTTCAATGGGGATTCTAGGGCGTAGAGGTTCTTGGGTCTTATTTATTGTTGTTAAATTATGATCCATTCATCATAATTCGTTTAATGTATCCGTAAAATTGATAGCTTTAGGTGAATTAATGGTGAAAAAGCCCTGGGATGGGTGGAATGATCATGGTTTGACCAAGGGATTAGAATTTGAGTATAATTCAGGTATTATTAGGCCATTTAGATTGATTATAGTATAATTTATAATCATTTTTAGACCAAGAACAAGTGAAAGCTTCAGAAAATGGGAAGGCTCAGGTCCAATAGAGCTTTCAGACTACTCGAAGTAGGTGATGATTGTTTTTTTCTCAATTACAATATGTGTTCATGAAACTGTCGCTTAGTATTGTATGTGCATTGCATGGTTAGGGAATAAAATTATGAATGTCTACATATTTGATTGTCAATCATGTGAAATGAACATGGTTTTGTTGCTTGTTGGTTTACAAGTGTAATTTTATTCATTAATTATTAATTATTAAATTATGTGTGATATTCGGTTGGCTCAGATACCATGCCTGGTATGGGACACTTATTGATTTGCTTGAGTACCACGCCTGGTACATAATACATATCGATTGGCTCGGGTACCACACCTGGTACAGGTTTTATAATGATTGGCTCGGGTACCATGTCTGGTACGGATTTATTTATGCTTGTTGATTGTGTTTTATTGATAGTTTTATGAGTGTATCGGGTTAATTATTGAAACTGTGATTGTTACATATTGGTCCATGAGAGACCGGATAGTTGTACTTAAATGTGGGGTTGGTCCTTGTGTAGACCGGTAATTACGTGTTGAACACTTAGGTGTTGTCCTAGGGATCCTTGGTTGGTCTGGGTTACTTAAAAGGGGTGGTTTTATTTGCATTTGTTGTTTTGGTGGTGGTTGTTAGACCTATTTCATGTAGTTGGTAAGTTAGAAGAAAGACTAATAGTCTGGGATTATATTATTGGCTTGTTTATACATGTTTGTCTTACTTTACTCAGCTTTGGTTTATTGTTCATATGTTGTTTAAGGGAGCTAGCTGATGATCCTACTAGTACACTGTGGTTGTGTACTGATTCTCCACTTGCTTTCTTTTTTGTGAGTAAAGGACATATTCCGGCGGCTGCTACGCGATCTCAGTTGTAATCCCGACGTTTTCAGAATTTAAGGGTGAGCTACTTCTTTCGAGCTACCATGATTTTGTCCAGCATATTTCTAGTCCATTATTTTGGATTTAGATTTCCTTATTTTTGAGGTTGCATTCTCGTTCTCTAGACATTAGTAGATGTTTTGGTACACAACTTTCATATTCTAGAGGTAATTTTCTGCAGGATCTTGTTTATTAGTATTTTTGGCTATAATGCTAGTTTAAATTAATGCAACTGATTTTGAGATGTTAGTTTCACTAAGTATTGATTGAGTTTTTGATTCGCTCATCCGGGGATTATGGGTGGGTGTCACTCGCGGTGGTTTGGATCGTGACACACCAAAAATATTGGCTCAAGTCTAGCTGAGTTGGTCCAAATAAAGTTTTGAACTCGTATTCTGAATCTGAAACTTCTTGATAAATAAAGTTCTTCCATCCATTTGCATTTTCTTTATTTTATATTTTGTTTTTTTTGTCTTTTGACAAAATGAAAAGAATAAGTTCATTTCATGAAATAATTTACTTCAACTAAAATTTCACGACTTGTCACATTCAAAGAGAAGGTATTTATAGTTCAAGACGAAAATTTTACTTCATTCAAGATGAAAAAATTAATCCATTCAAAGTGAAGACTTTTATGTTCGAAAGGAAGATATGTTTAAGTTCAAGAAAAAGACCTTACTCTATGTAAGGTAAAAAATTCATTACTTCAATCAAAGTGAAGACTTCCTCCATCCAAGAGAAAGATATTTTTAGGTTTAAGACAAAGATCTTATTGCATCCAATGCAAAATATTTATTACTCCATTCAAGGTGAAGACTTTCTACATTCATGAGAAAGATATTTCTAAGTTCAAGATAAATGTCTTACTCTACCTAAGGCAGAAAATTCATTACTCCGTTCAAGCTGAACACTTCTTATATTCGAGAGAAATTTTTTTTTATTTCATCCAAAGTGAAGAATTTATTGCTTTGTCACATTAAGATTGACAAGTTGAGTTCCTTTAGATAACAAATTCGTGAAACGATCAGCTTAAGGTGCAAAGGAATAAATTTTAACCACATTAAAGCATGAAAATTTAGAGATTCTTCTAAGAAATAAATCATGAAAAAGGCTATAGCTTAAGGTGAAAAAGGATGTTGTCAACCTTAAGACTAAAAATTAGAAATTCTTTCTAGCTTAAGGTGCAAAAGGATAAATTTTGTCAATCGTAAGACTGACAATTAAAAATTCTTTTAAAGATAAATCTGTGAAAATTAAGCTTAAGGTGCAAAGGGACAAATTTTGTCCACCTTAAAACTGAAATTTAGAGATTTTTTTAAAAATAAATTCATAAAAAGTCCAGCTTAAGGTGAAAAGGGACTAAAATTGTTCAACTTACGACTGATGAATCAAAAGGCTTCGACTTGAAGACCTGAAGGATTTGAAGACATCAACTTGAAAACATGATTGATTCGAAGACTTTATCTTGCAGATTTGAAGACTTCAACTTTCAGACGTGGTAGATTTGAAGACTGGCCGATGTGAAGACTTCAACTTGAAGACTTGAAGGATTTGAAGACTTCAACTTGAAGACTTGAAGGATTTGAAGACTTCAACTTTCAGACTTGGTAGATTTGAGATTTCAATCTGCAGATTTGGAGGATTTAAAGACTTCAACTAGCAAACTCGACTAAATTTGAAGATTTCAACTAGCAGACTCGACTAAATTTGAAGATTTCAACTAGCAGACTCGACTGAATTTGAAGACTTGGAGAATTTAAAGACTTCAACATTCAAACGTAGTGAATTTGAAGACTTAAGGGATGTGAAGACTTCATCTTGTAGACTACGTGAACTTGAAAACTTTAACTTGAAAACTTGAAGGATTTAAAGACACTTCAATTTGAAGGTATAAAAACTTACTAAGAGATTGTAGTCATCCCATCGGAGAAATTCATTTTTATGGAGATTTTTCCATTGAACCTCTAGTATTTGATGAAGGTCTAATTCAAATGAAAGGATGCATGAATATATGATCTTCATATGACTGATCAGACGCCCTCTATTCTATCATGCTTTACTAGAATAATTGAGTGATGTGTATTTTTAAATTCATGAGATTGAAATTAAAATGAAAACTCTAAGTTGTCTATGTACCTTGATGAAGAGGATAAAGACATTTCATAGTTCATAAAGAGTGTGATTTTTTTTAATGTCCTAATTTTTGTTCATCGTGTTACTTTTTGTTTCTATCATTCTAGATAGGTTAATTCGACACCATGAAGTGAGTCCTTTCTTCTGTTTGTACAGTTTAAGAATTAGCTAATTAATCCACAAAAGCAGAAAGAAAATCTATGAACAAAAGTGGAAAGCTGTAAACAACGTGAAAAAAATGAATAAACTGTTTCCTTCATTTTCACCATCTGTTGAACAGACAAGGAAAAGACAGAAAAACAAGAAAAGAGTTTTAAAAACGTTACCTCAAGTTTACAACAACATTTGGTTGGATTGTGGGGTTACAAAATTATCAATTAATTAGAGAAAACTCCAAAGACAACTTATCAAGGTTTAGTCGTTCATTATCTCTCAATTTGCTTTCATTAATGTCTCCAAGTGAGTGTTTTTCACCAAGTTTGTTTAAAGCATCACTGCTTAATTAAGCTTAGTCTGTCTCATGTTTGCAACACATGGTATATGGTAAATATTCTAATTTTCTTTAATATTCGGTATGCTATTCAATATTTATAAATAAAATGTTAGAAATAGCAAATACTGCACTAAAATATATAATTACATAAATATTTGAACAATCATAACATCACTCGTAATTGAGGTATTTGTAGTCTTCAAAAATAATACTCCCTCCATTTTGTATTACTTGGCCCCTGTTGACCTGATATACCTTTTA
This sequence comes from Jaltomata sinuosa, assembly GCA_003996215.1. Lineage (NCBI taxonomy): Eukaryota > Viridiplantae > Streptophyta > Magnoliopsida > Solanales > Solanaceae > Jaltomata > Jaltomata sinuosa. Next base: position 16,550 of record QJPP01007571.1, on the reverse strand, counting down.
AACAAACTTTAATTAGAGGTGTATTTTATCAACATTAACTTTATTGATGATGCTTTGAACTCTATATTTTACTAAGAGTAGTATGACAAAAAAGTAATAAAAGAATTTTAATTTGTTAAAATGGACAATTAAAATGAAATATTTATTTTGGTAGAGAGACAAGTAAAATGAAACCAAAAAGTAACTCCCAAGGCTAAAATGGGATAACTTTTAAAACGATAGAGTAGTAAATAATTTTGAGAAAAATAACGTAATTGAGAGGGTATTATTTTATTTATTTATCCCAGGAATGAATGAAAAGAAAAATAGAGGAAATTTACGTTTTATTCAGCTGTGAAAACCCTCGTTAAGCCCCCTCCGCCCCTCTCCACTCAATCAAATAATACTAAAAATGTTGATCCGACGCATTGTGCTGACCAAATCCCTCCACCATTTCCGTTCGTTTAGCAACTCTGCTACCGCCGCCGTTGTTCCAGACGTAGAAGATTTCCCTAAACCCGACCCCAAATACGCAGAAACTATTCATGCCGTTGTTCGTGTCACTTCGGGCAAGAACATCGCTGCCAAAGAGAGGAAAGCTGGGCGGGTACCCAGTATAGTGTTTGAACAAGAGGATGGACAACATGGTGGTAACAAAAGGCTCATCTCTGTTCAGGCTAATCAGATTAGGAAGCTTGTTAACCATCTCGGTCGCTCCCATTTCTTGTCAAGGTTGTTTGATCTTCAGGTTCACTCTGACTTTGAATCTCCTGACGTTATTGAGAAGGTTCGAGTTCTGCCCAGAAAGGTATTTTCCCTCTATTTTCTTACTTTGAACTCATCTCAAGATAGATACATACATACTGGCTTTAGATTCTTGCCTTTTTCTTTGCTTGCTTCTCAGTAAGCTAAGCACCAGGTCATAGCTTATCACTCCCCTAACCTTTAGACTCGTCGGTAATACTTCTTATCGGGATAAGGTTAGCTTTGAAGCTGGATGCACTGTTATACTACACTAATTATGGATTCACACATTTCTTTCTCATAATGATTGACATTTCATGAGGTACATTGAGTAACTGCTACCTCCCACTAGCACAGTTACCTAGTGACTCTTGAACACCAAGGTTTAGGCAGATGAGAAGAATCACTTATAACAGTGCATCCAGCTTCAAAGCTAACCTTATCCCGATAAGAAGTATTACCGACGAGTCTAAAGGTTAGGGGAGTGATAAGCTATGACCTGGTGCTTAGCTTACTGAGAAGCAAGCAAAGAAAAAGGCAAGAATCTAAAGCCAGTATGTATGTATCTATCTTGAGATGAGTTCAAAGTAAGAAAATAGAGGGAAAATACCTTTCTGGGCAGAACTCGAACCTTCTCAATAACGTCAGGAGATTCAAAGTCAGAGTGAACCTGAAGATCAAACAACCTTGACAAGAAATGGGAGAGACCGAGATGGTTAACAAGCTTCCTAATCTGATTAGCCTGAACAGATATGAGCCTTTTGTTACCACCATGTTGTCCATCCTCTTGTTCAAACACTATACTGGGTACCCGCCCAGCTTTCCTCTCTTTGGCAGCAATGTTCTTGCCCGAAGTGACACGAACAACGGCATGAATAGTTTCTGCGTATTTGGGGTCGGGTTTAGGGAAATCTTCTACGTCTGGAACAACGGCGGCGGCGGCGGTAGCAGAGTTGCTAAACGAACGGAAATGGTGGAGGGATTTGGTCAGCACAATGCGTCGGATCAACATTTTTAGTATTATCTGATTGAGTGGAGAGGGGCGGAGGGGGCTTAACGAGGGTTTTCACAGCTGAATAAAACGTAAATTTCCTCTATTTTTCTTTTCATTCATTCCTGGGATAAATAAATAAAATAATACCCTCTCAATTACGTTATTTTTCTCAAAATTATTTACTACTCTATCGTTTTAAAAGTTATCCCATTTTAGCCTTGGGAGTTACTTTTTGGTTTCATTTTACTTGTCTCTCTACCAAAATAAATATTTCATTTTAATTGTCCATTTTAACAAATTAAAATTCTTTTATTACTTTTTTGTCATACTACTCTTAGTAAAATATAGAGTTCCAAAGCATCATCAATAAAGTTAATGTTGATAAAATACACCTCTAATTAAAGTTTGTTTAAAAGGTATATCAGGTCAACAGGGGCCAAGTAATACAAAATGGAGGGAGTATTATTTTTGAAGACTACAAATACCTCAATTACGAGTGATGTTATGATTGTTCAAATATTTATGTAATTATATATTTTAGTGCAGTATTTGCTATTTCTAACATTTTATTTATAAATATTGAATAGCATACCGAATATTAAAGAAAATTAGAATATTTACCATATACCATGTGTTGCAAACATGAGACAGACTAAGCTTAATTAAGCAGTGATGCTTTAAACAAACTTGGTGAAAAACACTCACTTGGAGACATTAATGAAAGCAAATTGAGAGATAATGAACGACTAAACCTTGATAAGTTGTCTTTGGAGTTTTCTCTAATTAATTGATAATTTTATAACCCCACAATCCATCCAAATGTTGTTGTAAACTTGAGGCAACGTTTTTAAAACTCTTTTCTTGTTTTTCTGTCTTTTCCTTGTCTGTTCAACAGATGGTGAAAATGAAGGAAACAGTTTATTCATTTTTTTCACGTTGTTTACAGCTTTCCACTTTTGTTCATAGATTTTCTTTCTGCTTTTGTGGATTAATTAGCTAATTCTTAAACTGTACAAACAGAAGAAAGGACTCACTTCATGGTGTCGAATTAACCTATCTAGAATGATAGAAACAAAAAGTAACACGATGAACTTTTTATTTTGAGATATACATGACTGGGACATTTTTCTAGCTCTGGCTCTTCGCCAATTTCCAGCACCCACTACCAAATCCATGATAGCTGACCTAGAGAGCAAGTTGACCTTTCATACTCTGGAAAGGAAATGGAATGACTGGGAAAAAATCAATGGTGAATTTCCCATTTCTTTGTTTAGTTCCACAAAAGAAAATTAGGCCAGACCCCACTTGTGGGATTACACTGGGTATGTTGTTGTTGAAAAAAGAAAATTAGGAAGGAATCCTAAGAGAGAGAACCTCATCTTGGTCCACTGCTTTCACACTTTCTGGGATTATGTTAAACAAAAGGTCACCTACCAGACCTTAAAACACTTCTTGGCCTTCACAAATTAGCACAACCACCATTTGAGCACAAAAGTCTAAAAAAAAAGAGAACTGTAAGGGGAAGAACTTTTATCCAGTATACGTAAAGATGTCAAGGATGATCATTAACAATATCAGAGGATAATAGGAAATCTGCAAACTAGAATGTTCACAGAAATTCCATATTGGCATAAAGTCAAGCAGCAGCTTCTCCCATCGTTTTGAGAGTGAATTGCAAGGCACAAAGCAGTGCGAAAAAAAAAAAGAAGATAAAAAAGCAGTGTAAATTTCAAATTTTGCGTATATGACCCGCAAAATTTTCATTTTCAATAATGCCGATATAAAGCACTCAAAATATCTACATGATCAAACTAAAGCCATCTTAGTTTCCAAGCAAAGATGTCAAAAGTGCCAAAACAACAATCACAATCATGATATTGAGAAAATAGTTCGTCGGGAGAGGCTTATCTGGGCTTCCTCCCAAACCTTCATATTCTGCTCGAATCTTTTGTTTCATAGCATCCGAGAGCTCTCTCTGCAATTCAAATAGGCAAGACTCGTTGAATTTATTTCTCTCCTTTCATTAGACTACCAATTTTACATTTGAGTGCAAAAATTTGGTGATAGTTTGATCTTGGATTATTAAAAGAAACGGCAGAAATAAAGATGATAAGTTGTATTTAATCCTGCAGAAACCAGAAAAAGTAAAATTTAAACATGTATACATCTCCTCAGGAATTAAAATGCAAGTGCGAAAGTTTGACTAATTAACCGAAGGAAAAAGTAATAAGTAATTCAAAATTTACCTTTTCAGTTGAGTATTTTGCTGCCACAAACTTCTCTGGCTGACCTTGTGTAGGATTATTGTCTATTGAGAAACCCTGTCCAAGAAATTCAATACATATTATTGTCTCTGTCTCCATAAATTTGCTAAAGTTAGTCGAAGAGTTGTACAATCATTGCTGTATTATACAGTTGGAGACAAATTATCTATTTTTTGAAACAGGAGTAAGATAATAGAGCCTAGGCCCCTTATCACCGGGGAGGGAAAAACAGACTATTTGAGGGAGGTGGAGTGAAGAGAACAGTAGTTACATGGAATTGATTAACAACAAGCTAAAGCTCACGGGGCATATCTGAATTTCGTGGACTGGGTGAATGTACACAGGAAGAAAATGAGTTTTATATGGAAATGGAAGTATCTTGAGTGATTAATGGAAAAAATAGTACAGAATCAAAAGTTGCCTTAATTTACAGTCAAATGAATGAATATTCTGGAAGACACACTAGAGTTGCTTTGACTATCTTAACTATCTCGGCGATATTCTCCGATCAGTATAAACGCTTGAAAATCAAACTAGACTAGAAGTGCAAGCGCTGAAGGTACTCATGCAAGCCAGACAGATAATTAGTTGATTTTTGTTAATACAATCAGGTAATTGTATCTAATTTGTTAAGTTTCAAGGCATCTCATAGGTTTCTCCGACCAAGTTCATATTTTGAGAGGAAAAAAAGAAATCTTGGGTGTCAAACATGCTATAATCAAGCTGTATTTTGACTCAACTTTAAGAAAAAGGGCAGCCCGGTGCACTAAAGCACCCGCTATGCGCAGGGTCCGGGGAGGGGCCCAACCACAAGGGTCTATTGTACGCAACCTTACCTTGCATTTCTGCAAGAGGCTGTTTCCAGGGCTTGAACCCGTGACCACTTGGTCACATGGCATCAACTTTACCAGCAACTTTGCCAGTTACTCAACTTTAAGAATTTACTAAAATATATCTGCGAGAGTTAGTTAGCCATATTGTAGAGCTCAAAACATAGATTTTAATGTTTCAAATGGTTTGTCAATTGGACATCCCTACAGATACATGTGGTAAAATTACTGAAGGTGTAGAATGTTAGCACAAGGGTAGCAACTAGGTGCTGCACAACAACCTTCACGATCCCTCTGAATATCAGTGCCTAGGCGCTTAGGAAGAAATGTGTGGTAGTCAAAAATCTGTCCAAGAAGTTTTAGGCAAAGTTAGGTTCTCCAACTTAAAGCGTCAGGTGCTGTTCGACGTTTCTAAATTTCTAAGTTGCTATTCTGTTACTTATACAAAGAGGAATTTAAGCAGGGCTTAGGGAGAGAACTTTTTGGCAAGGAAATCAAGTGCAAAGAAAGGAATTCTTGAACAGAAGCCAGGTTTGACAGAGTTCTTTTTCTTTTTCTCTTTTTTCTTGGTGCTTTAGGTATAATTGCGGAAATCTACTTGTTTTTTGAGTTTTATTGTGATCTAATTTCATTATTCTAAAATTGTAATGGAAACTTTAAATTGAACTTAGAAAAAGTAATCTAGGTCTGACTAGGATTGAATACCATAAGTCCAAAGCACTTAATATGTGATTGATTTGTGAAGGAGTACCTAGTCTGCCTTATGCAATCACAAATAGGGCTTGTTACAATGGATTCTCTTCATCCTTATTTTCTACTTTCCTAGATTAATAACTCAACCCACTTAAGTAAGGTTTAAAGGATACATTTGGTTGGATGAAGTATTAGGAGATATCTAGTCCTAGGCCTTTACACCTGAGTAAAGCCCATAATTTTTACGTCAGTCCTTAGCTTAATCTTTGGTAAGATTTAGTCAAAACTAGATTGGCTGAAAAAATCAAAGTAGTTCCAATCTTGGTAGTCCACACTTGTGGAATATCACTGAGTATGTTGTTGTTTCCAGTCTTGGTATTTAACAAGTGATTGGTGCATTGTGTTTTCCCAGCCGACTCGCACACGACCGTCTTTTTTCGATTGAAGAGTCGGACTCCTTTTTTGAACCCATCTTTAAGGAACTCGAAAAAAAAATTGGAAAATCCAAAAAGCAAATTCTTTGTGGGAGGGTAATTTTATTCATTCTATATAACTAGTCACGATGCCATACTTACGTGTGTGCTGGAGAGCAAAAATAGAGAGGTAGAAGGAGCTCATAGCGTCACAAGAACGTCTATATTTAGATTTCACACAAATAGTAATCAACTAAAAATGGTGAAAATTGTGCATCCCGCTACTTCATAAAAAATTTAGATGAGTACACAACAAGACTCCATTAGAAACTCGCTTACAGCTTTTATAGAATAGAGATGCAAAAAGTATAATCTATTAAAGATGAAAAATATTTCTGCTGACAAACCTCGGGAGGATCAAATTTAGCTCCAAGGTTGCTCAGTTTGGCATGGGCTTCCGCGTAATCTTTAAAAAATACATCTTGATTTACAGCATACTTCTCTGCATATTCCTGCAAGCTTGTAAGTTGTTAGAGAAGCAAAATTAGTTTGTATTGCCAGAATTCATGAAGACGTGCTTTCTTTTCAACCTTAAATGAAGAATCTTCAAAAAGAACCGCATCTGTTGGCAAAACTAGCAGATCTTCATCTCTCCTCTCTTTAATGTCCTAACATCATTTCAAATTTAGAATAATAAGCAAGGATTCATCTTGTTTCAGTGCCTATGAGTCTTATCAGTTTTCATCATACGGCACCTTAAAGTAGGAATTGTCAAATTTCAACCACTGCACAGTCCATGATTGTCCTCCAGGGCTTCCTGGTCCATCTTTCTGCAACGTAGACAAATCAGCTCAAAAATTCGTCTTTGTTAATATGCAAGAAAAATAAGTGGATTGCACAGAGGCTAGCAACAGCTATCTGTTTTTTATCAAGTTTTGTAAAGAAACAAAAGCACCATGGTACAGACCGTAGAGGAAAATCAAGACATGAGAATTAATATTAATTGACTGAACAATAGAGATGTGAATTGCAAAAGACTAACCTTATGTATTAGAAAATATAGGAAATTAGGTTCCAATCACACAGCCCCTCAGTAGATCCTATTTCCATACAAAGGGCTAACTGAGAATATTATTCAAACTAATTTGAGGGAAAAAGTGTTTTGATAACAAAGTCCAAACGTTTCATTTAATTTTAAGAGGAACGGGGTACATATAAATATATAATGATTCATAGACAACCAGCAGCTTAATTATGTCCATCTCTGACACACATTAATACAATTTATTTATTTTTTGAGAATGGTATAATATAAAGAAGCATTTTGAGTTCTGCAGCATGCTTTTTAGTGGACATGATCCTCAATTGGTCAGTCTTCATTCTAGATTAACATTATAGCTGGAAAAAAATGTCGGAATGGAAATTTGAAAAATGCCTCAAAAAGCACAACAATTTACAATTAATGATAATATCAAGTAGCGTGAGGAAATGGATACCGTGTATTTTGTTTCTGGCTTGCCCCAACCACTACGCTCTGGTCTGGATCTCCCCAAAGTGTGTGCCCCAGAAAGTGCGACAATTTCCTAGAAAGCAAAAGCTCACTAGTGAGAAGCGTACATCGGGCTAGGAGGTTGAATCATTGATGAGATGAATTAGAGGACAACTTTGACGAGTGTTACCTTATCGTTTAGTCCCATTCTGTAGAAGACATCTCGCAAATGAGAAGAAGGGGAAGGGGGACCAGCATCTAATCAATAAGATTAAGTTAGTTATATATATCAAAGCAAATGGAGGATAAAATAGGAGACTGTTAGATAAAATGCAGAAGGTTAGACTCTTCAAATATGAAGGATTAGAAAATGGAAACCATGGTAGACCATCTAAGACATACAACATACTGCAAATGGGTATAAACGGATTTACTTCAGTCAGAAGCTGAATAATCAGACCAAAGCAATTCTACAACACAATATTGGCCTTTATTTCGGTATAAAAAAGAAAGATGATTAGATAAATGGTTATATAAGATACTAAAGAAAAACAACATGATCAAAAGTAAAGCTGCCTGTTACACAAAAGAAATAGAAGAGGATCAATACCATTTTGAGTCTGGTCTTTAAATAAACACTGTCCTATTTTTAACAATTGCAAAATGAAAAAATGTTGGCTAGTTTTGCAATTAGGACCACTTAATTTTGTCTTGAACAAATTAAGCAGGGTTTGGCAGTTCCTCTGGCATCAGCGAGATAATGTGGTCTACCCTGAGGCGTCAACAAAGACCTAGGTATAGCTCCTTCAGTCGATCCTCTTCATCCACCTGGTGATCTCTCTTTTTTTTCCATTAAATAACAGATGTACAATCTTCTTTTTAATCTCCAGGATTGGATGAACTCCAGATAAAAGCAAAAGTTCTATGTTGTCTCCTACCAAACTTTACACCTAGTGCAAACCAATTGAACTTCACTAATCACCATGTTTCAAAGAGGATAAGGTAAAGATAGCTTTAGATGAAGTTGTTGGCTCTGCACAAGTCCATTAAATACTAAACACTGTGATAACGTTCCTGACTAGAAACACGGGGATAAAATTCATTCAAGATAATCTTGATCAGTAGTTTCAATGCATGATAAGCTAAGCTAGAGGAAAAAAATCATGATGTACCGAAGAAAAATTGATGACAGCTAAGAATCTCTCACCAGGAAGCCTTCCCTCTTCTGGGCATTCCTCAGGTCCAGAAACATCTACTCTCCCATATTTCATGGGAATTTTTGGGCCTCCAGCCTCCTATAAGTTTAAAAAAGCAGAAAAAATTAAGTGTGTGAATTAACTTTCAGGCAAACACAAAAACCAGAAGTAGTACTGACCTCAATGGCAGTGGCACTGGCCAACTGAAATAAGTCTGCATATGTCACGCCAGCATACTTGTCTTTGATTGGCTGGAGAAGTTTCAGTGCATTTACAAGTCCTGATCAATTGCAAGCTTGTCAGCCAAAAATAGATAGTGAGCAAACAAACAAAAAAAAAAATTACCAGCATTTGCGCCATGTTTCAGTTCAACTTCAAATCTTAAGCTTCCATTAGCTCCACCTCTTTGTGGCCAGTCATCGATATTGTTGTTATAAGTTCCAGCATCATGCCACCCCAAGCGAACCTGGAATCATTTTTTTTTAAAATAGGTGAGAGGGAAGAGCATATTAGGAGGTTCAATCCTAGTTGGCCGATTACCAAAATAGGATGACAGAAGGTGGTCTTCAATAGCTGTTTGATGTCCTCTCTTGCACTTTTCAACTGATCAGGATCCGAAGCAGCGCATTTCAATCTTCCACTAGATGTTCCAACTAATGATCGCTTCTACAAAAAAAAAAAAAACTTTCGAAACGAGAATGTAGAAACAAACATTACGAAAGGAGAAGAGCAAGCAACTAACCTGGTAGCGGAAGATGTGGGGAAGAAGAGGGGATGATCGGAGGCATTTGAGAGAAGGAGAAGAAGAGAATGAAAGGCAAAGTCTGGCCGTAGTGGAGGTGGAGGTGGCGGCGATCGTGGCGGACGGGAGGAGAAGAGAGGCGGCTTCGGTGAGGGAAGCCATAGCAGTGGAGGGAGGAGAGGATGCTGAAGTGAGGAAAAAAGCGTTAATACACATTGGGTGAGACGTCTCCTTATGTTTTGGATAGTGAATGCGAGAGTGGAAGAGAGATAATGTTGGGCCACCAAAGCTCACTCAGCTGGGGTGAGCATGGTATGGTATGATAGGTATTTGAAAGTTTGATACGATAATTTTGGTATTTGCTTTTTAAAAATGTTAGGGGTCGTTTGGTGTGAAGGATAAAAATAAATAGTCATGGGATAAAATAAATAGTCCTGGGATAATTTTTTGGTGTCTTGTTTGGTTACCAAGTTTGGGATAACTTATCCCACTATTTATACCATAGTGATGGGATAAGTTATCCCATATACATGGTGGATTAACTTATCCCGGGATAGCTAATCCCGGGATAATTAATCCCAGGATAACTTGTTTTCAACCAAACGACCCCTTAAAACGATAGAGTAGTAAATAATTTTGAGAAAAATAACGTAATTGAGAGGGTATTATTTTATTTATTTATCCTAGGAATGAATGAAAAGAAAAATAGAGGAAATTTACGTTTTATTCAGCTGTGAAAACCCTAGTTAAGCCCCCTCCGCCCCTCTCCACTCAATCAGATAATACTAAAAATGTTGATCCGACGCATTGTGCTGACCAAATCCCTCCACCATTTCCGTTCGTTTAGCAACTCTGCTACCGCCGCCGCCGCCGTTTTTCCAGACGTAGAAGATTTCCCTAAACCCGACCCCAAATACGCAGAAACTATTCATGCCGTTGTTCGTGTCACTTCGGGCAAGAACATCGCTGCCAAAGAGAGGAAAGCTGGGCGGGTACCCAGTATAGTGTTTGAACAAGAGGATGGACAACATGGTGGTAACAAAAGGCTCATCTCTGTTCAGGCTAATCAGATTAGGAAGCTTGTTAACCATCTCGGTCGCTCCCATTTCTTGTCAAGGTTGTTTGATCTTCAGGTTCACTCTGACTTTGAATCTCCTGACGTTATTGAGAAGGTTCGAGTTCTGCCCAGAAAGGTATTTTCCCTCTATTTTCTTACTTTGAACTCATCTCAAGATAGATACATACATACTGGCTTTAAATTCTTGCCTTTTTCTTTGCTTGCTTCTCAGTAAGCTAAGCACCAGGTCATAGCTTATCACTCCCCTAACCTTTAGACTCGTCGGTAATACTTCTTATCGGGATAAGGTTAGCTTTGAAGCTGGATGCACTGTTATACTACACTAATTATGGATTCACACATTTCTTTCTCATAATGATTGACATTTCATGAGGTACATTGAGTAACTGCTACCTCCCACTAGCACAGTTACCTAGTGACTCTTGAACACCAAGGTTTAGGCAGATGAGAAGAATCACTTTGTGATTTTTTTGTCCATGATGGAATTTGGACCTGGTTTTCCTGGATTTTCACTCACTTCAATTACCGCTAGGCCGCACCCTTGGATTTGAACATAGTTTCACACACTCAAAAGGGAAAAAGGTGGAGCTTCTTGAGTTGATATATGCTTGAAAGTTCTAAAATGATTTGGTGGTTGAAAATAGGAGTTGATATTAGTTCTCATAGTTGTTGGCAAACACTGGCTGCGATGTCCCATATAGTAAGAAGCCACAAGTATGAAAGCAACAAAGTTCTTATGAACTAGCTTGCAAAACTTCCTATGTGGAAGTATTGGATGGGCATGGCCTGTGCTGAGCACAGACCCAACACTAACAAAATTAAATTGTGGTTCTAACTTAGACCAAGTATTTGCACATTCATTCTGTTGTATTGAAACTGCCAGTTAAATCATATCCCCTACCACTGTTGTTCATTAATCAAAAAGAGTAAATTAGCTTAGGTGAAAGTATGCCAGTAAAGAAGAATAGGTGCCAATGAAGAAACATCAACGTCTAATAAACAAAATGTATATGTCCTAAAAGGCTTTCCTTAAGTAGTTGAGTCCTCTGCAGTGGAACCATCTTACTACCAACACTTTACTAAGTCACCTTACTACCAAAAATTAAACGTCTATCATAATTCAGCATAATACCACTCCAATACGTTCTTAATGGCATACATTCATATATTTACAACATGTGCAAAAGACATAAAGAAATAAATTATCTAGTTGAACCATCTTCAAGTATTGTTCTAGACATAATTCCCCAAAAATATAAGAACTGTTTGTATATTCAAATGCACACAAACATATTCTAATTGACCATTTACAATGAGTTGGACCTGGAGCTGAGTCCTAAGCTTAGTAGCCAATCTTCTGCATCCAAAAAACCACAACATAGGGAGATCTGGAAGTACCTTAAAAAAAGTCAATACAAATAAACTAAGAAACTTGGACTTGAGAGAAGTGGAAAAATAAATATTATGAATTACAAGTAAAAGGATGAACATTGGATGTATGCAAGTATAATCGATAAACTGAAACAAAGAATACATGATTTTTTTACCAGATTTGATGATGCTCGTCTCTTTATAGTTTATTCATTCAAAAGTAATAACAAAACAACAGTACACTACGTGTAGAATCACTTTAGTATAATCAGAGATTTCTAAATGTTAAATCAATGTACCGGGAAGTCGGGAACACATTAAAAGGTAAAGATAATCTTGGTTAGTGTTTAGTCTATCCTAGGGGATGTATATTTTGTACCATACTTGATATTTACATGACTGCTTGCATCAGTGAAGTAAAGGCAACTGAAAATATTTATATAAGCTAAAATGATATATAATTTTTTTTTAGAAGTATGACTACTAATTCAATTCAATTAGTAGGAACTTGTGAGAAAGCAGACATGATTTTTCTGTTCAACATGTCAAATGGTTTATGGTCCGAAAACTTATAACAGTTGGGAAAAATAATTGCTATTACACTTGCTACCAGTCCCATACACTGATAATACAAATCAACTTTGTATTGTTTCTATATTTTGAGCTGTTTCACTCTGATTCTCTTAATATAATCTTATGTTGTACTTGTTTTTCTTTATCATTCTTTACCCCTCTTTTTATTTTATGGAGGACCTCTAATGCATTTTGGTGGCTAGCTGTTTTCTAACTTTGGCATAACCATGTCTTTTATCTTTCTACTACTAACAACTAAAAATCACCATTTCACAGCATTGTAGTTTTAAATATTTTCAAGTTATTACACTTCATTGTGTAATCACTCATAACATAGTCTTGCTTCTCAATAGCAAATAGGAGAAACAGAGGATACGTACTATTTCAAAAACCACCTATAGTGAGGAAAAGATAATTATAGAATACTAACTTTTTTCCTATGTCCTCTGTACTCTATCCTATACTAACTGCCACTTGTTTAAATACTTAACATCAAAATATTTAACTTCAGCTTTGGGTTCATCAGCTCTAGGTTATGGGAAAATATAGTACAGCTAAACATACATAGACAACTCAATGGGGTTCAATTTATGTACTTAGAAAAAGAAATGAAGAAACAAAAAGATTAAAAATACTAAAATACTACTTACCGTCCATAGGCATTTAGAGCATAGCATTTTAAATTCCTGCAGTAGCACGAACACAAATCTTTCCAAATGAGCAGTAAATTTGAGCAAATGCTCCCTGTACTTTTCATAAGAACAGAAGTTGATAGCCTTAAATAGAGCAGCGTGTAGAATATGACAAAAATCATTTTTCAAAATCTATTGATGCTTTGATTCATTACCAGTAAATTTGAGTAGGTACTCCCTGTATTTTCCATAAGAAAAGAAGTTGTCAGCCTTAATGGACTCATCACTCCCCTCCTCCGCGGTGAACTCTTCCCTTCCTTGAAGGAAGCCAACACTGTCAAGGGCGCCGTCTAACCTCCAACATCTCTGTTAATTTTTTCCTCTTCTCCGACATCAGATATGCCGAAGTTCTTCCAATCAACCAGTAAGCAATATAATAGAGCTTTATCCAAAAAGTAAATATTTTCTACTGTATACAAGTGCGATAATAATCTCCCTTCATCTTCAAAAATATAAGAGCTTAGACTCACCAGCAGAAGCCAAAGGAATCAAATACTGGTCCAGAATCTTCATAATTGACAGAGGAGTATGTTGTAGAAATCTGTAGAAAAAAAGAAATAGAATTTTTTTGAGTTTCTTCAAATAGTCTATCAAACACCTTAGGTGCACCTAGTCTTCAAGTAAATTAGCTATACACTTCATTAGAAGGGGAAAAGGAGACCTCCAATCACATGAATTTTAATGATAGTAAAGAAATTTAGATTCATAGAAGGGACACAGATAGAATTTGAAATACTTCTCATAAGCTTGCACCTGAGTATCTAAATTCAAATATGTGCAAATTGAAAACCCAATAGGTAACAACCCAAAAGAACAAATGACGATTACAGACAACGAAAGTGCAATAACTAAAGATTACTTTAAAACCTCAACAACACAAATAGCTCACACTTGAACGATGAATTCCTCAACATCAGAGCAAGAACTGATGAAATTTGAGAACCAGGGAAAAAAATTGTATAATTTTAGAGAGAAATTGTATGAACTGTTTAAAAACGTAGAAATCAATTTCAATGGAAGAAATCAGGAAGGCAAATGGAGCAAACAAAATTAGTTAGCAAGGATACGCGTAGTTTTGATGAGAAAGAAGTACAATATACACGTGCCTGTACAAAAGTAAAATATATTAATGACCAATCAAATTGGTCCAAATTTATAGTACAATTGACATTGCTATTAGTATAATATTGGTTGCAGTGTTCGTCCTTCTCTTGCCCACTTATATATAAGAGAATAGTTTTCACATTTAGGGTTTGATGATGATTAATGGACTATTCTTTTCACAAGTCTTGTGACATTGTAAACCAGAATGATAGAAAAAGGCCGTTGCCACGGTGAGATATATTGAACAGCTTGCTGACTGCTGAGGTATGTGGTGCCAGGGGTTGATACTCAGGAAACTGCATAACTCGGCTCAGAAGAAAGACCTTTAACTGCTTAATTTGGTTCAAAAAAATAACCCTTTGTAGAATTATGAAGCTGTTAATCCAAACAGAGCTTTAGATGGCTTTTAGCAGCGTGATGTGCTGATTTATCTATTTCAATGTTCAGGTTCATCTGGAAGCTGGTTCAGATGCGCCTCTTAATGTTACCTTTATAAGAGCTCCATCAAGTGCTTTATTAAAGGTTGAGGTTCCTCTTGTATTTAGAGGAGAGGATGTGTCCCCCGGTTTGAAGAAAGGTGAGTAATAGATACATCTGTCTTTTCCTCTTTGTAACTTGCTAAAAGGTGTTTATCTTTGTGAAGTCTTTAATTTCTTTACTATACTGGTTTGCATTGTGATGTATTGAAACTAGCTTATCATATGTTACACTTGCATCAGTTCTTTATCCTTGGGTATAACTGGTTTTCTTGAATCCATTCAATGCAAATATTTTATGGTTATGATGGACCGAGAAGTTTCTCAAGGTAGAGCACCCAAGGGTGTAGTCTAGCAGTTGATATTGGAATGAGCCATCGGAGACTAGGGTTCAAATCCCAAATTAGGTAAACATGCCTGGTGATTTCTGCAATTTGTCTAAGTCTTGGTGAGCGGAGGCAAGAAAACCCTACTGGTGTGCCATTAACCAGCACTGAGAATCTTACCCTATAGTTGGAATGTATTATCTGTTGAAACCATCTTTGATCAGATCCTATCATTTTAGTAATCAGGAGGATGTTCCAGTTAGCAGAATCTTAGGCCTTCACTATATCAAGTTTTCTTAGACCTCCTAGTTCTCCTTGCATAATTGATGATCAAGGCCTTCATTTGATGTTCCTTCAAATCAATTCAACTATTACCCTCTTTAGTCTTTCAGCGTGTAATTTTGAAATCCTTTATAGTTACTTCCTACCAAACAGATCGGCTTGAAATGTCTTAATTCAGTTATCCCTTTCGTTAAGCAGAGTGAAGCTCTTCTCAAATCTTCCTTCCGGATAGAATTGGTAGAAGTTTAGAGCATCCCATTTCTGAAGACGTGCCAAATTTTTTGGTGAAAAGCTATAGTAAAGTCATAGGGCTAGGAGGTTGATCTCCAGCACTATCATTTATGGTTCAGTCACCTCTTCCTCTCTGGAAAAGACTTTGCAGCCATCTTCTGTCATCTTCTAATAATATAGTTAGGTCTCAAGTCATTCCACCTTGGGTCCATCAACTGTTAATTCCATGAGGGTTGCGAAGAAACACAATGAATTCTAAAGGAAGAGTTTGGGTTAAAGTGTTCTAAAGTCTTACCTGTTAGTAAGTCAATAAGACGATCAAAATGGAACACTGCACATCTGCTATTTTGGTGAACTGTTTGGATTGAGAGAAATAGAAGATGTTTTCAACACATGGAAAACAACATTCAGAAGATAATATCCAAATGTATAGCTTTATTTTTGTTTTTGGTGTAAAATGCAACAAATGGATGAGGCTGAATCTATTCTAGATGTGATAGAATCACTACAGGTCTAGAAGGGTAGGTTTTTTCTAAGTTCCTTTATTTGCTGCACTTGTATAGATTTCGACAGCACTTCTTAGTGCTAATCATTTATCCTTCAAAAAAAAAAACGACAATCAAATTGGTTTTGCATGTAAATAGAAATATTCTCTTGATGGTATATACGGAACATAAACTTGTTTAATGAGCATAACTCACTGCTTTTCTTTAAAAATGTTTACAGTCACTTCAAATTTGTCCACCTTGTGTAGTAGAGGTTTGTATTGGAGAGTACAGATCAGCTGCTTAAGTCATTATAACTTCAGATGTATGACTAAAACCCAGACTTAACTTGCCTTTCTCTCATCCAACCAAACAAGGTAATTCTAGAGAATGGAGCAACTAAAAGAGGGATAATGCGTAAAGAGTATACCTAATCATAATTACGACTCCTTTTAATTTCGCATTAGCCCAATTGATAAATTTCTCTCTTAGTAGTGCTTAAAAACATGAGCCCCTGATCTTTTTGTGGGGGTAGGGCGTCTGGTCTTTCAGCTTCTATATGAAATCGGAATCTTATGAGATAGTGAG